>JBAIAA010000444.1:977500-1297054 GCA_037893245.1 Crossaster papposus
ACCTGGGTCAAGTTTATGGGAATACGACTTTGTTTTTCCGTTAAAAGTGCTTTGAATTGTGCAAGCAACGTTTACAAAGTCTACGGGGTTGGATTCTGCGTAGCCGAAAGCGTGTTTACCTACCTGTCGTACGCGGCGCCCTTCCCCATGGGCAATTTGATGACGTCATCCTGTTTCACAGGTTGGCGGCTAGTGTCCTCTTGGGTGAGCGTACATGTGCTTGCACCAACGATGTCAGTGGTGATACATTCGCTCAATACATAATACACTATCAGTGTATACGTACATGTACTAGCATGTATATTATACGGGTGCCATGCACACGTAAGGGGTCAATGCTTTTTGCACCTAGGCCAAAACGATTACATTTCAAGGGTGCCGCAGGGTATGTTCAAGTTCGTTTTTTGCCCCAAAACACAGGGAAGTTCGAGAACTACTTTTACATTAACCTTTAGAGCAAAAATCAAGATTGTATCTGTCAGGTTTAATTTTTTAGGAATTTTCAAAGGAAAACGAGTCTTTTCATTCTAACTTCCGGTCTGGTGACGTCATAATTTTTTCTTCCCGTCAACTTGTTCCTAGCATGAAGCTGATTAAATACACCGGTTATAAAGTGATTTCAGCAAACTTCGCCACACACATCAACAGATTATTCATTTTAACAATTTTTCAAACTGCCGCTAGAGGGCGCTATAACATGTTATGACGTCACCAATATTTTTTTTGAAAAATACATTGTAGCCAGACACTAACATCGTTGAAAGTAAGTTCATATCATTTTTCACTTTCAAATTATGAGGCACTTCCGGTTTAGACCGGAAGGAAGGGTCACGTGATTTCACGCACACGAGATAAAATTAAGATCCTGGATTATTCTATCTATTGCCACAAAAATTTAGTTTCGGTCTTTTGGGGTTGATTTGTTATTGAATTTCAAAGATTAAATCAATTACACCTTTAAGATGACGTCACGTGACCCCTGATGACGTCACCATGACGTATTTCTGCGAGACACGAGTTCACTATAGGGTCTTCACCTGGGTTAAGTTTTATGGAAATACGACTTTGTTTTCTGGTAAAAGTACTTGTGCAAAAAAACGTGCACAAAGTCTATGGGGTTTAGGTTACTAAAAGAAAAAAAGAAGAAGAAGAAAAAAACTAGAAATATGTCTGTTCTATGAACAGAGCATATGGCTTTTTCGAATTTTTTTTCATTGTTCATTACATTTATGATTTTATTTGTAAAATTTCCTCAGCATTCAATTTTTAAAAATGAAAATTGAAAAACATTAATTGGATTATATCTCACGCGGTTTATTTTAAGCAATGTTTAAATGTTTAAAGGTCTTTGCATTGTAACTTCCGGTCTAGTGACGTCATATTTGTTTCTCTTCGCCAACTTGTTCCTGACAAGATGCTGATTATAAATACCAGTTACAAAGCGATTTGAGCAAACTCCGCCACACACATCAACTGATTATTCATTTTAAACATTTTTCAACCTTCCACTAGAGGGCGCCGTGACAATTTATGACGTCACCGGTAACTTGTGTGTAGAGTGTAGCTAGACAGAGACTATCATAGTTGAAAGTAAGTTCATATCATTTTCAACTTTTAAATTATAAGGCACTTCCGGTTTGGACCGGAAGGAAGGGTCAAGTCATTTTGCATGTAATACGAAATATGAAGACCCTGGATTATTCTATCAATTCCCGTTAAAATCTAAATCAGATCTCTTACAGTTGATTTTATATTGATTTTTAAAGATTAAATCTAGAAATCATTAGTTGCTTGTTATCTGATACTTGATGACGTCATCGTGACGTCATTAACATAAAGCTCGAGAGCTGTCTGAACTTGTCTATTTAAAGCAAAAAAAAAGAATTATATCTATCGCGGTTGATTTTTCAGCGATTATTTAAGGTTTAAAGGTCTTTTCATTGTAACTTCCGGTCTAGTGACGTCATATTTTTTTCTCTCCGCCAACTTGTTCCTAACATGAAGTTGATTATATACACCAGATATAAAGTGATTTGGGCAAACTTCGCCACACACATCAACTGATTATTCATTTTTAACAGTTTTCAACCTGCCGCTAGAGGGCGCTGTAACATGTTATGACGTCACCGGTAATTTTTTTGAGAAGCACGATCTAACCAGAGACTAACATCGTTGAAAGTAAGTTCGCTTCATTTTCCACTTTCAAATTATGAGGCACTTCCGGTTTAGACCGGAAGGAAGGGTCACGTGATTTCACGCACACGAGATAAAATTAAGATCCTGAATTATTCTATCTATTGCCACAAAAATTTAGTTTCGGTCTTTTGCGGTTGATTTGTTATTGAATTTCAAAGATTAAAGCAATTACACCTTTAAGATGACGTCACGTGACCCCTGATGACGTCACCATGACGTATTTCTGCGAGACACGAGTTCACTATAGGGTCTTCACCTGGGTTAAGTTTTATGGAAATACGACTTTGTTTTCTGGTAAAAGTACTTGTGCAAAAAAACGTGCACAAAGTCTATGGGGTTTAGGTTACTAAAAGAAAAAAAGAAGAAGAAGAAAAAAACTAGAAATATGTCTGTTCTATGAACAGAGCATATGGCTTTTTCGAATTTTTTTTCATTGTTCATTACATTTATGATTTTATTTGTAAAATTTCCTCAGCATTCAATTTTTAAAAATGAAAATTGAAAAACATTAATTGGATTATATCTCACGCGGTTTATTTTAAGCAATGTTTAAATGTTTAAAGGTCTTTGCATTGTAACTTCCGGTCTAGTGACGTCATATTTGTTTCTCTTCGCCAACTTGTTCCTGACAAGATGCTGATTATAAATACCAGTTACAAAGCGATTTGAGCAAACTCCGCCACACACATCAACTGATTATTCATTTTAAACATTTTTCAACCTTCCACTAGAGGGCGCCGTGACAATTTATGACGTCACCGGTAACTTGTGTGTAGAGTGTAGCTAGACAGAGACTATCATAGTTGAAAGTAAGTTCATATCATTTTCAACTTTTAAATTATAAGGCACTTCCGGTTTGGACCGGAAGGAAGGGTCAAGTCATTTTGCATGTAATACGAAATATGAAGACCCTGGATTATTCTATCAATTCCCGTTAAAATCTAAATCAGATCTCTTACAGTTGATTTTATATTGATTTTTAAAGATTAAATCTAGAAATCATTAGTTGCTTGTTATCTGATACTTGATGACGTCATCGTGACGTCATTAACATAAAGCTCGAGAGCTGTCTGAACTTGTCTATTTAAAGCAAAAAAAAAGAATTATATCTATCGCGGTTGATTTTTCAGCGATTATTTAAGGTTTAAAGGTCTTTTCATTGTAACTTCCGGTCTAGTGACGTCATATTTTTTTCTCTCCGCCAACTTGTTCCTAACATGAAGTTGATTATATACACCAGATATAAAGTGATTTGGGCAAACTTCGCCACACACATCAACTGATTATTCATTTTTAACAGTTTTCAACCTGCCGCTAGAGGGCGCTGTAACATGTTATGACGTCACCGGTAATTTTTTTGAGAAGCACGATCTAACCAGAGACTAACATCGTTGAAAGTAAGTTCGCTTCATTTTCCACTTTCAAATTATGAGGCACTTCCGGTTTAGACCGGAAGGAAGGGTCACGTGATTTCACGCACACGAGATAAAATTAAGATCCTGAATTATTCTATCTATTGCCACAAAAATTTAGTTTCGGTCTTTTGCGGTTGATTTGTTATTGAATTTCAAAGATTAAAGCAATTACACCTTTAAGATGACGTCACGTGACCCCTGATGACGTCACCATGACGTATTTCTGCGAGACACGAGTTCACTATAGGGTCTTCACCTGGGTTAAGTTTTATGAAAATACGACTTTGTTTTCTGGTAAAAGTACTTGTGCAAAAAAACGTGTACAAAGTCTATGGGGTTTAGGTTACTAAAAGAAAAAAAAAAAGAAAAAAAAAAAAGAAAAAAAAAATCAGAACAAAAACAAAGGCTTTTTCGCTTTTAAGCGAAAAAGCCAATAAAAAAAAAAAAAAAAAAAAAAAAAAAACTAGACATGTGTTTGTGGACAAACACAGAGCTGTTTCGGATGTCTAAGATGACTTTCATTATGTGTGTGCCAAGTCTGAAATCGATTGGATTTGCCAATTTTCCCAAGATATATAAGTTGAAAAATACGTGTACAAATCCTATGGGAAAAACTGCACCTTTAATGTGACGTCACATGACACCCGATGATGTCATCATGATGTCATCTTAATTTTCGTCTATTACACATTCTGGAATACTTGCATACCAAGTTTGGCCCCAATCAGACATGTACTTCCAGAGATAGAGGGTCCTAAAATCTGCCCCTTTAATGTGACGTCATATGACCCACGATGACGTCATCCTGACGATTTCCCCCTTGGCCCTCCTGGGTATGGTGGTCGAGGTGTGTGCTAAGTCTAAAGTCGATCGGATTTACCAAATTGTCAAATTCAATAGTCTGAAGAAAAACGTGTACAAAACCTATGGAGAAAATTAAACCTTTAATGTGACATCACATGACACCCGATGATGTCATAATTACGTCATCTTAATTTTCGTCTATAACACATCCTCGAATACTTGCAAACCAAGTTTGACCCCAACCTGACTTGTACTTTTAGAGTTAGAGGGTCTTAAAAACTACACCTTTGATGTGACGTCACATGACCCGCGATGACGTCATATTGATTATTTTTCTCTTGGCCCTCCTAAGGATGGCGGTCGAGGTCTGTGCTAAGTCTTAAGTCGATCAAGTCTACGAAAGTGTCAAAGTCAATAGTCTGAAGAAAAACGTGTACAAACCCTATGGGGAAAAAAATTGCACCTTTAACGTCACGCCACGTGACCTTGAATGACGCAATCGTACCAAATTTCTTCAAGAGCCATCTGTGGGTGGTGTTCTAAGTGTATACCAAGTTTCAAGTCGGTCGGATATACCAAAGTGTCAAAGTCAAGAGTCTAAAGAAAAACGTGTACAAAACCTATGGGAAATATTTCACCTTTAACGCGAAGTCACGTGACCTTGAATGACGTAATCGCGACGAATTTCTTCTAGGACCGTCTTTGGGTGGTTGTCTAAATGTATGCCAAGTTTCAAGTCGTTCGGATTTACCAAAGGGTCAAAGTGCTATGCCAGAACAAACGTGTACAAATCCTATGGAAAAAAGTGTGAAGAAGGAAAAGAAAAACTAGACATGTGTTTGTGGACAAACACAGAGCTGTTTCGATTGTCTAACGTTACTTTAAATATGTATGTGTGGTGGTCTATATGTGTGCCAAGTCTGAAGTCGATTAGATTTACACAAGTGTCAAAGATTATTAGTTGAACAAAACGTGTACAAATCCTATGGGGAAAATTGAACCTTAAATGAGACGTCACATGACCAACGATGACGTCATCATGACGTTATCTTATTTTGTGTCTATAACACACCCTTGAATACTTGCATACCAAGTTGCCTTTCAATATTTGTGTGGTGGTCTAAGTGTGTGCCAAGTCTAAAGTCGATCGAATTTAGTGCCAAAGATAAATTGGTTGAAAAAAACGTGTACAAATCCTATGGGGAAAATTAAACCTTTAATGTGACGTCACATGACACCCGATGATATCATCACAATGTCATCCTAATTTTCGTCTATAACACATCCCGGAATACCCGAATACAAAGTTTGACCCTAATTGGACTTGTACTTCCAGAGATAGAGGGTCCGAAAACTACACCTTAAATGTGACGTCACATGACCCACGATGACGTCATTGTGATAATATTTCTCTTGGACCTCCTAGGGATGGTGGTCTAAGTGTATGCCAAGTTTCAAGTCGATCGGATTTACCAAAGTGTCAAAGTCAATAGTCTGAAGAAAAACGTGTACAAACCCTATGGGACACAATTGCACCTTTAACGTGACGTCACGTGACCATGAATGTCGTAAACGTGACGAATTTCTTTCAGAAACATCTGGGGCTGGTGTTCTAAGTGTATGCCAAGTTTCAAGTCGGTCGGATTTACCAAAGTGTCAAAGTCAATAGTCTGAATGAAAACGTGTACAAAACCTATGGGGAAAAATTGCACCTTTAACATGACGTCACGTGACCATGAATGACGTAATCATTACGAATTTCTTCTAGGACCATCTGTGGGTGGTGATCTAAGAGTATGCCAAGTCTCAAGTCGATCGGATTCATTAAAGTGTCAAAGTGTATTGGCAGAAAAAACGTGTACAAATCCTATGGGGAAAATGACAAATAAGAAAAAAAAGAAAAACTAGACATGTGTTTGTGGACAAACACAGAGCTGTTTCGATTGTCTAACGTTACTTTCAATATGTATTTGTGGTGGTCTATATGTGTGCCAAGTCTGAAGTCGATTGTATTTACACAAGTGTCAAAGATTATTAGTTGAAAAAAACGTGTACAAATCCTATGGGGAAAATTGAACCTTTAATGTGACGTCACATGACACCCGATGATGTCATCATGATGTCATCTTAATTTTCGTCTGTAACATATTCTGGAATACTTGCACACCAAGCTTGACCCCAATCGGGCCTGTATTTCCAAAGATAGAGGGTCCTTAAAACTGCACCTTTAATGTGACGTCACATGACCCACGATGACGTCATTATGACGATTTTTTCCTTGGCCCTCCTGGGGATGGTGGTCGAGATGTCTGCTAAGTCTCGAGTCGATCAAATGTACGAAAGTGTCAAAGTCAATAGTCTAAAGAAAAACGTGTACAAACCCTATGGGAAAAAAAAATGCACCTTTAACGTCACGTCACGTGACCTTGAATGACGCAATCGCGCCGAATTTCTTTCAGAAACATCTGGGAGTGGGGTTCTAAATGTATGCCAAGTTTCAAGTCAGTCGGATTTACCAAAGTGTTAAAGTCAATAGTCTGAAGAAAAACGTGTACAAACCCTATGGGACACAATTGCACCTTTAACGTGACGTCACGTGACCATGAATGTCGTAAACGTGACGAATTTCTTTCAGAAACATCTGGGGCTGGTGTTCTAAGTGTATGCCAAGTTTCAAGACGGTCGGATTTACCAAAGTGTCAAAGTCAATAGTCTGAATGAAAACGTGTACAAAACCTATGGTGAAAAATTGCACCTTTAACATGACGTCACGTGACCATGAATGACGTAATCATTACGAATTTCTTCTAGGACCATCTGTGGGTGGTGATCTAAGAGTATGCCAAGTCTCAAGTCGATCGGATTCATTAAAGTGTCAAAGTGTATTGGCAGAAAAAACGTGTACAAATCCTATGGGGAAAATGACAAATAAGAAAAAAAAGAAAAACTAGAAATGTGTTTGTGGACAAACACAGAGCTGTTTCGGATGTCTAATTTGTTTTGTAATAAGTGGGTGGTGGTCTAAGTGACCCACGATGACGTCATAATTACTTCATCTTAATATTCGTCTATAACAATCCCCGATTACTTGCATATCAAGTACGACCCAAATCGGACCTGTACTTCCAGAGATAGAGGGTTTTAAGAACTACACATTTAATATGACGTCACATGTCCAACGATGACGTCATCCTGACGATGTTTCCCTTGGCCCTCCTGGGGATGGTGGTCGAGGTGTGTACTAAGTCTCGAGTCTCTCGGATTGACCAAAGTGTCAAATTCAATAGTCTGAATAAAAACGTGTACAAAACCAATGGGGAAAATTGAACCTTTAATGAGACGTCACATGACCAACGATGACGTCATCATGATGTTATCTTAATTTGTGTCTATAACACACCCTTGAATACTTGCATACCAAGTTTGACCCCAATCGGACTTGTACTTCCAGAGATAGAGGGTCTTAAAAACTACACCTTAAATGTGACGTCACATGACCCACGATGACGTCATTATGTCGATTTTTTCCTTGGCCCTCCTGGGGATGGTGGTCGAGATGTCTGCTAAGTCTCGAGTCGATCAAATGTACGAAAGTGTCAAAGTCAATAGTCTGAAGAAAAACGTGTACAAAACCTATGGGAAAAATTTTACCTTTAACATGACGTCACGTGACCTTGAATGACGTAATCGCGACGAATTTCTTCTAGGACCGTCCTTGGGTGGTTGTCTAAAGGTATGCCAAGTCTAAAGTCGATCGGATTTACCAAAGTGTCCAAGTGCTATGCCAGAACAAACGTGTACAAATCCTATGTGAAAAAGTCTGAAAGAGGGAAAAAAAAAAAAAAAAAAAAAAAAAAAACTAGACATGTGTTTGTGGACAAACACAGAGCTGTTTCGACTGTCTAACGTTACTTTCAATATGTGTGCTATAGGTCTATGTGTGTGCCAAGTCTGAAGTCGATTGGATTTACACAAGTGCAAAAGATAAATTAGTTGAAAAAAACATGTACAAATCCTATGGAGAAAAATTGAACCTTTAATGTGACGTCACATGATACCCGATGATGTCATCATGATGTCATCTTAATTTTCGTCTGTAACACATCCTGGAATACTTGCATACCAAGTTTGACCCCAATCGGACATGTACTTCTAGAGATAGAGGGTCCTTAAAACTAAACCTTTAATGTGACGTCACATGACCCACGATGACGTCATTATTACGATTTTTCCCTTGGCCCTCCTGGTGATGGTGGTCGAGTTATGTGCTAAGTCTGAAGTCGATAAAATTCACGAAAGTGTCAAAGTCAATAGTCTAAAGAAAAACGTGTACAAACCCTATGGGAAAAAAAATGCACCTTTAACTTCACGTCACGTGACCTTGAATGACGCAATCGTGCCATATTTATTTCAGAAACATCTGGGGGTGGTATTCTAAGTGTATGCCAAGTTTCAAGTCGGTCGGATTTACCGAAGTGCCAAAGTCAATAGTCTGAAGAAAAACGTGTACAAAACCTATGGGGAAAATTAAACCTTTAACGTGACGTCACGTGACCTTGAATGACGCAATCGAGCCAAATTTCTTCTAGGACCATCTGTGGGTGGAGGTCTAAGTGTATACCAAGTCTCAAGTCGATTGGATTTAGCAAAGTGCCAAAGTGTATTGGCAGAACAAACGTGTGTAAATCCTATGGGTAAAAACACTGAAAGTGGAAAAAAAAAACAAAAAAAAAAACTAGACATGTGTTTGTGGACAAACACAGAGCTGTTTCGAGTGTCTAAAATTACTTTTAATATGTGTGTGGTGGTCTTTTGTGTGTGCCAAGTCTCAAGTCGATCAGATTTACTAAAGTGTCAACGGCAATAGTCTAAAGAAAAACGTGTACAAAACCTATGGGAGAAAAATGTGCACCTTTAATGTGACGTCACGTGACTGTGAATGATGCAATCGTGCCGAATTTCTTTCAGAAACATCTAAGAAGGGTGTTCTAAGTGTATGCCAAGTTTCAAGTCGGTCGGATTTACCAAAGTGTCAAAGTCAAGAGTCTGAAGAAAAACGTGTACAAAACCTATGGGGAAAATTTCACCTTTAACGCGAAGTCACGTGACCTTGAATGACGTAATCGTAACGAATTTCTTCGAGGACCGTCTGTGGGTGGTGGTCTAAGTGTGTGCCAAGTCTCAAGTCGATCGGATTTATTAAAGTGTCAAAGTGTATTGTCTGAACAAACGTGTGCAAATCCTATGGAGAAAAGTCTGAAAAAGAAAAAAAAAAAAAAAACTAGACATGTGTTTGTGGACAAACACAGAGCTGTTTCGAATGTCTTTCAATATGTGTGTGATGGTCTTTTGTGTGTCGATCAGATTTACTAAGTCTCAAGTCGATCAGATTTACTAAAGTGTCAAAGTCAAAAGTCTAAAGAAAAACGTGTACAAAACCTATGGGGAAAAATTTAACCTTTAACGTGACACCCCGTGACCTTGAATGACCTAATCGTGCCAAATTTCTCCTACGACCGTCTGTGGATGGTGGTCTATGTGTGTGCCAAGTCTCAAGTCGATCGGATTTACTAAGTGTCAAAGTCAAGAGTCTAAAGAAAAACGTGTACAAAACCTATGGGGGACAAATTAAACCTTTAACTTGACGTCACGTGACCTCGAATGACGCAATCGTGCTGAATTTCTTTCAGAAACATCTGGTGGTGGTGTTCTGAGTGTATGGCAAGTTTCAAGTCGGTCGGATTGACCAAAGTGTCAAATTTAATAGTCTGAAGAAAAACGTGTACAAAACCTATGGGGAAAATTTCACCTTTAACGCGAAGTCACGTGACCTTGAATGACGTAATCGCGACGAATTTCTTCTAGGACCGTCCTTGGGTGGTTGTCTAAGTGTATGCCAAGTCTCAAGTCCATCGGATTTCCCAAAGTGTCAAAGTGTATTGTCTGAACAAACGTGTACAAATCCTATGGAGAACAAAAGGCAAAGAAAAAAAAAAAAAACTAGACATGTGTTTGTGGACAAACACAGAGCTGTTTCGAGTGTCTTACATTATTTTCAATATGTGTGTGTGGTGGTCTATGTGTGTGCCAAGTCTCAAGTCGATCAAATTTACGAAAGTGTCAAAGTCAATAGTCTGAAGAAAAACGTGTACAAAACCTATGGGGAAAAAATGAAAATTTAACGTGACGCACCGTGACCTTAAATGACGTAATCGTGCCGAATTTCTTCTAGGGCCGTCTGTGGATGGTGGTCTAAGTGTGTGTCAAGTCTCAAGTCGATCGGATTTACTGAAGTGTCAAAGTCAATAGTCTAAAGAAAAACGTGTACAAAACCAATGGGAGAAAAATGTGAACCTTTAATGTGACGTCACCTGACCTTGAATGACGCAATCGTGCCAAATTTCTTTCAGAAACATCTGGGTGTGGTGTTCTAAGTTTATGCCAAGTTTCAAGTCGGTCGGATTTACCAAAGTGCCAAAGTCAATAGTCTGAAGAAAAACGTGTACAAAACCTATGGGAAAATTTTCACCTTTAACGTGAGGTCACGTGACCTTGAATGAGGTAATCGTGACGAATTTCTTTTAGGACCGTCCTTGGGTGGTTGTCTAAATGTATGCCAAGTCTCAAGTCGATCGGATTTACCAAAGTGTCAAAGTGACCTGTCTGAACAAACGTGTGCAAATCCTATGAAGAAAAGTCTGAAAAAAAAACAAAAACAAAACTAGACATGTGTTTGTGGACAAACACAGAGCTGTTTCGAGTGTCTTACATTATTTTCAATATGTGTGTGTGGTGGTCTATGTGTGTGCCAAGTCTCAAGTCGATCAAATTTACGAAAGTGTCAAAGTCAATAGTCTAAAGAAAAACGTGTACAAAACCTATGGGGGACAAATTGAACCTTTAACGTGACGTCACGTGACCTTGAATGACGCAATCGTGCCGAATTTCTTCCAGAACCATATATGAGTGATGTTCTAAGTGTGTGCCAAGTCTCAAGTCGATCAAATTTACGAAAGTGTCGAAGTCATAGTCTAAACAAAAACGTGTACAAAACCTATGGGGGAAAAAATTGAAACTTTAACTTGACGTTACGTGACCTTGAATGACGCAATCGTGCCAAATTTCTTCCAAGACCATCTGTGGGTGATGTTCTAAGTGTATGCCAAGTTTCAAGTCGGTCGGATGTACCAAAGTGTCAAAGTCAATAGTGTGAAGAAAAACGTGTACAAAACCTATGGGGAAAATTTAACCTTTAACGCAAAGTCACGTGACCTTGAATGGCGTAATCGCGACGAATTTCTTCTAGGACCGTCTTTGGGTGGTTGTCTAAATGTATGCCAAGTCTCAAGTCGATCGGATTTACCAAAGTGTCAAAGTGTATTGGCTGAAAAAACGTGTACAAATCCTATGGGAAAAAGTCTGAAAGTGGAAAAAAAAAAAAAAAAAAAAAAAAACTAGACATGTGTTTGTGGACAAACACAGAGCTGTTTCGAGTGTCTTACATTACTTTCAATATGTGTGTGTGGTGGTCTATGTGTGTGCCAAGTCTCAAGCCGATCGGATTTACTAAAGTGTCAAAGTCAATAGCCTAAAGAAAAACATGTACAAAACCTATGGGGGAAATTGAGGCTTTAACGTGACGCCCCGTGACCTTGAATGACGTAATTGTGCCGAATGTCTTCTAGGACCGTCTGTGGATGGTGGTCTAAGTGTGTGCCAAGTCTCAAGTCCATCAAATTTACGAAAGTGTCTAAGTCATAGACTAAAAAAAAACGTGTACAAAACCTATGGGGGAAACAATTGAACCTTTAACGTGACGCCCCGTGACCTTGAATGACGTAATCGTGCCAAATTTCTCCTACGACCGTCTGTGGATAGTGGTCTATGTGTGTGCCAAGTCTCAAGTCGATCGGATTTACTAAGTGTCAAAGTCAATAGTCTAAAGAAAAACGTGTACAAAACCTATAGGGGACAAATTAAACCTTTAACTTGACGTCACGTGACCTTAAATGACGCAATCGTGCTGAATTTCTTTCAGAAACATCTGGTGGTGGTGTTCTGAGTATATGGCAAGTTTCAAGTCGGTCGGATTTACCAAAGTGTCAAATTCAATAGTCTGAGGAAAAACGTGTACAAAACCTATGGGGAAAATTTCACCTTTAACGCGAAGTCACGTGACCTTGAATGACGTAATCGCGACGAATTTCTTCTAGGACCGTCCTTGGGTGGTTGTCTAAGTGTATGCCAAGTCTCAAGTCGATCGGATTTACCAAAGTGTCAAAGTGTATTGGCTGAAAAAACGTGTACAAATCCTATGGAAAAAAGTCTGAAAGTGGAAAAAAAAAAAAAGAAAAAAAAAATAGACATGTGTTTGTGGACAAACACAGAGCTGTTTCGAGTGTCTTACATTACTTTCAATATGTGTGTGTGGTGGTCTATGTGTGTGCCAAGTCTCAAGTCCATCAAATTTACGAAAGTGTCAAAGTCAACAGTCTAAAGAAAAACGTGTACAAAACCTATGGGGAAAAATTGAACCTTTAACGTGACGCCCCGTAACCTTGAATGACGTAATCGTGCCGATTGTTTTCTAGGACTGTCTGTGGATGGTGGTCTAAGTGTGTGCCAAGTCTTAAGTCGATCGGATTTACTAAAGTGTCAAAGTCAATAGTCTAAAGAAAAACGTGTACAAAACCAATGGGAGAAAAATGTGCACCTTTATCGTGACGCCACGTGACGTTCAATCAAGCAATCGTGCCTAATTTCTTTCAGGAACATCTGGGGGTGTTGTTCTAAGGGCATGCCAAGTTTCAAGTCGGTCGAATTTACCGAAGTGTCAAATTCAATAGTCTGAAGAAAAACGTGTACAAAACCTATGGGAAAAATTTCACCTTTAACGCGAAGTCACGTGACCTTGAATGACGTAATCGCGACGAATTTCTTCTAGGACCGTCCTTGGGTGGTTGTCTAAGTGTATGCCAAGTCTCAAGTCGATCGGATTTCCCAAAGTGTCAAAGTGTATTGTCTGAACAAACGTGTACAAATCCTATGAAGAACAAAAGGCAAAGAAAAAAAAAAAAAACTAGAACTACGTCTGTTCGAGGAACAGAACATAGGGCTTTTTCGCTTTCGCAATTTTTAGATTAAATTTTTCAAAAATTGAATTTTTATACCATCAAAATAATTTAAAATCATCGAAAACGAATTTAAGTTAATTTAAACAGATTAAAATGAATCCAAACTGATTAAAACGATGACGTCACACGTTTGTGAACTTTTTGTGCAACTATCTATCACCTAACAATACAAACGTATGTTATGTTAGCACGTTCCGTTGCTGAGATATGACTTAAAGGTCGAAAAACGTAATAATTCAAATATAATCGTAATATGACGTAACATTTGTCAACATGCCGCTAGAGGGCGCTATAACATGTTAAGAAGTCACCGTTAACTTGTTTGTTACTTACAACCTAGCCAGCGCCTAACATCGTTGAAAGTAAGTTCACATCGTTTTCCACTTTTAAATTATAATGCACTTCCGGTTTGGACCGGAAGGAAGGGTCAGTTTTTGTGCATGTAATACAAATTATGAAGACCATGGATTAATCTATCAATTCCCTTAAAAATCTAAATCAGATCTCTTACAGTTGATTTTATATTGATTTTCAAAGATTAAATCTAGAAATATTTGGTTGCTTGTAATCTGACATTTGATGACGTCATCGTGACGTAATTAACAGAAAGCTCGAGAGCTGTCTTTACTTTGCTATCTGATTCAAAAATCTGGATTATATCTATAGCGGGTGATTTTTAAGCGATTGTTTAAGGTGTAAAGGATTTTTCATTGTAACTTCCGGTTTGGTGACGTCATAAATATTTCTCCTTCCAAATATGGTCTAAGCATGAAGCTGATTATATACACCGGTTATAAAGTGGTTTCAGCAAACTTCGCCACACACATCAACAGATTATTCATTTTAACCATTTTTCAACCTGCCGCTAGAGGGCGCTATAACATATTATGACGTCGCCTGATTTTGTTTGGAAAAGTTTATTCTAGCCAGAAACTAACATCGTTGAAAGTAAGTTCATATCATTTTTCACTTTAAAATTATGAGGCACTTCCGGTTGGACCGGAAGGAGGGGTCACGTGATTTTAGCACACGAGATTTTAATGAAGATTCTGGATTATTCTATCTATTGCCACAAAAATCAAGTTTCGGTCTTTTGTGGTTGATTTGTTATTTATTTTTAAAGATTAAATCAATTACACCTTTAAGATTACGTCACGTGACCCCTGACGACTTAACCATGACGTATGTCTGCGAGACACGAGTTTACTATAGGGTCTTCACCTGGGTCAAGTTTTATGGAAATACGACTTTGTTTTTCGTTAAAAGTGCTTGGAATTGTGCAAACAACGTTTACAAAGTCTATGGGATTGGATTCTGCGTAGCCGAGAGCCTGTTTACCTACCTGTCGCACACGGCGCCCTTCCCCATAGGCAATTTGATGACGTCATCCTGTTTCGCTTGTTGGCGGCTAGTGTCCTCTTGGGTGAGCGTACATTTGCATGCACGTACGCTGTCAGTAGTGATACATTCGCTGAATGCATAGTACTTTATCAGTGTATACGTACGTACATACAAGAATGTACACCCCTATTATACGTGTGCCATGCACATATAAGGGGTCGATGCTTTATGCGCCTAGGCCAAAACGATTACATTTCAAGGGTGCCGCAGGATATGTTTAAGTTTGTTTTTTGCCCCAAAACACAGGGAAGTTCGAGAACTACTTTTACATTAACCTTTAGAGCAAAAATCAAGATTGTATCTGTTAGGTTTAATTTTTTAGGAATTTTCGAAGGTAAAGGAGTCTTTTCATTCTAACTTCCGGTCTGGTGACGTCATAATTTTTTCTTCCCGTCAACTTGTTCCTAGCATGAAGCTGATTAAATACACCGGTTATAAAGTGATTTCAGCAAACTTCGCCACACACATCAACAGATTATTCATTTTAACAATTTTTCAAACTGCCGCTAGAGGGCGCTATAACATGTTATGACGTCACCAATATTTTTTTTGAAAAATACATTGTAGCCAGACACTAACATCGTTGAAAGTAAGTTCATATCATTGTTCACTTTTAAATTATAAGGCACTTCCGGTTTGGACCGGAAGGAAGGGTCACGTGATTTCACGCACACGAGATAAAATGAAGATCCTGGATTATTCTATCTATTGCCACAAAAATTAAGTTTCGATCTTTTGCGGTTGATTTGTTATTGATTTTCAAAGATTAAATCAATTGCACCTTTAAGATGACGTCACGTGACCCCTGATGACGTCACCATGACGTATGTCTGTTAGGACCGAGCTCACCATAGGGTCTTCACTTGGGTAAAGTTTTGTTTGGATACGACTTTGTTGTCTATGAGAAGTGCTGGTGCAAAAAAACGTGTACAAAGTCTATGGGGTTTAGGTTACTAAAAGAAAAAAAAAAAGAAAAAAAAAAATCAGAACAAAAACAAAGGCTTTTTCGCAAATTGCGAAAAAGCCAAAAAAAAAAAAAAAAAAAAAAAAAAAAAAAAAAAACCAGAACGAAAACAAAAGCTGTTTCGGTGAAAAACCGAAACAGCTAAAAAAAAAAAAATTTAACGAAAACAATAGCTGTTTCGGTGAAAAACCGAAACAGCTAAAAAAAAAAAAAAAAGAAAAAAAAAAACTTTAACGATTACAAAAGCTGTTTCGGTGAAAAACCGAAACAGCTAAAAAAACTTTAACGAAAACAAAAGCTGTTTCGGTGAAAAACCGAAACAGCTAAAAAAAAAACTTTAACGAAAACAAAAGCTGTTTCGGTGAAAAACCGAAACAGCTAAAAAGAAAAAAAAAAACTTTAACGATTACAAAAGCTGTTTCGGTAAAAAACCGAAACAGCTAAAAAAAAAAAAAAAAAAAAAAAAAACCAGAACGAAAACAAAAGCTGTTTCGGTGAAAAACCGAAACAGCTAAAAAAAAAAAAAAAAGAAAAAAAAAAACTTTAACGATTACAAAAGCTGTTTCGGTGAAAAACCGAAACAGCTAAAAAAACTTTAACGAAAACAAAAGCTGTTTCGGTGAAAAACCGAAACAGCTAAAAAAAAAACTTTAACGAAAACAAAAGCTGTTTCGGTGAAAAACCGAAACAGCTAAAAAGAAAAAAAAAAAATTTAACGATTACAAAAGCTGTTTCGGTAAAAAACCGAAACAGCTAAACAAAAACAAAAAAACAAAAAAAACCAGAACGAAAACAAAAGCTCTTTCGGTGAAAAACCGAAACAGCTAAAAAAAAAAAAAAAAAAAAAAAAAAAAAAAAAACTTTAACGATTACAAAAGCTGTTTCGGTGAAAAACCGAAACAGCTAAAAAAAAAAAAAAAAAATTAACGAAAACAAAAGCTGTTTCGGCCGAAATGCCGAAACAGCTAAAAAGAAAAAAAAAAACTTTAACGAAAACAAAAGCTGTTTCGGCTGAAAGGCCAAAACAGCTAACTAGAAATGTGTTTGTGGACAAACACAGAGCTGTTTCGCATGTCTAAAATGCCTTTCAATATTTGTGTGGTGGTCTAAGTGTGTGCCAAGTCTAAAGTCGATCGAATTTAGTGCCAAAGATAAATTGGTTGGAAAAAACGTGTACAAATCCTATGGGGAAAATTAAACCTTTAATGTGACGTCACATGATACCCGATGATATCATCACAATGTCATCCTAATTTTCGTCTATAACACATCCCGGAATACCCGAATACAAAGTTTGACCCTAATTGGACTTGTACTTCCAGAGATAGAGGGTCCGAAAACTACACCTTTAATGTGACGTCACATGACCCACGATGATGTCATCATGACAATTTTTCCCTTGGCCCTCCTGGGGATGGTGGTTGAGGTGTGTGCTAAGTCTCAAGTCGATCAAATGTACGAAAGTGTCAAAGTCAATATTTTTGAAGACAAACGTGTACAAACCCTATGGGGAAATAAATTACACCTTTAACGTCACGTCACGTGACCTTGAAAGACGCAATCGTGCCGAATTTCGTCCAGGACTATCTGTGAGTGGTGTTCTAAGTGTATGCTAAGTATCAAGTCGATCGAATTCATTAAAGTGTCAAAGTCAACAGTTTGAAGAAAAACGTGTACAAAACCTATGGGGAAAATGTTACCTTTAACATGACGTCACGTGACCTTGAATGACGGAATCGCGACGAATTTCTTCTAGGACCGTCCTTGGCTGGTTGTCTAAATGTATGCCAAGTCTCAGGTCGAACAGATTTACCAAAGTGTCAAAGTGTATTGGCAGAAAAAACGTGTACAAATCCTATGGGAAAAAGTGACAAATAAAAAAGAAAAGAAAAACTAGACATGTGTTTGTGGACAAACACAGAGCTGTTTCGAGTGTCTTACATTATTTTCAATATGTGTGTGTGTGCCAAGTCTTAAGTCGATCGGATGTAAGAAAGTGCCAAAGTCAATAGTCTGAAGAAAAACGTGTACAAAAGCTATGGGGAAAATTTCACCTTTAACGCGAAGTCACGTGACCTTGAATGACGTAATCGCGACGAATTTCTTCTAGGACCGTCTTTGGGTGGTTGTCTAAATGTATACCAAGTCTCAAGTCGATCTGATTTATCAAAGTGTCAAAGTGTAATGGCTGAAAAAACGTGTACAAATCCTATGGGGAAAAGTCTGAAAGTGGAAAAAAAACAAAAAAAAACTAGAAATGTGTTTGTGGACAAACACAGAGCTGTTTCGCATGTCTAAAATGCCTTTCAATATTTGTGTGGTGGTCTAAGTGTGTGCCAAGTCTAAAGGCGATCGAATTTAGTGCCAAAGATAAATTGGTTAAAAAAACGTGTACAAATCCTATGGGGAAAACTGAACCTTTAATGTGACGTCACATGACCCACGATGACGTCATTATTACGATTTTTCCCTTGGCCTTCCTGGGGATGGTGGTCGAGGTATGCGCTAAGTCTGAAGTCGATCAAATTTACGAAAGTGTCAAAGTCAATAGTCTAAAGAAAAACGTGTACAAACCCTATGGGGAAAAAAATTGAACCTTTAACGTCACGTCACGTGACCTTGAATGACGCAATCGCGCCGAATTTTTTTCAGAAACATCTGGGGCTGGTGTTCTAAGTGTATGCCAAGTTTCAAGTCGGTCGGATTTACCAAAGTGTCAAAGTCAATAGTCTGAAGAAAAACGTGTACAAAACCTATGGGGAAAATTTTACCTTTAACATGACGTCACGTGACCTTGAATGACGTAATCGCGACGAATTTCTTCTAGGACCGTCCTTGGGTGGTTGTCTAAATATATGCCAAGTTTCAAGTCGATCGGATTTACCAAAGTGTCAAAGTGCTATGCCAGAACAAACGTGTACAAATCCTATGGAAAAAAGTCTGAAAGAGGAAAAAAAAAAAAAAAAAAAGAAAAAAAAAAACTTTAACGAAAACAAAAGCTGTTTCGGCTGAAATGCCGAAACAGCTAACTAGAACTAGACATGTGTTTGTGGACAAACACAGAGCTGTTTCGATTGTCTAACGTTATTTTCAATATGTGTGTGTAGTTGTCTATGTGTGTGCCAAGTCTGAAGTCGATTGGATTTACACAAGTGCCAAATATATATTAGTTGAAAAAACGTGTACAAATCCTATGGGGAAAATTGAACCTTTAATGTGACGTCACATGATACCCGATGATGACATCATGATGTCATCTTAATTTTCGTCTGTAACACATCCTGGAATACTTGCATACCAAGTTTGACCCCAATCGGACATGCACTTCTAGAGATAGAGGGTCTTAAAAACTAAACCTTTAATGTGACGTCACATGACCCACGATGACGTCATCATGATGTCATTTTATTTTTCGTCTATAACACACCCTGGAATACTTGCATACCAAGTTTGACCCCAATCGGACCTGTACTTCCAGAGATAGAGGGTCCTAAAAACTGAACCTTTAATGTGACGTCACATGCCCCCCGATGACGTCATCATGACCATTTTCCCCTTGGCCCTCCTGGAGAAGGTGGTCGAGGTGTGTGCTAAGTTTCAAGTCGATCAAATTTACGAAAGTGTCAAAGTCAATAGTCTGAAGAAAAACGTGTACAAACCCTATGGGGGAAAAAGTTGCACCTTTAACGTCACGTCACGTGACCTTGAATGACGCAATCGTGCCGAATTTCTTCAAGGGCTATCTGTGGGTGGTGGTCTAAATGTGTGCCAAGTCTCAAGTCGGTCGGATTTACCAAAGTGTCAAAGTCAATAGTCTGAAGAAAAACGTGTACAAAACCTATGGGGAAAAACTGAACCTTTAATGTGACGTCACGTGACCTTGAATGACGTAATCGCGACGAATTTCTTCTAGGATCATCTATGGGTGGTGGTCTAAGAGTAGGCCAAGTCAAAGTCGATCGGATTTACCAAAGTGCCAAAGTGTATTGTCCGAACAAAAAACGTGTACAAACACTATGGAGAAGAGTCTGAAGGAGAAAAAAAAAAAAAAAAAACTAGACATGTGTTTGTGGACAAACACAGAGCTGTTTCGGGTGTCTAACATTACTTTCTATATGTGTATCTGATGATGGTCTATGTGTGTGCCAAGTCTGACGTCGATGGATTTACACAATTGCCAAAGATATATTAGTTGGAAAAAACGTGTACAAATCCTATGGGAAAAATTGCACCTTTAATGTGACGTCACATGACACCCGATGATGTCATCATGATGTCATCTTAATTTTCGTCTGTAACACATCCTGGAATACTTGCATACCAAGCTTGACCCCAATCGGGCCTGTATTTCCAAAGATAGAGGGTCCTTAAAATTGCACCTTTAATGTGACGTCACATGACCCACGATGATGTCATTATGACGATTTTCCCCTTGGCCCTCCTGGGGATGGTGGTCGAGATGTGTGCTAAGTCTCGAGTCGATCAAATGTACGAAAGTGTCAAAGTCAATAGTCTGAAGACAAACGTGTACAAACCCTATGGGAAAAAAATGTACACCTTTAACGTCACGTCACGTGACCTTGAATAACGCAAATCGTGCCGAATTTCGTCCAGGACCATCTGTGGGTGGTGTTCTAGGTGTATGCTAAGTCTTAAGTCGAACGGATTCATTAAAGTGTCAAAGTCAATAGTTTGAAGAAAAACGTGTACAAAACCTATGGGGAAAACTGTACCTTTAACATGACGTCACGTGACCTTGAATTACAGAATCGCGACGAATTTCTTCTAGGACCGTCCTTGGGTGGTTGTCTAAGTGTATGCCAAGTTTCAAGTCGATCGGATTTACCAAAGTGTCAAAGTGTATTGGCAGAAAAAACGTGTACAAATCCTATGAAGAAAAATGACAAATAAAAAAAAAACTAGAACTACGTCTGTTCGAGGAACAGAACATAGGGCTTTTTCGGTTTCGCAATTTTATAGATTAAATTTTTCAAAAATTGAACTTGTATACCATCAAAATAATTTAAAATCATCGAAAACTAATTTAAGTTAATTTAAACAGATTAAAATGAATCCAAACTGATTAAAACGATGACGTCACACGTTTGTGAACTTTTTGTGCAACTATCTATCACCTAACAATACAAACGTATGTTATGTTAGCACGTTCCGTTGCTGAGATATGACTTAAAGGTCGAAAAACGTAATAATTCAAATGTAATCGTAATATGATGTAACATTTGTCAACAAGCCGCTAGAGGGCGCTATAACATTTTAAGAAGTCACCGTTAACTTGTTTGTTACTTACAACCTAGCCAGCGCCTAACATCGTTGAAAGTAAGTTCCCATCGTTTTCCACTTTTAAATTATAATGCACTTCCGGTTTAGACCGGAAGGAAGGGTCAGGTTTTTTTGCATGTAATACAAATTATGAAGACCATGGATTAATCTATCAATTCCCTTAAAAATCTGAATCAGATCTCTTACAGTTGATTTTATATTGATTTTCAAAGATTAAATCTAGAAATATTTGGTTGCTTGTAATCTGACATTTGATGACGTCATCGTGACGTAATTAACAGAAAGCTCGAGAGCTGTCTTTACTTTGCTATCTGATGCAAAAATCTGGATTATATCTATAGTGGTTGATTTGTAAGCGATTGTTTAAGGTTTAAAGGATTTTTCATTGTAACTTCCGGTTTGGTGACGTCATAACTATTTCTCCTTCCCAATATGGTCTAAGCATGAAGCTGATTATATACACCGGTTATAAAGTGGTTTCAGCAAAATTCGCCACACACATCAACAGATTATTCATTTTAACCATTTTTCAACCTGCCGCTAGAGGGCGCTATAACATATTATGACGTCGCCTGATTTTTTTTGGAAAAGTTTATTCTAGCCAGACACTAACATCGTTGAAAGTAAGTTCATATCATTTTCACTTTCAAATTATGAGGCACTTCCGGTTTGGACCGGAAGGAAGGGTCACGTGATTTTAAGCACACGAGATAAAATGAAGATTCTGGATTATTATATCTATTGCCACAAAAATCAAGTTTCGGTCTTTTGTGGTTGATTTGTTATTTATTTTTAAAGATTAAATCAATTGCACCTTTAAGATGACGTCACGTGACCCCTGACGACGTAACCATGACGTATGTCTGCGAGACACGAGTTTACTATAGGGTCTTCATCTGGGTTAAGTTTTATGGAAATACGACTTTGTTTTTCGTTAAAAGTGCTGGGAATTGTGCAAACAACGTTCACAAAGTCTATGGGATTGGATTCTGCGTAGCCGAGAGCCTGTTTACCTACCTGTCGCACACGGCGCCCTTCCCCATAGGCAATTTGATGACGTCATCCTGTTTCGCTTGTTGGCGGCTAGTGTCCTCTTGGGTGAGCGTACATTTGCATGCACGTACGATGTCAGTAGTGATACATTCGCTCAATGCATAGTACACTATCAGTGTATACGTACGTACATATACAAGCATGTACACCCCTATTATACGTGTGCCAGGCACATATAAGGGGTCAATGCTTTATGCGCCTAGGCCAAAACGATTACATTTCAAGGGTGCCGCAGGGTATGTTCAAGTTCGTTTTTTGCCCCAAAACACAGGGAAGTTCGAGAACTACTTTTACATTAACCTTTAGAGCAAAAATCAAGATTGTATCTGTCAGGTTTAATTGTTTAGGAATTTTCAAAGGAAAAGGAGTCTTTTCATTCTAACTTCCGGTCTGGTGACGTCATAATTTTTTCTTCCCGTCAACTTGTTCCTAGCATGAAGCTGATTAAATACACCGGTTATAAAGTGATTTCAGCAAACTTCGCCACACACATCAACAGATTATTCATTTTAACAATTTTTCAAACTGCCGCTAGAGGGCGCTATAACATGTTATGACGTCACCAATATTTTTTTTGAAAAATACATTGTAGCCAGACACTAACATCGTTGAAAGTAAGTTCATATCATTTTTCACTTTTAAATTATGAGGCACTTCCGGTTTAGACCGGAAGGAAGGGTCACGTGATTTCACACACACGAGATAAAATTAAGATCCTGGATTATTCTATCTATTGCCACAAAAATTTAGTTTCGGTCTTTTGCGGTTGATTTGTTATTGAATTTCAAAGATTAAATCAATTACACCTTTAAGATGACGTCACGTGACCCCTGATGACGTCACCATGACGTATTTCTGCGAGACACGAGTTCACTATAGGGTCTTCACCTGGGTTAAGTTTTATGTAAATACGACTTTGTTTTCTATTAAAAGTGACGGGCAGAAAAAACGTGTACAAAGTCTATGGGGTTTAGGTTACTAAAAGAAAAGAAAAAAGAAGAAGAAGAAGAAGAAGAAGAAGAAGAAGAAGAAAAAAAAAAATCAGAACAGAAACAAAGGCTTTTTCGCAAAATTTGCGAAAAAGCCAAAAAAAAAAAAAAAAAAAAGAAAAAGAAAAAAAAAAACTTTAACGAAAACAAAAGCTGTTTCGGCTTGAAACAGCTAAAAAGAAAAAAAAAAACAGCTGTTTCGGCTGAAATGCCGAAACAGCTAAATATGTCTGTTCTATGAACAGAGCATATGGCTTTTTCGTAATTTTTGTCATTGTTCATTACATTTATGATTTTATTGGTTAAATTTCCTTAGCATTCTATTTTCAAAAATTAAAATTGAAAAACATTAATTGGATTAAATCTAGCGGTTTATTTTAGGCATTGTTTAAACGTTTAAAGTACTTTTCATTGTAACTTCCGGTCTAGTGACGTCATATTTGTTTCTCTTTGCTAACTTGTTTCTAACAAGATGCTGATTATAAATACCAGTTATAAAGCGATTTAAGCAAACTTCGCTATACACATCAACTGATTATTCATTTTAAACATTTTTCAACCTGCCACTAGAGGGCGACATAACTATTTATGACGTCGCCGGTAACTTTTTTTGTAGAGAGCAGCTAGCCAGAGACTATCATCGTTGAGAGTAAGTTCATATCATTTTCAACTTTCAAATTATAAGGCACTTCCGGTTTGGACCGGAAGGAAGGGTCAAGTCATTTTGCTTGTAATACGAAATATGAAGACCCTGGATTATTCTATCAATTGCCGTTAAAATCTAAATCAGATCTCTTACAGTTGATTTTATATTGATTTTTAAAGATTAAATCTAGAAATCATTAGTTGCTTGTTATCTGATACTTGATGACGTCATCGTGACGTCATTAACATAAAGCTCGAGAGCTGTCTGAACTTGTCTATTTAAAGCCAAAAAAAAGAATTATATCTATCGCGGTTGATTTTTCAGCGATTATTTAAGGTTTAAAGTTCTTTTCATTGTAACTTCCGGTCTAGTGACGTCATATTTTTTTCTCTCCGCCAAGTTGTTCCTAACATGAAGTTGATTATATACACCAGATATAAAGTGATTTGGGCAAACTTCGCCACACACATCAACTGATTATTCATTTTTAACAGTTTTCAACCTGCTGCTAGAGGGCGCTGTAACATGTTATGACGTCACCGGTAATTTTTTTGAGAAGCACGATCTAACCAGAGACTAACATCGTTGAAAGTAAGTTCGCATCGTTTTCCACTTTCAAATTATGAGGCACTTCCGGTTTAGACCGGAAGGAAGGGTCACGTGATTTTACGCACACGAGATACAATGAAGATCCTGGATTATTCTATCTATTGCCACAAAAATTAAGTTTCGGTCTTTTGCGGTTGATTTGTTATTGAATTTCAAAGATTAAATCAATAACACCTTTAAAATGACGTCACGTGACCCCTGATGACGTCACCATGACGTATTTCTGCGAGACACGAGTTCACTATAGGGTCTTCACCTGGGTTAAGTTTTATGAAAATACGACTTTGTTTTCTAGTAAAAGTACTTGTGCAAAAAAACGTGTACAAAGTCTATGGGGTTTAGGTTACTAAAAAAAAAAAAAGATAAAAAAAAAAAAAAAAAATCAGAACAAAAACAAAGGCTTTTTCGCAAATTTGCGAAAAAGCCAACTAGAAATGTGTTTGTGGACAAACACAGAGCTGTTTCGCATACTGTCTAAAATGCCTTTCAATATTTGTGTGGTGGTCTAAGTGTGTGCCAAGTCTAAAGTCGATCGAATTTAGTGCCAAAGACAAATTGGTTGAAAAAAACGTGTACAAATCCTATGGGGAAAATTAAACCTTTAATGTGACGTCACACGACACCCGATGATATCATCACAATGTCATCCTAATTTTCGTCTATAACACATCCCGGAATACCCGAATACAAAGTTTGACCCTAATTGGACTTGTACTTTCAGAGATAGAGGGTCCGAAAACTACACCTTTAATGTGACGTCACATGACCCACAATGATGTCATCATGACAATTTTTCCCTTGGCCCTCCTGGGGATGGTGGTTGAGGTGTGTGCTAAGTCTCAAGTCGATCAAATTTACGAAAGTGTTAAAGTTAATAGTCTAAAGAAAAACGTGTACAAAACCTATGGGGGAATAACTTGCACATTTAACGTGACGTCACGTGACCTTGAAAGACGCAATCGTGCCGAATTTCTTCCAATATCATTTGTGGGTGGTGTTCTAAGTGTATGCCAAGTCTCAAGTCGATCGGATTTACCAAAGTGTCAAAGTCAATAGTCTGAAAAAAACGTGTACAAAACCTATGGGGAAAATTTCACCTTTAACGTGAAGTAACGTGACCTTGAATGACTTAATCGCTACGAATTTCTTCTAGGACCGTCCTTGGGTGGTTGTCTAAACATATGCCAAGTTTCAAGTCGATCGGATTTACCAAAGTGTCAAAGTGCCATGCCAGAAAAAACGTGTACAAATCCTATGGGGAAAAATGACAAAAAAGAAAGAAAAAAAAGAAACTAGAACTACGTCTGTTCGAGGAACAGAACATAGGGCTTTTTCGCTTTCGCATTTTTTTAGATTACATTTTTCAAAAATTGAACTATTATACCATCAAAATAATTAAAAATCATCGAAAACGAATTTAAGTTAATTTAAACAGATTAAAATGAATCCAAACTGATTAAAACGATGACGTCACACGTTTGTGAACTTTTTGTGCAACTATCTATCACCTACCAATACAAACGTATGTTATGTTAGCACGTTCCGTTGCTGAGATATTACTTAAAGTTCGAAAAACGTAATAATTCAAATATAATCGTAATATGATGTAACATTTGTCAACATGCCGCTAGAGGGCGCTTTAACATTTTAAGAAGTCACCGTTAACTTGTTTGTTACTTACAACCTAGCCAGCGCCTAACATCGTTGAAAGTAAGTTCACATCGTTTTCAACTTTTAAATTATAATGCACTTCCGGTTTGGACCGGAAGGAAGGGTCAATTTTGTTTGCATGTAATACAAACTATGAAGACCATGGATTAATCTATCAATTCCCTTAAAAATCTAATTCAGATCTCTTACAGTTGATTTTATATTGATTTTCAAAGATTAAATCTAGAAATATTTGGTTGCTTGTAATCTGGCATTTGATGACGTCATCGTGACGTAATTAACAGAAAGCTCGAGAGCTGTCTTTACTTTGCTATCTGATGCAAAAATCTGGATTATATCTATAGCGGTTGATTTGTAAGCGATTGTTTAAGGTTTAAAGGGTTTTTCATTGTAACTTCCGGTTTGGTGACGTCATAAATATTTCTCCTTCCCAATATGGTCTAAGCATGAAGCTGATTATATACACCGGTTATAAAGTGGTTTCAGCAAACTTCGCCACACACATCAACAGATTATTCATTTTAACAATTTGTCAACCTGCCGCTAGAGGGCGCTATAACATATTATGACGTCGCCTGATTTTTTTGGAAACAGTTTATTTTAGCCAGACACTAACATCGTTGAAAGTAAGTTCATATCATTTTTGACTTTCAAATTATGAGGCACTTCCGGTTTGGACCGGAAGGAAGGGTCATGTGATTTTACGCACACGAGATAAAATGAAGATCCTGGATTATTCTATTAATTGCCACAAAATTCAAGTTTCTGTCTTTTGCGGTTGATGTTTTATTGATTTTCAAAGATTAAATCAATTGCACCTTTAAGATAAGGTCACGTGGCATTTACAAAGTCTACGGGGTTGGATTCTGCATAACCAAAAGCGTGTTTACCTACCTGTCGTACGCGGCGCCCTTCCCCATGGGCAATTTGATGACGTCATCCTGTTTCACAGGTTGGCGGCTAGTGTCCGCTTGGGTGAGCGTACATGTGCTTGCACGAACGATGTCAGTGGTGATACATTCGCTCAATACATAATACACTATCAGTGTATACGTACATGTACTAGCATGTACATTGTATATTATACGTGTGCCATGCACACGTAAGGGGTCAATGTTTTTTGCACCTAGGCCAAAACGATTACATTTCAAGGGTGCCGCAGGGTATGTTCAAGTTTGTCTTTTGCCCCAAAACACAGGGAAGTTCGAGAACTACTTTGACATTAACCTTTAGAGCAAAAATCAAGATTGTATCTGTCAGGATTAATTGTTTAGGAATTTTCAAAGGAAAAGGAGTCTTTTCATTCTAACTTCCGGTCTGGTGACGTCATAATTTTTTCTTCCCGTCAACTTGTTCCTAGCATGAAGCTGATTAAATACACCGGTTATAAAGTGATTTCAGCAAACTTCGCCACACACATCAACAGATTATTCATTTTAACAATTTTTCAAACTGCCGCTAGAGGGCGCTATAACATGTTATGACGTCACCAATATTTTTTTTGAAAAATACATTGTAGCCAGACACTAACATCGTTGAAAGTAAGTTCATATCATTTTTCACTTTCAAATTATGAGGCACTTCCGGTTTAGACCGGAAGGAAGGGTCACGTGATTTCACGCACACGAGATAAAATTAAGATCCTAGATTATTCTATCTATTGCCACAAAAATTAAGTTTTGGTCTTTTGCGGTTGATTTGTTATTGATTTTCAAAGATTAAATCAATTACACCTTTAAGATGACGTCACGTGACCCCTGATGACGTCACCATTACGTTTTTCGGCGAGACACGAGTTCACTATAGGGTCTTCACCTGGGTTAAGTTTTATGGAAATACGACTTTGTTTTCTATTAAAAGAAAAAACGTGTACAAAGTCTATGGGGTTTAGGTTACTAAAAGAAAAAAAGAAGAAGAAGAAAAAAAAAAATCAGAACAGAAACAAAGGCTTTTTCGCAAAATTTGCGAAAAAGCCAAAAAAAAAACTTTAACGAAAACAAAAGCTGTTTCGGCTGAAATGCCGAAACAGCTAAAAAAAAAACTTTAACGAAAACAAAAGCTGTTTCGGCTGAAATGCCGAAACAGCTAAAAAAAAAACTTTAACGAAAACAAAAGCTGTTTCGGCTGAAAGGCCGAAACAGCTAACAACTGCCCGACGCCAGTTGAAAACGAAAGTTGTTTTTCTGGGTTTACTTAGCAGCCATGATTGTAAAACTTCAGACAGGTCAGTTAAACGATATTTACTATACAAATACAACCCTCCAAATCCACCAATTCCTGATAATTCAAGCAATTGCTAATTGTGTATCCTACTTTTAACGTTGGTGTGTCTGTGCTTTTTCGAGAGGAACAAAGGAAATTCCTCGATTTACACCATAAACAAACATGTGTGTGTGCATATATCCATGTGTTTGTTTTTGATTGAAATAGGGGACGTATGACAAAGGGAACAATGGGGTCCCCTATTCCGCAAAGGTCCCCGATTCAGACTCGTGTGCAAATCCTATGGTGATCATCCGAAAACGTTAGAGTACAAACAAAAGAGGGAAGACGGTCGGACAATGCCCCGTCCCCTATTGACGGCATTTACCCACTTGTGTGTGTGTGTACGTGTACATGTACATGTACATGTACATGTACATGTACATGTACATGTACATGAATATTTCAACTAGTTAGCCCCATTATCTTTCTTTATTATTTTGCCACAGTGAGATGAAAGGAAACTCCTTACATGTCTTACAATCGCTTTCGTTCAACAAAGTGAAGTGTGCCAACCTGTAAGTTATGTAAATTTTACGTTTGTCTATATTCTTCTGAAACATCTAAGCCAATTACTTCCCTCCCCCACCCCCTCCCCCCAAAGGCCAGAAATGTCTGTCAGCAGCGAGCAAGGCTGAAAATGCGTGGGTGTGTTTCCCGGTACCATTGGTCTGAACCCGCCTCGGATTGAGTTTCGTTAAAAATAATCCCGCGCCTCGGCTCGGTGATGTTAAAATAATCTCGGTGCAAACTGGTTAACGTAATACAATTCCAGTTCTTTGTTTTTATGGAACTTAATTGTCACTAATGAATATTTCTCTGACTTTATAGTTTGTTAATTAATTCCATCTCTAAGCCTCACTTATTAACGATGGTGGGTAGTCGAATTGGGTTCAGTAAAACTGGTGAATTTCTTTACAGATTGTTAAATGGGGGCAAAATAACAACGGTGGAAGTTGAGGCTTTTCATGTGACAGTAACTGGACTATTGTAAGTAAATAATTTCTTTAACGAAACAAAAATAATAGTTTGACAACCCTTTATTAGTGGATTGGTGCCCAAAATACATCCACCCATTCCTGATAATTCAAGCAGTTACCAATGATGTAACCTACCTTTACATCTACCCATGCCTGATAATTCAAGCAATTATCAATGGTGTATCCTACCTTTACACCCACCCATTCCTGATAATTTAAGTAATTACCAATGGTGTATCCTACCTGTACATCCACCCATTCCTAATAATTCAAGCAATTACCAATGGTGTATCCTACCTTTACATCCACCCATTCCTGATAATTCAAGCAATTACCAATGGTGTATCCTACCTTTACATCTACTCATTCATGATAATTTAAGCAATTACCAATGGTGTATCCTACCTTTACATCCACCCATTCCTAATAATTCAAGCAATTACCAATGGTGTATCCTACCTTTACATCTACCCATTCCTGATAATTCAAGCAATTACTAATGGTGTATACGACCTTTAAAATAACTAGGAAATCCAAAACAAATCAGTATGTGAAATATCTCTATTTTAAAAGGGATCTGAGCAACAATGACATAATCCTCATCAAGGGCAGGATGTTTGTGAAAGGGTCAACAATGAACATATTGTAAGTATGCGATGGGCCAAATACATGAAAACTAGCAATTGCAATATAGGGGTCATTCCAGAAAGTGTAGCATTTTGGTATATTTCTAGTTAGATGCCAAACTCGAGTGTATTGTAGAAAAATAACACTAATATAAATAATATAACATTATTGTTAATATGCATACAAATGATATTACAAATTATCTGCAAATTCACCAAAGTTCTTCAATGTTTTTCGTTATTTATGATAAATTTCATTTTTAACACCAAGGGATTTGCACAGTAATCGGCTGGTTTCCATCCCGCGGGATACCTTTGAAGGTGCAACCATGCAGGAAATGTAAGTTGACGTTATAATTGATACAAATTATTTTTAAAATGTAGAATGTATATAACATAGATAATAAGTGACTCTCTCCACAATGTGAGAGTAAAGTCGCACGGAGATATGGCCATCCAAAGTCAAAATATGAAGGGGTGGTCAATTTTGAGATTTTGCATAATTTGGAAAGCCCATGTCCTCCTCTACATATTGCCATTTTTTATTGAGATCAAAACCTCTCAATTTAGGCGATTTTGCGTAGTTAGTGTTTGGGTTAAAGTCCATTAGTGTTCTAATTAAAACGGTATTTAAATATGCAAATTAGGTCCTCTTGTTGTTTATACAATAGTTCGTATATGTGTAGAGTTTCAAGAAGAAATATTGATTAGAACATAGACGTTGCTATGCTCAACCGAACCTTACTTGTCCTGTTTTGCAATCTTTTGCGTGTTTTGTTTAAGATGTTTATTAAGTAAGTTTTATCATAAACAAGTTTTGTGAAGCCCACGACTTTCTGAAGTCCTGTAAAATGTATTTATCGCAAAATCCCCAAGTGTTATGTACCATTGGAAAGTTCTCTTTCTCAAGAATTTGTAAATACCAATATCTCAATTTTCAATTTTTCTGACCTTTACTCTCATATTGTTGTGACAGGTCACATAATGTGACCGGCTCCATAAAAAGATAGGTATAACAAACTGTTACATTGTTAACATGTGAAGTGTGTACTGGCACGCATGCGCGGGCGGTAAGGGAAATTCTGTTGATCAATTATTTGATTTTTTCAAATTTGGTTCTTCGGTTTTGGAAACTGATTCATTCCAACACTAATATTAAGCTCCCAACTTCCGGAACTCCAGTCACGTTCTAGGGCCTGTTTGTGCTTCAACAAAATTCAGTTCGTTGAGTTCACCCAAACGTTTCGTTAGCTTCTATTTTGATTTGCTTCTCAGCGTTTCGGAATTTGGAGGCAAAGTCGAAGACAAAGAATTAAGCAAAGGTTTAGTAAACCCTGCAGTGTTTAATACTTTTAAACCACACGTTATTCGCGCAATTGTGACCCACCAGGCCAAAACCAGGCGGAAGTCGGCAAATGCCATTTTGAGATATGGCATTGTTCACAAAAACAATGTGTTGGCGGTCGATTGTTTTTTCTTCTTCATAAATCGTTAGTTAAAACTCTAATTTATAGGCTGTTTATGTTTAAACCTTTTTAAAAATCCCTGAAAGTGATAATATCGGCCTTCTCCTGATTTTTGTTGTCGTTGCTATTACTCAAATTGAGCAAACTTGTTGCCGCGAACGGCAACAAAATGTCACTTTTTGAAGCGTCGTTACTTTTCATTCCATAGCGGTACTGGTGCATGCGATGAATCATTTTAAAGATTAAAATGCTAGCAATCGAATGGTATAAAAATCTCTCATATGAACAATTTTGACTTTAGCCTGGTTTTGGGGTGGTGGGTCACAATTCTCATTTAAACTTGCTTTGTTTATACAGTCGTTTAAATGACAACAACTTGGCCATTGTTCCAGACATCTCCCATGTGCAACTGAGCAGACTGCATCTCGGTGATAATCTCATTACAGTTATACCGGGTGATGCATTTCCTAAGGAATATTCGCTTCAAGAGTTGTAAGTACCCCCTATCGATAGGACAGCAAATCGTGGAGTGCCGTGGCCTCGTGGTCTGGAGCGTTGAATTTGTAATCTGTAGGTAAAGCTACAGGTTCTGGGTTCAAATCCGGCCTGGGACTACGGTGCGTGTGCCCCTGGGCAAGGCACTTTGTCACTCATTGCTTCCTTCCACCAAGGAATAAAATGGGTACCTGTGAGGGCAGAGATGGTTATTGTGATTGAGTTAGCTGCTTGGCGCCGAAATGGCAGCATCTGTATTTTAAACGATTGCCGGCCGGCAATTGTTGTGAAAACCTGACTATTTCCAAACACTGCTCCCAATTTGACTGAAGGAAGTCAAGGAACCAGACTGCAAGAACAGCACTTTTATTCTTGGTTTTTCCAGCTTCTATGAACACGAAACTTTAAACAGGTCAGCGTCACAATATTTACTATAAATGATGATTCCCATAACCCGTCCATTTTCGAAAATTACAGCAATAGCAAATGGTGTATACTATCTTTACAAGTCATTAATTTCGACGTTTTTTAATTATTTTTTTACGGCAGATATCTCGAGGAAAACCTGATCTCGGAAATACACGGTGATGCACTCAAAGCTTTAACGAACCTCAAGATACTGTAAGTTCGTCCATTACAAACTGTCTAATTCATGGCCAAACACGACATTTTCCACCAGTTCAGGGGTACGTGCGTTCTACTCACGCGAACGTTGCCAACGTTGGCCAATGTTAGCGTTGTTGAACACAATGTGCGCCAATTATGTTAGCAAACTTTAACAAAAACAGCGAACGTCAATCCGAGCTGTTTGCTGTTGGCCATGCATTTGTTTAAGATGGCAAAGAGGTTATCAGACGGCAGTGTTCTTTTCATGGTTTCGATTTAAGTTTCATACTTTTCGTTATAATTGGTAGATTGTTTTTTGAGCAGTTACAGTTATGAGTCGGACAAAAAACAGCCAACAAAACGATGTCACTGTCACTTGGGGCCGCAATTTAAAACAAAAATAGTTTTTAAAATATTGTTCTACTTCGACTAGCACCAACTTATAACGTAGACGAACGTTTGCGCAAACAGTTAGCGTAAGTGGAACGCACCGCACCCTTGGTTCTAACGCTACTTCGAGTGCACTGGACAATGTTATAAACTGAATTGGCGTTACAATTAGGCCCCTGATATTGTTGACATAATTGTTAGGTGAATTTAACCTCGAGCTCCGTAACTAAATGAGTAAAATGGAACGCCTGCTATAACGAACATCACAGGATCCAACATATTTTGTTCGGTATGTAGCGATTGTTTGGTATATAGCGATCGTTTGGTATATATAGCGATTGTTCGGTATATAGCGATCTTTTGGTATATAGCGATCGTTCGGTATATAGCGATCATTTGGTATAGCGATCGTTTGGTATAGCGATCGTTTGGTATATAGCGATCGTTTGGTATATAGCGATCGTTCGGTATATAGCGATCGTTTGGTATATAGCGATCGTTTGGTATATAGCGATCGTTTGGTATATAGCGATCGTTTGGTATATAGCGATCGTTTGGTATATAGCGATCGTTCGGTATATAGCGATCATTTGGTATAGCGATCGTTTGGTATAGCGATCGTTTGGTATATAGCGATCGTTTGGTATATAGCGATCGTTCGGTATATAGCGATCGTTTGGTATATAGAGATCGTTTGGTATATAGCGACCCTTCGGTATATAGCGATCGTTCGGCCTAGTACTTTTTAGCCACCGGACCATCACACGTAAATTTTTCAGGATGATGTCCATCCTTTAAAATAGCGCCCTTTTGTTGCCTACTTCAAGTGCAACTTCTCTTATTTATCACACCGAATTTGTAATCATCACACCAAATTCTAAAGCAACTTTTGGCTTTTTCCTTAATAATAGCCACCCGTTATCACTCTTCAACATAAAGCACCAGCCGTTTGACATTTTGGAATTAAACACTGCCTAAGCAGCATTCGATACGCCCAGTGGATTTCTAAAAACCTGTTGACATTTTTCCAACAATGTTCGGTATGTTTGCATGGACACAATAATTGGGAGCCAAGGATGGTGTTCGGTATAGCCGAATGTTTGGTTTAGCGGTGTTCGGTATCGTAGTGTTCCTCAGTCTTTTGTGAGTCAGGTTGGGGCAGTGGTCAGTGGCTCGGATTCGATTCTCGGCCTGGTTCACAATGTGGATTAGGTTTTCAGTTCCTTCTGGGTATTTTTCTCCAACTTCTGAAACTGTCATTTCTTCTCATTGTCTTTTCTTTGCGGGTTTCTTCAGGCTTGCGAGCTCAGAGTGCCTCTAGATGATCTTGAGAATGTCTTGGTGTCAGTACCGGCAATATTAGTACATTTGATAAGCGTACGGAATACGTATGTGGCTTGGAAAAATATGCATCAATTAAACATTTTGCTATGAGAAGTAAATTGCCAATAGTGTACCAGACGAAATAACAACGTAAAATGGTGATTTAACGGGGCCGTATCGTAAGTCTGACGCCTCATAAGTATGACGCCTCATAAGTCAAACATTTCTGAATTATGAGGCGTCAGATTTATAAGGCATTTGACTTATAGTATTCGGCCTCATAGTTCCGACGCCTCGCAAGTCCGACGCCTCGCAAGTCCGACGCCTCGCAAGTCCGACGCCTCGCAAGTCCGACGCCTCGCAAGTCCGACGCCTCGCAAGTCCGACGCCTCGCAAGTCCGACGCCTCGCAAGTCCGACGCCTCGCAAGTCCGACGCCTCGCAAGTCCGACGCCTCGCAAGTCCGACGCCTCGCAAGTCCGACGCCTCGCAAGTCCGACGCCTCGCAAGTCCGACGCCTCGCAAGTCCGACGCCTCGCAAGTCCGACGCCTCGCAAGTCCGACGCCTCGCAAGTCCGACGCCTCGCAAGTCCGACGCCTCGCAAGTCCGACGCCTCGCAAGTCCGACGCCTCGCAAGTCCGACGTCGAACAAGTCCGACGTCGAACAAGTCCGACGTCGAACAAGTCCGACGTCGAACAAGTCCGACGTCGAACAAGTCCGACGTCGAACCAAAAAGCAAATTCAACTTTCGGACTTATGAGGTGTCCGAACTATAAGGCGTCATACCTATGGGGCATCGGACTTATGGGTTTTTCGGAACTATGAGGTGGCGGACTTAGGACACTTTATTTGGTTGGGGGACGAGATTTTGTCGGACCTATGAGGCGTCGTCGGACCTATGAGGTGTTGGACTAACGAGCGGATCGACCCTGGTTTAACCAGTTCGCACCAGGATTATTTGTGACCTGTTCCAACGAAACCTGGACAAAGTCGACTTTTAAGTTTTTTAGATTTTGCTGTTTTCAAATTCTCTAGGTTCTCAGCTTTAAAATGATGTATCATTTACATATGTACCCCCACCCCATCTTCCCTGGGGTCTGGATTTAGTGATAAAACCCTGACAACCTAATTATTCCACGCGAACTGGTGAGTTTTCAAGCCACATATGTATCCCGTCCGTGTATCAAATCTAATGGTCCCTGATAATTGTACTGCCATCATATCACTCTTTTTTCTCCAGAAACCTTGCCAATAATCAACTGTTGTTCTGGCCAACGTATGACGCCATGCCCAATCTGAACATTCTGTAAGTTGCTCTCCATTCGCTTTTTGATGTCTTTACTGTTCAATCACGTTCGCATTTCGTGGTAAACTTTCAATGTCAAAGCATCTAATGAACGGCTACAACCTATAGCATTTTATTGTTAATAGGTTTATTACCAAGCTATTTTAAAACATTTTTATTATTCAAATTTACCAACTCTCACATTCCAACTCTCACATTTTTGTCCGAGAAAAAAACAAAAACACGCTTTTACCTAACCAAATTAGTCATTTATCATTCAGTTTTGGTTTTGTCACCTTTTTAAATGCCAGGTCGAGAATAGTCTTCATTTATCGATGGTTTTATTATCAGAAATAATAATACTAGTAATAATTGGTTGTTATTATTTAACTTCAGAGATTTATCTGACAATAACATCCGGGCGTTTGGCCAGGAGGCATTTATTTCGCTCCAACCTTCCAACCAAGTGTAAGTTTGACATGCTATTTTACCCAGTTTACGCCGGAGGACTTATATACATGCAAAGTTTCCCCCAGATTCAAAACGGATGACGTTTTAAAGAGAAAAGAAAAAAAAGAGGCGGTCTCAAAAAGGTTAGCTGGTGGGATTCTAAACACGATTTTGTTGTATTTGTCCCAAGGAGAATGCTATTCTCTTTTCTAATACCTGAGAACCTTCACAGCAACCTCTGCTCAGTTCCGTCTTATTTTACCAGAACCCGGCCCTCACATTTAAAGCATCCTTTGTCTGTCAGGTTGCTCGGAGGAAACCCACTTGGTTGCACATGTAACACAGTCCTATCTCTGTCGTACATTGGTGACGTCATCATGTCATCGGCTGTGTGCGCCGAGCCGTCCGAAACCAGCGGAGTTTCGCTGACAGGAACATACATCCAGGACATATTGTATTCCACAATTCTAGACACACGTCTTTTTCAATGTGGTACGTGCAGAGCTGTATAGTGAGTCGCTACATTTTGTGACTCGAGTCAGTGTGTGGTGGAGTCGAGTCGGTGTGTGGTGGAGTCGAGTCAGTGTGTGGTGGAGTCGAGTCTGTGTGGTGGAGTCGAGTCAGTGTGTGGTGGATTCGAGTCTGTGTGGTGGATTCGAGTCAGTGTGTGGTGGACTCGAGTCAGTGTGTGGTGGACTCGAGTCGGTGTGTGGTGGAGTCGAGTCGGTGTGTGGTGGAGTCGAGTCGGTGTGTGGTGGAGTCGAGTCGGTGTGTGGTGGAGTCGAGTCGGTGTGCGGTGGAGTCGAGTCGGTGTGTGATGGAGTCGAGTCGGTGTGTGGTGGATTCGAGTCTGTGTGGTGGATTCGAGTCAGTGTGTGGTGGACTCGAGTCAGTGTGTGGTGGACTCGAGTCGGTGTGTGGTGGAGTCGAGTCGGTGTGTGGTGGAGTCGAGTCGGTGTGTGGTGGAGTCGAGTCGGTGTGTGGTGGACTCGAGTCGGTGTGTGGTGGACTCGAGTCGGTGTGTGTTGGACTCGAGTCCGTGTGTGGTGGACTCGAGTCGGTGTGTGGTGGACTCGAGTCGGTGTGTGGTGGACTCGAGTCGGTGTGTGGTGGACTCGAGTCGGTGTGTGGTGGACTCGAGTCGGTGTGTGGTGGACTCGAGTCGGTGTGTGGTGGACTCGAGTCGGTGTGTGGTGGACTCGAGTCGGTGTGTGTTGGACTCGAGTCCGTATGTGGTGGACTCGAGTCGGTGTGTGGTGGACTCGAGTCGGTGTGTGGTGGACTCGAGTCGGTGTGTGGTGGACTCGAGTCGGGGTGTGGTGGACTCGAGTCGGTGTGTGGTGGACTCGAGTCGGTGTGTGGTGGACTCGAGTCGGTGTGTGGTGGACTCGAGTCGGTGTGTGGTGGACTCGAGTCGGTGTGTGGTGGACTCGAGTCGGTGTGTGGTGGACTCGAGTCGGTGTGTGGTGGAGTCGAGTCGGTGTGTGGTGGACTCGAGTAGGTGTGTTCTTGTCTTGCATTACGATCGAGGATCGAAACACAAAAGAGAACAAAGGGAACAAAGGATCCTCGATCGACGGTTTGCTTGTCCGAATTCTGTCCTCGATCGACGGTGCAATGGCAAAGCAATGGGGATTGGGTTAAGTAAAGGAAGAAAGGAAAACACAATATCGATCCTCGGTCGTTATGTGGTTCACGACTGTGTGTGGTGGACTCGAGTAAGTGTGTGGTGGACTCGAGTAAGTGTGTGGTGGACTCGAGTAAGTGTGTGGTGGACTCGAGTCAGTGTGTGGTGGACTCGAGTCAGTGTGTGGTGGACTCGAGTCAGTTGGCGGCCTACATGCACTGTATACCGCAATTAGGACGTTTTGCAATTAAGACTATGTATACAATTCCATTCATAATGGTTTGTCATGTTTGGTTGACATTTCAGCACCTCATGGCATCAATGCATCGAGTCCTGCCCCCGGTGAAATAATGCTGAACTGGACCGCACCTTCCATGCTGAACTTTGTTTTACCCGATGACATTAGCGCTTGTAATAGTAGTATTAATACTACAGTCAATCCACTCAATGTAAGCGATTGCCTGGAAAACACAACGGAAATAATGAGTGACGATCAGTGGTAAGAATGTAGCCATAAAGTATAGTTGATGTTACTACACCTCATAAATTTTTTAATGAGCAAATTGCAGCGTGCCAATTGCCGATTCCGCCGCGCGTCCGAGAACTAAAAATGACCTGCTGCCAGGTGACGTCATCCAGGTGATTATCCAGCTCGCTGCCGTGCGGTATTCTTTTCCGGTAGCCCCCAAAATTCTTTCTATAACCAGCCTCGTAGACATGTAGTCTGTGGCATGTAATTTTTACGGAACCAGTCTCAGGAACGTTACTAGATTTCCGTCATTGACTAGACTGACGAAGAACTCAAATATCTTGTGCTGAATAAAGATGCAAAATCTACAAAGGCCTTCATTAACAATTAAGGCAGTGAATATTTATGTGGTGTAGTAAAACAAAATACAGCATGGTGTATTTCTGGAAAATAGTGGGAATTACTGGTCCCTCAGTGTAGGTCAGCTCGACTACCTCCCTCCGCTTCACGTCGGGAGGTAGTCGAGCTGACCTTCACCTCGGGACCAGTAATTCCCACTACTTCCCCTCAAACCATGCTGTATTTGTATATTACTGGTCCCTCAGTGTAGGTCAGCTCGACTACCTCTCTCCACTTCAGGTCGGGATGTAGTCGAGCTGACCTACACCTCGGGACCAGTAATTCCCACTACTTCCTTTCAAACCATGCTGTATTTGTATATTACTGGTCCCTCGGTGTAGGTCAGCTCGACTACCTCTCTCCGCTTCGCGTTGGGAGGTAGTCGAGCTGACCTACACCTCGGGACCAGTAATTCCCACTACTTCCCCTCAAACCATGCTGTATTGGTATATTACTGGTCCCTCGGTGTAGGTCAGCTCGACTACCTCCCTCCGCTTTGCGTCGGGAGGTAGTCGAGCTGATCTACACCTCGGGACCAGTAATTCCCACTACTTCCTTTCAAACCATGCTGTATTTGTATATTACTGGTCCCTTGGTGTAGGTCAGCTCGACTACCTCCCTCTGCTTCAGTCCAATGTAGAACGTCTCATTCTGCAAACTGTCTGTTATTGATGTGCGCGTGTGGTACAATAATACATTTTACCTGATGTTGATTTTTGCCAACGCGAGCTTCAATTTTTTGCAAACCCAAAAACTAATTTAGATCGATGGCCGGATTTTGCTAACGTTGTTTTAATACCTTACGACTATTTTACTTCCGGAAACACTTGACCATCGCAAATTATGATGACGACCGGCCGTCAATATAATGTTTTCGGAAAACTTCGAACATTTTTTCAGAAACTGGAGCAATTCTTCCAGTTTTCGTCACGTGACATTTTTGCGGCTCCCGGAACTAATAATTCATCAAAAATAGTCAGATTTTGTTTAGTCTGGGAACCAGACTAGCTATCATTTTTGTGCGAAACCTAATCTTCTAATACACAACAGAAAGTAATTTCATAAAGCTGCTTAGCACAACTAAACTGCTTAGCATGAAAATTCGTCCTTGGCAAAAGAACAGGGTTACAAACCAATTTCGTTTATATTTGTTACTCGTATTAATCTAGTTGTTGGTTAGCATAAAAAGCACATGGAATTTTGGCTGGTTACCTGTTTTTTTCATACTGAGCAAGGCTTTTTTGTGCTAAGCAATTGTTTGTGCTTAGCAGCTCTGTGAAACTGGTTCTTGGCCACTTGTTTACGTGTACATAGGTTCTATGAGATTTTCTGCAGCAGTGAGAGTGCCGCGTCGGTGTTTATGATTACCAATGAAACGGAGATCGTTCTTTCAAGTCTGGACGGGGTGGTGTATGGGGCTGAATACACATGCCAAGTCAAGCTATCTGTCGATGGTTACACCAGCGCAGCAGATGAGTTTGTTGTCGTCTTAGTCAACAATCTTGGTACGTTGAGTTTTGCCGAAGTATTTGATTATAATGTGACCTGTCACCACAAAATGAGAGTAAAGTCGCACAATGTGATTTAGAGATATATGGCCATCCAAAGCCAAAATATAAAGGGGTGGTCAATTTTTAGATTTTGCGTAATTTAAAAGGCCAAAGTCCTCCTCTACATATTCCCATATTTTGGGTGAGATCAGATGATCGAAAACCTCTTAAATTACGCGATTTTGCGTAGTTAGTGTTTGGATTAAAGTCCATTAGTGGTCTAATTAACACAGTAATTAAATATGCAAATCAGGGTTTCGTAAGTATCCTACGTTTTCAAAATTTTGATATGTTGTTGTTGATACAATAGTTTGTATGTGTGGACAATTTCAAGAAGAAATATTGATTAGAACATAGTTGTTGCTATGCTCAATCGAATCTTACTTGTCCTGTTATGTAATCTTTTGCGTGTTTTATTTAAGATGTTTAAAGTAACGTTTTCTCACAAACACGTTTTGTGAAACCCATGACTTTCTAGAGCGCTGTGAAAAGTATTTATCGCAAAGTGTTATGTACCATTGGAAAGCTCTCTTTCTCAAGAATTTGAAAATACCAATATCTCAATTTTCAATATTTCCGACTTTACTCTCATTTTGTGTTGACAGGTCACATTATGTGAAATCATTTCAGGGTTGATTTTACCATTTTGATTTTTTTTTTTTTTTCTGAATTATGAACTAATATTCTACAATTTTCTCCAAATTTGAACATAATCCGGCAGCCAAAAATGTGTTTTTGTTGTCGATTTTGTAAAGACATTTTGCATTGAAATAATACGCTTTTCGAACTTCAAAGCTGTTTATCTCATAATTAGGTTGTCGGGGCCGGTTTAAAAAACGTTGGAGCACGTCACATATAGATTTTTCCCATGTCTGAGTATCATACGCTGGTATGTGGACATGCACATTTATGTTACCCCGCACGCCAGCCAATCAAAGTCCACTGTAATCTGGACTAAGCTGCTGATTGGCCAATTTGGCTGCCGTGTTTTTGTAGCATAGCAACGGTTAAACGGAAGATGCGATATCCGCGGTCTAGGTTTTTCTGGCTATTTTCAAACATTTTTCATTCAAATTCACCAACTTTCACATGAAATGTTGTCCGAGAACAAAATTCACGCACTTTTACCAAACTAATTTAGTCATTTACCATAAGTTCAAATTTTACTCACTGTATTTAAGCATTTCTTAAAATGACATTAGTCATTACAAATTTGTCTAAGCTAATGCCTAATGTCGAAGCTAAAGGCAGCTTTCTGAGATCGAATTCGTTTGATGTCATTCAATTTCAAACTTATGTTAACCATTTCGCGCCGGAGGACATAGATACACTCAGATTTCCCCAGATTCAAAACGGATGACGCATAAACACACGTCACGAGCAAGTCCAGAAATGTCTGTCAGCAGCGAGCAAAGGCTGAAATGCGTGGGTTTGCTTCCCGGTACCATCGGCCTGAACCCGCCTAGCCTCGGATCAGGCTTCGTTAAAAATAGTCCCGCGCCTCGGCTCGGTGATGTTAAAATAATCCCGACGCAAACTGGTTAAAAATAAATTAGATTGATGTGAGCTCGACTCAAGTGCACATTAGACTAATTAACTTAGCATTAGTTTGAAATTGATTTATATAAAGACAAATTCGATCTCTGAATGCTGCCTAATTTCGGCATTAGCTTAGACAAATTTGATCTGTAATTACAACTTTTCAAGAGGCAAGGTTTAAATAGAGTGACCAAAATTTGAATTTAAACGGTAAATGACTAAAATCCATATGCTTTTACCCTACAATTTCAAATGACTGGTATTCAGCTGGTTTTTTTTAGCTGGTAACCTATTTTTGCTGAGCAAGACTTGTTTGTGCTAATTCAGCCATTTAACCCCAGATCTCGTGTGTCATGATGTCTGGTTTTTACACAAAAATTTTCAGATTTAATGTCAAATGACACATCAGACATCATCACTCTCGATCTCGACGTCATCTATCGTGATTTCAGGTAAATATCAGTTTTGTTGAAACAATTAAGTATCCCAACCCTTTTTTGTCTTCAGTTTTACAATTAGCATGGATTATCTTAACCAGTTCTTGTCAGAGGACGTATATACGTGCATAGTTTTCCCAAGTATCAAAACGAATGATGCATAAACACGTCACGAGCAAAGCCAGAAATGTCTGTCAGCAGCGAGCAAGGCCGGAAATACGTGGGTGTGCCCTCCCGGTACCATCGGCCTAAACCCGCCTCGGATAGATTTTCGTTAAACAGAATTCCGCGCCTCGGCCTGGTGATGTTAAAATATTCTCGACGCGAACTGGTTATAATGATTAAGACATTTTTTCACCAGAGAAGTTTTATTATAGCACACCGGAGAAATCTGTGTATGCCACAAAATCGTCAAAAATCTGGTTCTATTTTCATCCCGATTTCAGCATAGAGAACGTTGACTTCAATGCCGTACAGAAAGCACCATTCTACACGCCAACCTACATGCTCTCTCCATTTCGAACCTGGCTGGCGGTCGCATCGGACATCTCGTCCGAGACTCTCATCGAGTCCTTGTTCGGTGACGACCCTTCTACCAATTCAGTTCACGAGGGCAAACTGATCCTTTCAATGTATAACACCACAACTGATGACCAAGTGCTGAGGTAGGCATTGCATCACCCCAGACGCGGTTCTGTGGGGGGGCTTTAGCCTTTTAAAGGGTGAGGTCAGTGTGGGTAGGATCAAAAGCAGGGTAGGAACAAAAGCAGAAGGCGTAAAACCACAAGGAAGGGGGTCCAGGGTGGAGATCAAAGGGAAGAACTGGTATGAATAGGAGTAATGTGGAGGGGGGGGGGGGGGTTTAGGAAAATAGACAGGGAAAACCAGAGGAGTGAAAACAAACAAAAACAAAATTCTGGCAAGGAATGAATCTGAAACAGATGACAAATGGAGACAAAATTAGAAGCTAATCATTTCCTAGTTGGATGTTAAGCCATGTGGTTGATTTCAGGTCATTCCAGCCAGTAAGCAGTTTGCAGCAGTATTAATCTTATTCACTATTCTTTTAGATTGCCTGCGATTTCAGCTGCATCCTGGTCGTAAGTTATTGTATCTCCTCGTATTCTCTAGTTGGGACTTGAGCAATACTCGTAATAGAAACTGCCCTTTCGGGGTCTTCCCTTGGAGTGCCTGAGTCATTTTATGTAAGGTGCATCTACATTTAGCAGAGGTAATTATCTGTCAAGTGAATTCTTTGTCCCTTCGAACCAGCTTTTTTTCCGAGTCATTTTTTCCTCTGGATGGACTTGGCTTCGGAGCGCAAGGACAGCGAGATTGTAGCGACCAGCTGCATAATTTTGGGTAAGATGATTGACAAAGATAGTAATGATAAGAGTGTAGGAGTAACTGCTGGCTGCCTCACATTGTAAAAATGAACTAGAAGTGAAAGAGATATTGACTTTGGATGAGACAATTTCAAAACCTTATCCAAGCCTAAATTGTATAGCTTAAAAAAGGGTAGTATTTTACACTATTTTGCTGTAATTTTTGAAAATGGATGGGTTAGGGTAGGTGGCTCATATTAGTAAATTCATGGATGTGTAACAGTATTGCAAATAAAATGTGCACTAAGTAAATTTAATAAATTAGGAGTAGTGTTTGAAAATGTTTAACCTGACAAATTGTGACAAAAACAATTCGCATCTGGTCTGAATTGAATGCTGATAAGCTGCGAGGGTGTTTTGAGGTCACTGATTGGGATGTTTTCAAGGACAGCGCATCTGATCTCGACGAGTACACCGACACAGTGACTAGGTACATAAAGTTCTGTGAAGAACTATGTCTACCAACAACAACTATTACTCAATACTCAAATTCAAAACCTTGGTTCGACAACAGTATTCGCACTAAAGTACGAGCAAAGGACCGTGCTTATAAACAGAAATCTGTGGACCCGGCTGCCTATAAAAGGGCAAAGTATGACTTGGAAAAGAGCATCAACGCTGGTAAACGTAAATATCGTCAGCTTTTAGAGAACAACTTGAACAGTAACAACACTCGGGATCTCTGGGTGGGTGTTCAGAATATCACCAACTACAAGCAAAGTGCGCCAATCATAGATAACGGTGACATTACATTGACTGATCGCCTGAACGAGTTTTATGCTCGCTTTGATCGCGACATTCTTGAGTCTGGGTCTCCGAGTGCAGCTGCAGCTGACGTCACAGAGCAGGAACCACCATTCATAATACAACCTGAAGATGTTGCGCGAGTCCTGTCAGGTCTGAACGTGCGCAAAGCTGCAGGGCCAGACCAGATTACGCCGCGGCTCTTGTGTAGCTTCGCGTCAACTCGCCGATATTCTTGCCAACATCTTCAACTGGTCGCTCAGCATAACCAAAATGCCCGAGTCTTTCAAGAACTCGATCATCGTTCCAGTGCCGAAAAAGAAACTGATCAGTTCCATGAATGATTATAGGCCAGTGGCCTTGACGTCACAGATTGCTAAGTGTTTTGAACGTTTAGTGATGAATTTTATGAAATCAATACTGCCATGTGATTTGGACCCGTGTCAATTTGCGTATCGGACAAATCGATGCGTTGAAGATGCTGTGAATTACTGTTTGCATTTTATCTTAAAGCACCTTGAACCTGGAAGACCAAATTCATCAAAATATGCTCGTATTTTATTCATTGACTACTCATCTGCTTTTAATACTATAGTCCCGTCTAAGCTTTATCAAAAGCTGATTGATCTAAAATTACCAGGATCTCTATGCAAGTGGGTTTTAGATTTTTTATTGAAACGTAGACAAATTGTGAGAATCGGTTCAAATTTCTCGAAACCAATTGTTCTGAGCACTGGAACACCGCAGGGTTGTGGTCTTTCTCCTCTTTTGTACAGTCTATTTACACATGATTGTAAAGTGGATGATCCATCTAGCGTGATTGTAAAATTTGCTGATGATACCACCCTTAGTGGTTTAATTTGTAATGGCGACGAATCCAGTTATAGAAGTCAAGTATCATCTCTTGTAAAATGGTCTGAATCGAACAATCTTGTCTTGAACGTTGACAAAACTAAGGAAATGATAATTGACTTTCGTAAAAATAAAGGTCAAATTGAACCAATTGTCATTAACGGAAGAGATGTGGACATTGTAGATTGTTTTAAGTTTCTCGGTACATTCATAATGAACACCCTGTCTTGGTCAAATCAAGTATCTGAAAATTTGAAAAAGGCCCAACAACGTTTGTATTTTCTACGTAGACTGAAATCCTTTGGTGTTAGCAAACATATTTTGATTATTTTTTATAGATGTGTAATTGAATCTTGCCTGACCAGCTCTATTATTGTCTGGTTCAATGTCACTCCTGAGTGTGCAATTTATAAACTGAATCGGGTGGCCAAAAACGCATCGCGCATAATTGGATTTAAGTTGGATGACATGAAGACAATCTATGACAAGAGAATGAGAAAGCGTGTCGAAAACATTGTTAAGGATGTGCATCATCCAACAAATGAGTTCTTCCACATGATGCCTTCATACAGAAGAAGGATGAGATCAATAGGTGCAAAAACCAACCGTTTCAGAGATAGTTTTATACCATCGGCCGTGCGGGTTTTTAACAATGGGGACTTTTAATGTAACAAAAATATGTACATGTATTAACCAACAGTTTCAAAAATAGTTTTTATATCATCGACCGTGTGGGTCTTTTAACAATGGGGTTTTTAATGTTTAAAATATGTTGTATAAATCAACCATTTCAGGAATAGATTTTATATCGTCGGCTGTGTAGGTCTTTAACAGAGGGAGTTTTTTCATTTAAATTTAAAGAGTTGTTTGTATACTTTTGTAATTATATGTTTATTATTGTTGTTGTGCGAGTCTAACATTACACATTCCTGTGATTGTTTTTAATCATTGGCTGAATAAAGCAATCTAATCTAATCTAAATACTACCATTCAGCGGTCGCGCTGGCCTGCGTTGCATATCTAATTAGCGCTGCTTCACAGAGTGATTTCGTGCGTGCGCGCTGTACGTGTTGATAATCGCAGTTTTGCGATCGCTGATTGGCTCCCTAAGAAAGCCTGTGGAGAAATAAGAAACAACAAAACAAAAAATGCTAATAAAAGCATTTTGCAAAGACGTATGCGTGAGCGAGAGAGTTGGGCCCAATTCCATAAAAGCATTCTAACTTAGTATATTACTAGGTTTTAGCAAGATTCCAAATGCCTCGTTGATTGCTTGCTAGCAATCAACTAAATCGCATTCCATAACACCATTCTATGAAACATTCTTACTAGTTGCTTGCTTGCAGCTTGCTAGAATAGTGTGGGGTTTGCATAATCGCCAAAGTACATAGTCAGTTTGAGTTAACAATAGGGAAAGAGTTCAAATCAGGTCATGCTGTGGGTTGTATTGTCAATGCATTCCTCTGTACCCTATTTAGGGTATGTACATTTGTATCGGCCTAAGCACATGTTTCAGAAATGGCTAATTCAGAGAGTGTTTCAAATCAAAAAAGAGGAAAGAAGCCTTATAATTACTCGACTCAGGAAAATCTGTCCTTGACTCTGCGCATAAGGATGTCAATACAAGATTGAAAATGACTTAGAATGGTGCTAAGGATTTAGACATACCCCAAACCTATTCTAATTTTAGCAAGCAACTAGGAACCTTGCTAAGCGTATAATGGTTTTATGGAATATATTTATTAAGTAACTAGAGATAGAAAGGAAGTTAGCAACCAACTAGGCTTAGAATGCTTTTATGGAATTGGCTCCAGGTCTATAATTGTGTCGTTAGCGGGCGCACTGAGTAAAAAGACCACGCAACGTACTCGATTGATCTAACGCATTCGTCTTAGGCGAAGACTACCACCGCTTATGTTACAATGCTGTCACACATTTTTCAATTCTAGGTGTGCAAACCTTGCCCAAAAAGGCTATGAGCATTACTCCTCTTGATCATTTGAGAGCGGTGGCCCAATTTTTTGGAACAAGGCTGATATTGCCAAATGAGCAAATTTGTGTCCTGAACTAGAAAAATAACTTGATTGTTACAGATTTTGCGAATGGAAATATTTAATAAATTGGTCACTAAATTATTGTTGTTTAGCTTTACGAGCGCCGTCCACACTTGCATCAGCTTCAGCGGATCAGAGACGATAGCCCTTGGCGGAGGCGATGAAGTCTGGCTGTTTATCAATAAAATATTGCTGATGGAAGTACACAGTGATCCGACCGGAACGACCATCCCTTGCAAAAGAATCGAGCTGGTTGGAGCGTCGGAACACGGTATGGACGCGGGACAAAATTATCACAATTACGCTCATTGTCCTTTTGGTTTACATTTCATTTGAACTATATGATGGATTTGTGAAGTGCGAATAAAGTCGACAAATTTTGCTCAAATAATAATATAATATTGATAAATACCTAGGATAGTTGCTGGCTTCTGATTGGTCGAGACTCGATCACGTGGAGTGGATTATTAGGTAGTAATATCATGGAATTCAAGAAGAAGCAAATAAATGTTCCCTGAACCAGCATTAATCAAGCATCATGTAAGCCCATGATTGGCCGAATGCAACAGTTCTACGGTAACTTGTAACAAGGACGCGTCAAATCTTGATACTGCGGCTCGATTTATTACCAGCGGTCACCCCCCAACCCGGTCATTATCACGCAGTAATAACCGGGTCCTCGCACTGTTATTAGCTAAATAATGCATATTTATAATGATAATAATAATAACAACACCAAATAGGTCAATTGGGAGACATCTCCCACAATAACCATCTCTGCCCTCACAGGTACCCATTTACTCCGGGGTGGAGAGAAGCAATAAGTGACAAAGTGCCTTGCCCAAGGGCACATGCACCGTAGTCCCAGGCCGGATACTAACCCACAACCTGCAGCTTTACCTACAGATTACCAATTCAATGCTCCAGAGCACGATACCACGGCACTCCATCTTTTTCATCTTATGTAAAACACGACGCGTGCGCATATCGCCCGGGATATTTGATTTACTATAGTAGTACATGGTTTGAAGAACGTTGCTGGACGGGTTGAATAATTATCCACACTAATGAACCAATTAACTCACTGTGTTCATTGTCTCTTCTGTTGTTAAGGCGAGGGTTTCGTTGTGCCAGCGTCAGGGACAGTTATCGATGGTGAATGCCGAGTGACAAATAAGTTGCCTGCTGAGAAGATTGACATAAATCTCAAGGTATTTAGAGACCTAATATTATATTTAGATAGTTTTATTTAAAGGTAGATTACACCATTTGTGGATATCGAAAATATTTACTACTGATTTATTAAGAAATATCTTACTCTTTTGAATATAAATAAGGATTCTAAGCATCCAGCAAAAAGATTGCGCTAGAAATTCTGTAATTATTCCCCCAAAAAATTGAATTGTATAAAGAAAAATTCGCGATCGCCGGTTAAAAACAAATGCTGTTTTGTGTGTTTTTTGTTGTCATCCATGATTGTAAACTTCGGACAGGTCAGTTAAACTCGATATTTACTATAAAATACAACCAGTTCATGATAATTCAAGTAATTTTTTTTTTTTTTTTTTTTGGGGGGGGGGGGGTGCGTACGCACCCGTCGCACCCCCCTGTGTACAGGCCTGGATCGATTTGCATTTAAAACATTTAAGACCTTTGAAGGTAGGATACATCATTGGTAATTAAATGCTTGAATTATCATGAATGGGTGGATTTAGGGGATTGTATTTTATACAAAACATCGTTTAACTGACCTGTCTGAAATTTCATAATCATGGATGCCAAGAAAAAAGACAAAAAACAGCATTTGTTTTTAACCGGCGATCACGTTGGGCAGTTGTTCTTGTTTTTTTGTTTTTTTGCAATCGCTGTCCGGCAATAGTGATTTGATAATTAGAATGTGATTCAGAGAAATCCAAAACATCAAAATGGTAAAATCCACCCAAAAATGACCTTACGAGTACATTGTAAAAAAAACACATTGTGCAATTTCGTCCAGGTTTCGTTGGAACAGGTCACATTACGTAACTTACCTTTTCAGATTTCATGTTTCGCTTTAATATGGACTCCTATTGTCCCAGGTTGGTGAGTTCTATCGCTTTGATGTTTTCCACACGGAGCGCAATCTCTGCTCGTCGGCCTTCTTCTTTCAAGTGGGAGGTACCCAGTTGGATGATTGCCAACCTATCGATTACGCCTTCCACGCACCAGAAGATCTGCGCGTTGTTGACGGCGTTGGGGACGCCGTTGGTTCGTTTGCAGTTGCAGATGTCTTTCCTTCGAGATCCGTTTACCAAGTGACGATTTTGAACGGTAGGATGAATGCTGCTAACAAAATGTGACCTGTTCCAACGAAAGTCGCACAATGTGTTTTGTCACAATGTACTCCTGAAGTCATTTCGGGATGGATTTTACCATTTTGAAGTTTTAGGTTTTTCCTAAGTCACTCACTATTAATCTACAATCTCCTCAAATTTGAACAAAATCCGTCTACCAGAAGTGTGTTTTGTTGTCAATTTTGTGAAACATTTGTGTATAAAAATAATACGCTTTTCTGAACTTCAAAGCTGTTTATCTCATAATTAGTTTGTCAGGGTTTTATCACTAAATCCAGACCCCAGGGAAGATAGGGTGGGGGTACATATGTAAATGATACATCATTTTAAAGCTGAGAACCTAGAGAATTTGAAATAATCATAATCTGAAAAACTAAAAAGTCGACTTTGTCCGGGTTTCGTTAGAACAGGTCACAAATTTTCACTTAGTGTTTTGCCATTATAATGTTGTTCCATAATTAAAAACCTATACAGGAATTTGTCCAAAACATTTCGAAGCCAAAACTGCGATGGTGTCCCGCGCGCAAGCTCGCCGCACGCATTTTTACAGACGACGCTCGGGCGCATCTTGGTAACCCTAGTGCGTACTACCTTCGTACGTTAAGCTCGAGCCAGGGGCCAATTTCATAGAGCTGCTAAGCACAACAATTTCCTTAGCATGACAATTTGTCCTTGTCAAAAACAAGGTTACAGACCAAATTTCATAGAGCTTAGCAGCTCTATGAAATTGGCCATCGGTGCCACCGTAGAAAAATGGCTGCTGCCGATTTGGCCAATACTGAGACTTTATTTTCCTCTCCGAACATCGCCGAGCTCAGTTCTAAATTTCAATTTCAAAAGGGAGAGGGGGGGGGGGGGTGGAGTGGGGTACTCGCACTGGGAAAAGATGAATTGCGTCAGTTATTACAAGTTTTTAGCCAACCATGTAATGTACTAGACCCTCATCTTTTACCGAGTAATTTGTTTGTGCGATTACTACTGCTGGGTGAGTACTGCAAGTACTCGCGAGTAGTTTGTGCCACTCACGGTAATTATACTCTTAATTATATTTTTACTAATTGTTTCAGTAGACGAGGCCATGCAGTTTATGGTGGCCAATTTCAGCAATGATGATACAAGTGAAGCTAGCCCGCCCTCTACTGATACCCCGCTCATTCAGACAGCGCTGGGCATCGACTTCGTTCCCTGTAACGAGCCATCCCTTCAAGGCAGGTTCATTAGACCGTGTCATTTTTGAATTTCCAATCTTACTATTTATATATTTTTGTAATGTTTTACCAGGGTAGCCCCATTAGTTATCGGTACCCAAACCATTTAAATGTAGGATACAACATTTGCATAAATCGAAACAAATTTACTACCTAATTATTAAGAAATCATTTACTTTAATTGAAAGTAAATAATGATTGTAGGCATCCAGCAAAATTATTGCGCTAGATATCCTGTAATTGTTCCGAACAACGATCACGCAAAAAACGGACGGCGATCACGCAAAAAACGGGAACAACATAAGAATCTCTGCCTGACGCCGGTTGAAAACGAACGCCGTTTTTTCTTGCTTTTCGCAGCATCCAGGATTGTAAAATTTCGGACAGGTCAGTTAAACAATATTTATTATAAAATACAATTTCCCAAATTCACCGATTCATTATAATTCAAGCAATTACCAATGGTGCATCCTACCTTTAAATATTACAGTTGAATTAGGGAGAATATACCATATTTGCAAACATAAACGATTATTCATATACGATCCAATGTTAATTTCTTTCAATGTGATTTTTAAAATTGTTACAGACATCGCAACTACTGCGGAATCGTTAACCAGTGACCAATTAAGTAACATCACCACCGACCATGCCATCCTTCAACTATCCAAGCCATTAGATTATGAAGTAACAACATCGTACCTTCTGAAGTTCAAGGTTGTGGATGTTTTTGACGAAACCAAGGAAGGATTTGCAATTATCAAGGTAAAATATGATTCTTTGTAATGTTTATTAGTACTATTGGTTATCAAACTTATACGAAGTAAATTAGTCTGATGTGTGCTTAAAGGTATATGATACACCATTGGTAATTACTTACGTGAATTATCATAAATGGGTGGATTTGGGGGGTTGTTGGTTTTTATAGTAAATATCGTTTATCTGACCTGTCTGAAGTTTTACAAGAATGCAAACAAAAAGCAAGGAAAACGGCGTTCGTTTTCAACCGGCGTCGGGTAGTGGTTATGTTGTTTTGGTGGGTTATTTTGCGATTGCCACCCGGCAATCATGATTTATTTTAAATTCAATTGTTTTGAACAATTACGAGATAACTAGCACTATTATTTTGCTTCATGCCTACAATCATTATTTACTTTTAAATAAGTAAGTCATTTCTTAATAATTAAATTGTACAGTTATGCGATATCTGCAAATGCTGTATCCTACCTATCCCAATTTATTTAACATAAGTTTGAAATGGATTTATATGAAACGAATTCCATCTCTGAAAACTGCCTTTCGGCAACAGCTTAGATGAATTGAATCTGTAATGACGAATGTATTTCCGAGACAATGTTTAAATAGAGTGACAACAATTTGCAATTGGATGGTAAATAACTAAATTGGTTTTGGTGAAAGCGTGTGAATTTTGTTGGTAATTTTTTGTTTTTAATTTTTTTAATAGCGGGAAAAACCTATACTTAACCAGTTTGCGCCGGATGACGTATATAAACGCAAACATTTCCCCAAATTCAAAACGGATGACGCATAAACACGCCAAGTTCAAGTTCGGAAATGTATGTCAGCAGCGCGCAAGGCCGTAAATGCGTGGGTGTGCTTCCCGGCAATATCAGCCTGAACCCGCTTCGGATCGAGTTTCGTTAAAAATAATCCCGCCCGTCGGCTCGGCGATGTTAAAATAATCCCGACGCGAACTGGTTCAGCGACTTCCTGTTATTGTGATAAACTCGTGTAACTGCAATTTGTCCCTCTTGTGAAAATTGTGGCAACTAATCGCGAGTACGTCAATTACTCACGAGTAGTTTATTCACGAGTACTCGAGTGGAAAAAATCACTACTCGCCCAGCACTACATGTTTTTGTTGTTTTTAATCGGTCTCTTTTTACTGAGCAGTAGGCTTCGTGGGAATACCTCTTACAACTTCCAACACATTTTCTTTAAACAATAACAAGATCTACGTAGAAGATGTTAATGACAACTGTCCGGAGATATCCAGTGGTACACTGAGCTTCTACCCACTGCCTGTACTTCGGGGGGACCCCATCGGACGGATAACGATAGAGGACGCCGACAGTGAGCGCAATGGTCAGATACGACTTCATATCGGGAAAATACAAGAAATGTGAGTATAAAATTCAGTGCCAGTAATAATAATAATAGTCATGCTTATTACATCGATCTCAAAACGCTTTACAATTATTACCCTGTTCATCAGGCCCTGGACCATAGTTTCCCAACTATTGTTTTTTAGTCTCCTTTAAAATTTGGAAAGCGTGCATTTTCCGCTGGGCTTGCAATTGTGACCCGCTCCGTAATCAGGAATAAGTTGCTGAGGCCGTTTTACGCAATCGGCCGTTGAAGTGAACGCATGGGTGAAAATCGTGACCAACTTGATTTTCTGAACATTGTATTTTTAGGAAGTGTAGTTATCACAGGTTATTGTCATTAATGTCTTGTATGTAAAAACGATCAATAAAGATGACAATGAAGAGGATTTGTGTGCGCTGTCTATATGATTTTGGTCAATTGTGTTTATTTCAAAGCTGTTTTTCTCGGAATGTGGATTTGGCAAATAAGTATACACCAGTCATCTTCATCAGACCATAACTCGTTAACCTAAACAGATACACACTTGTGATGGGTATCATTAGAAAGCTTATGAAATTCCCTTTCTCACCATGTGCATATCTCAAAAAGTCTTTCTGCGACTTATTCCTGATTTTGATGGAGCAGGTCACATTTGTAGACACACGAAACCTCTCTAATACCGATCTGTAATGGAAACATGTTTGATTATAATGCACCATTGATGTGATCATGTTTTAGACCACTGATCCATGACACCTTCACCGTTGTGCAGTATCAACTAGTTGCTGTAGATAGCGGCGTACCTACGCATGGTGTAGCTGTGATTATCAATATAACCATCAGTCAATCCTGTCTCTATGATGTTATTGGAGACCCTACGCCATTTAACGTCTCTATCCTGGACACGGGAGAACTCTATCTAAGAATACCCCAGTATTATCTCTACTCGGCTGGTAAACAAAAAACTTATTTCCCTCTTGTAATTTTGCTTTCGTAATTACTACACCTCATAAACATTCATCAGCAAATTGGAGCGCGTCATTGGCAGATTCCGCCGCGCGACCGGGAAGTAAACAAGATACGCTGCCATGTGACGTCATCCCGGTGAGTATCCAGCTCGCTGTCGTACAGTAATTTGTTCTGGTAGCACCAACAATTCCCTCTGGAACCCGCCTCGTAGACATGTAGTCTGTGGCATGTAATCTTTACGGAACCAGTCTCAGTAACGTTACTAGATTTCCGTCATTGACTGATGAAGAACTTGAATATCTTGTGCAAAATCTACTAAGGCCGTTATCGACAAGACAGTGAATATTTATGAGGTGTAGTAAAACAAATACAGCATGGTTTATTTCTGAAAAGTATAGTGAGAATTACTGGTTCCGAGGTGTAGGTCAATATTTTGAATGATTTTCAGTGAATTACTTAGCCAGAAAAACCTATAGTAAAACATTGAGTTGACAACTGAGAAAACCTCGCAGTGATCTGAACTATTGCCTTTATTATTATTAATAATTCTTTCTGGTAATAAAACCAGGGATTCCTTAAAAGCGCTCTAGGCACTGCAGCTCACAAGCCTGAAGAAACCTGTAGAGAGAGGACAATGAGAAGAATGTAAAGTTTTAGAAGTGGAAGGAAAACCCCAGAAGAATATCCTGGGGAAAAACCTACGGAATCAGGCAGGAACTGAAAACCCGATCCACATATTGGTCCAGGCCGGATTCAAAATCGGGTTACAGCGGTAGAAGGCGTCAGCGAGAAATGAACCGCTGCGCCAACCTGACTCCCCTTATAATACAGCAGATGAGTAGTCTCTATTGCAGCCTACTATGTTTCTTTTAAAGATTGTAGTGAGCCCCTGGGTATGGAGGATGGTTGGATCGCAGACGGTATGCTGTCTGCGTCATCCTGGTTGGAAGGCCTACATAAACCCGACAGAGCTCGGCTGAATGGCGTTGCTGATTTGCCTAATTTGATTGGGGCTGGTATGTTCCTCTATAGTCCAACGATGATATATCAATTATTTTGTGTTACAGATAATGGTTGTTGATGTGTTGTGACTTTCAAACGGCATCCGTAGCAAACCCTAGTTTAGAAGGGAGTGTTGTTGTCGAGACCCTTTATGTCAGAGACCAAGATCAAGACCGAGACCGAGACCAAGGCTTTCCAGGCCAAGACCAAGGCTTTCCAGGCCAAGACCAAGGCTTTCCAGACCGAGACAAAGCTTCCCAGCTCGAGACCGAGCCCGAGACCAATGCTTTCCAGACCAAGACCAAGGCTTTCCAGACCAATACCAAGGCTTTCGACACCGGGACCAAGACCAAGGCTTTCCAGACCGACACCGAGACCAAGGCTTTCCAGACCGAGATCAAGACCCAAGACTTTCCAGACCGACACCAAGGCTTTCCAGACTGAGACCAAGGCTTTCCAGACCGAGACCAAGGCTTTCCTGAACCAAAGTTACGCCACTGCTATGAACAACATATAGCATAACAGGTCGACCTTATAAAAACAAACATCGATGAAGATAGAACAGTATTGAGTTAAAATACAAAAGGTCTCGAGACCTCCATCACTGGTAGAAGGTACTGCATCAGATATATGTAAGGGGTTCTGGCAAATGAGACGGAACTGGGTAGAGGTTGACATAAGGGTCCTCGGGTATCAGAAAATAGGATAAAATTGCCCTTACAATGAATGCTGTTTGTTTGCGCTTCAATCGGACATTCCATTAACAAGTTATATCTATGTAAATATTCGCATTTATCAACATTTATCGCAAAAGTAACATTTCGAGAATTGAAGTTTCGAGTTTTGTACATTCCAAATATCAACAAATCCACCATCTTATCCTTAGGCATAAACAAAAAATGTTATGTTGGCGTAACACGACCGACCCTAAAAATACGGCCGACCCTGGATATTTTTTTTTTCAAGGGACGAAATTTAATGATTAAAATCGATATAAATCTAGTTATAAATACGTTTGAAACCATTTCTGACCGTTTCTCATTGTTGTGTGTGTGGATTGTGAAAATATTGAACCTGGATATGCTATCGTGTATCACTACCGGCTTAAACAATTAGAAAACATAATTTTCATTGCTGAGAGAAAAAAAAAAAAAAAAAAAAAAATCCCTACCTACCTACCGTATTTTTTTGGGCCCGTTACGCCAACATAACATTTTTTTTATTTTATGCCTTAGGCTGGATCCCCGATCCGTCAGACACTGCCCCGTGGTACCAGATCGACTTGGCTTCACTCCACATCGTCTCTGGACTTCGTACGCAAGGATGCGGCAACCAGGAGTCATGGGTTGAGACCTACAGACTGACATACTCCAACGACTCCCTGAATTGGAAGAACATAACGGAGGAAGGTGCACCGAGGGTAGGCATGGTTCAGCGGTAGATAAAAATGGGCCTAAGACCTAATGTGACCCGCTCCATCGAAATCAGGAATAAGTCTCGAAATGACTTTTGATATATGCACATGGTGAGGAAGGGAATTTCATAAGCTTTCGAACGATACCCATCACAAGTGTGTATCTTCTTAGGTTAACGAGTTATGATCTGATGAAGATGACAGGTGTATTTGTTTTGCCGAATCCACATTATGAGAAAAACAGCTTTGAAATAAACAAAATTGACCAAAATCATACGGACAGCGCACACAAATCCTCTTCATTTTCATCTTTATTGATCGTTTTTACAAACAAGACATTAATGACAATAATCTGTGATAACTACACTTCCTAAAAATACAATGTTCAGAAAAACGACTTGGTCACGATTTTCACCCATGCGTTCACTTTAACGACTGATTGCGTAAAACGGCCCCAGCGACTTATTCCTGATTACGATGAATCACTAATGATGTCACCCTTTGTTTAGATGTGCGCTTTGCTATGAGCGAGTCTGTCTCTAATTCGTCTGGTGTCCCCACTTGGCTCCTGAAAAGCGGATATGTAAACAAAACCATGACATCAGTTAGGTCTTGAGCCTCATTCACACCAGATGGTTTTTTATTAAAGACTGGTGGTAGGTCATCGTGCGATTGGTGGTACGCGTGGTCGTGCGATCACCAACAATTGGAGAAGATCGAGAGCAAGATCAGTCGTAGGTCATCGTGCGTCTAGTGGTAGCGATCAGTGACCGATCGCACAATCGATGGTGAGGTCGTACGACAGGTGGCAATACCTATCGTCCGGTGGCACGACCAGTTGTGCGACTGCGTGACCCTGACGATCATCCAAAACTGGTGGTGCAACCATGTATTACCTGTCTGGGACCTTTTACAATTTTGAATTGCAGGTCAGTAGTTTTGAACATGACCATCGCCCTTAATTGCTGCGACTAATTTTGCTCTAGTGATACACCCACATACTCTGCAACCTGTCGCGCGCTCTTTCTACAATTTGCCTGCGATTCTAAAATTGTCCAGTTGATTAGTAGGGTGCAAAGGTTTTTTGCCGAGTCACAATTGTAGATCTTTGCCATACACGATCCATGTTTCAATTTACCTTCATTTTCATGGCAATTAATTCAACATAAAATATGCAATTGTTTTTCGAGATTATGTGGTTTTTCCAGTTTATGAACACAAACCTTTAGCAAACCAAAGACGGTGTTCTGTATAGCCATATGTTCGGTATATCGGTATCGTTATAGCGGCATTTCACTGTATACCTGTATTTAAAGTTTCAAATGACTACCATTTCTGACGCTCCATTCCAATGATCACAGCTCTACACCGGCAACTCTGACCAGACAACCGTCGTGGCAGTCACTTTTGGTGAGGTGTACGGGCAGTACGTTCGGCTACTTCCACAAACGTGGCATGACCGTGTGGGACTACGATTGGACATCATCGGCTGTAAAATACAGAGACGAATTCAGTGTACGTGATTGTAATTGTGAGGCACTCTGGCAAAATGAGACGGAGCTGGACACGTGGCTAAGGCATAAAAAAAGTTATGTTGGCGTAACGGGCCCAAAAAAATAGGGTAGGTAGGTAGGGATTTTTATTTTTTTTGTCTCTCCCAGCAATGAAAATTATATGTTTTCTAATTGTTTAAGCCGGTAGTGATACACGATAGCGTGTCCAGGTTCAATATTTTCACAATCCCCACACACAACAATGAGAAACGGTCAGAAATGGTTTCAAACGTATTAATAACTAGATTTATATAGATTTTAATCATTAAATTTCGTCCCTTGAAAAAAAAATATCCAGGGTCGGCCGTATTTTTAGGGTCGGTCGGGTTACGCCAACATAACATTTTTTTTTCTTCATGCCTAAGTGGAGAAAACTACAAAATAGTGAATAGTTGGAGATTTTGTACATTTTGAGACTTATTGATATTTGTAATCGTTGGCATGCCAACTAACTTAATTTTGTTGAGAAAATAGTATGGAAGTAATGGAATAAAAGTGTTTTTAAGGAAAACAATTGGCATTTGTCCTTGAAAAAATTGAAACTTCAAAGGCTTTTTTCTCAACTTGTTACTTTTGTGACATGTTAATAATGTGTTTACACAGCCATAACTTGTTAACGGAATGTATGATTGAAGTGCAACAAACAGCATTGTAAGGAGAATTGTATTCCTGATAATTCAAGCAATTACCAATGGTGTATCCTACCTTTACATCCACCAATTATTGATAATTCAAGCAATTACCAATAGTTCATCCTACCTTTACATCCACCCATTCCTGATAATTCAAGCAATTACCAATGGTGTATCCTACCTTTACATCAACCTATTTCTGATAATTCAAGCAATCACCAATGGTGTATCCTACCTTTACATCCACCCATTCCTGATAATTCAAGCAATTACCAATGGTGTATCCTACCTTTACACCCACCCATTCCTGATAATTCAAGCAATCACCAATGGTGTATCCTACCTTTACATCCACCCATTCCTGGTAATTCAAGCAATCACCAATGGTGTATACCCTATCTTTACATCCACCCATTCCTGATAATTCAAGCAATTACCAATGGTGTATCCTACCTTTGCATCCACCAATTCTTGATAATTCAAGCAAAAACCAATGGTGTATACCCTACCTTTACATCCACCCATTCATGATAATTCAAGCAATTATCAATGGTGTATCCTACCTTTACATCCACTCATTCCTGATAATTCAAGCAATTACCAATGGTATATACGACCTATAAATCACGTTCCCCATACATTATCATTATCAATAACTCTTTTTTTTCTGTGTAGTACTTTCTGAATGCCAACGGTGTTTGACGACATTTTATTGCGATGGTCGGGGCCAGCAGCTACCATGTGGTCGGTGCACTACTCCCCAGCCTGCGTGCAACAAGTCCGTCACTGAACATTCCTTCGGACACGCAGCTGCGTGCACGTCATGCCCCATAGGATGGGTAAAAACAAAGCTATGTGAATCCGTTTGGTTGCTCGCCAACCCCGTCTGTGTGTTCTAGTAATATGTGACCTGTCATCACAAAATGAGCGTGAAGTCGGCAAAATCAAAAATTGATATATGGGTATTTCTAAATTCTGTGGAAACAGAGCTTTCCAATGGTATATAACACTTGGAGGTTTGATACTCAATATTTTTTTATTTTTATTTTTAAGTCTGGAGTCTTAATACAAAGATTATGAGAAAACGGGCATTTCTTGCGAGAAATTGTGTGAAAGGCATAGTCAAAATTGTCTCAAAAACTAATTTTGTTTTTATCTGATCGTCCTGAAAAATAGGGAATTGATTGTTGGGGATTTAGTCTTTAAACGAACCATATAATCTCAAAATCGACCATCCCTTTGACGAAATTGAGTGAACAAAATTGAGAATTTGAATGAAAAATGTTTTAAAATAGCCGGGGAAACCTATATAAACAATACCTGTAATAATATGTGCCAGATTGAAAATCGTGAATTTCCAATGCCATTAACAAAAACTAATTGTATATTTGATAAAGGGCCGGGATCCATTTAAACAAAAATATGGTTGGCTCTGGGCCATTGTGAATGTCTCTGGGCCATTGTGAATGTCTCTGGGCCATTGTGAATGTCTCTGGGCCATTGTGAATGTCTCTGGGCCATTGTGAATGTCTCTGGGCCATTGTGAATGGCTCTGGGCCATTGTGAATGGCTCTGGGCCATTGTGAATGGCTCTGGGCCATTGTGAATGGCTCTGGGCCAGTGTGAATGGCTCTGGGCCAGTGTGAATGGCTCTGGGCCAGTGTGAATGGCTCTGGGCCAGTGTGAATGGCTCTGGGCCATTGTGAATGGCTCTGGGCCATTGTGAATGGCTCTGGGCCATTGTGAATGGCTCTGGGCCATTGTGAATGGCTCTGGGCCATTGTGAATGGCTCTGGGCCATTGTGAATGGCTCTGGGCCATTGTGAATGGCTCTGGGCCATTGTGAATGGCTCTGGGCCATTGTGAATGGCTCTGGGCCATTGTGAATGGCTCTGGGCCAATGTGAATGGCTCTGGGCCAATGTGAATGGCTCTGGGCCAATGTGAATGGCTCTGGGCCAATGTGAATGGTTCTGGGCCAATGTGAATGGCTCTGGGCCAATGTGAATGGCTCTGGGCCAATGTGAATGGCTCTGGGCCAATGTGAATGGCTCTGGGCCATTGTGAATGGCTCTGGGCCAATGTGAATGGCTCTGGGCCAATGTGAAGGACTTAACTTTCTCAGGTATTTATGAATTCATATTTTAAAACTGTTGTATGAAATGAATTATTTTTAATTTCAGCTGTGTAAGGACGGATATGCCACCCCTTGCCCTAAATATCACCACGGAAGATGTAATGAAACAGTAAGTTTCTGTCCTGTATAAATTAACTTTGGTCGATTTGTTCTGTGGCCGTATGAAGTACCCATGTAGTAAGTACACAATTGTAATATCTGCAAATGGTGCCTTCACGTCACTTATCGTAATCACGTTTCGGTTACGTCACGTAATTTTGCACCCAACGTCACACGCGCCGCAAATGAGAAACAATTCTGCTTTGAATTTTTCAAGCGATTAGGCAGATGCCAGACGATCTTAGCGAAGGTCATTGCGAGGTATCTGGCGTACGTTAGAGGACGCTAGCATCTTAGGTCGTCTTGCAAACAAGACTATCATCAAAGGCACAATCTCACCTTTCTGCCATAATTAGTACATGTACCATATACTATGAGATTCACCACAGATAAGAAATAACAATAACTACACTCTCTTGTTCCGACGTTTAGGAGTGTCCGACTCAGTGTTCACTGTGTGATCCAGGTACTGTGTGTTTCGAAGGAATTCAGTCAATCTGCCCCCCTGGATTCTACTCGGGTTTTAACTTCAATTCAGGTTTGCTTTTGAGTAGCAGTTTTGTTTACTAACCTTATCAATTGGGGTGTTATTCGTCTAAGCAACAGCTTAGACATTTCTTAATAATTCGGTAGTAACAAATTTCGATATCTGCAAATGGTGTATCCTACCTTTTGAGTATTTGGATGTGATTGTACATATCTTTTGTTGAAATCACATCTTGCTAAGAACCGTGTCCACTTTGAATTTAGCAAGAGGGATCATCTGAGAATGAACGAGTTGTGATATGTGGTTTTTCCTGTCTTTTTTTCGACGTAGAGTTCTGCCAGGTTTGTCCGGCGGGGACCTATCAGGACCAGGCAGCCCAGGAGTCTTGCCTAAACTGCCCTGCCGGCTATTGGAGTACGTATGGCCAAGCTGTTTGCAGCCCCTGCGATCGTTCAACTTTCTCTCTTGGAGATGGCAGAGTGTGTCAAACCTGCACCAGCCAAACATTATGTGAGTAATATAGGTTTTCCCGGCTATTTTAAAACGTTTTCATTCAAATTCACCAAACATCGCATTAAATTTTGTCTGAGAAAAAAATTCACATGCTTTTTAATACCAAACCAATTTAGCCATTTATCATTCAATTTCAACATTTGGTCACTCTTATTATACAAAGGGTTGAACATATTTGTTGTTTTAGAACAAATTCGTCTAAGCAACAGCTTAGACGAAATTTGATCTGTAACGACAAATATTTTTGAGCCAATGTTTAAATGTAGTTTACACCATTGGTAATTGCTTGAATTGTCAGGAATGGGTGGATTTGGGGGGTTGTATTTCAAAGTAAATATCGTTTTAACTGACGTGTCCAAAGTTTTACAATCATAGATACCGAGAAAAAACCCAAAAGCGTTTGTTTTCAACCGGTATCAGGTAGTTGTTCTTATTGTTCTTAATTTGTTTTCTCAATTTTTTTGATTGCTGGATGCCTACAATCATTACTTTCTTTCAAATAAGTAAGACTTTTTTTAATAATTCAGTAGTAAAAATTTTCGATATCTGCAAATGGTGTATCCTACCTTTTATTTTCCTTGGACGAAATTGAATGTAAGAGTTGGTGAATTTCAACAAAAACAAGTTTTAAAAATACTGGGAAAAATCGTATTTCCACTTATTAACCAGTCTTATTAACCAGTCACACGCAAAGTTTTTCCCCAGATTTAAAACGTATGACGCATAAACACGTCGCGAGCAAGGCCGGAAATGTCCGTCACCAGCGAGCAAGGCTGGAAATGGGTGGGTGTGCTTCCCGGTACCATCGGCTTGAAGCCGCCTTGGATCAAGTTTCGTAAAAAAATAATTCCGCGCCTTAGCTCGGTGATGTTAAAATAATCCCGGCGCGAACTAATTAATCAAGACACAATTGATTTGTTATTTTTTTTTCTGAATTAGGTCCGTGTTTGAGTCAACCGGAACCTTGCTTTCCCGGAACTACTTGTGTCAATACTGGCGATGGATCATTTGTGTGCACGGAGTGTCCTAGAGGCTACGAGGGAAATGGGGTCACGTGTCTGGATGTAGATGAAGTAAGTGATTAGACGTCGGCTTATTACTGGACAGAAGATGACGTTAACACTCTTACAAAACAGCTCTATAGAGTTTTAAAGGAAATAATTCTATAGAATGTCTATAAGCCATTCTATAGAATGTATGTATAGATTTATAAAAGTTTATATCATATAGTTTCATTAGAGGTTCTCTATAGAGATTCTTTAGAAAAATAAACCACTTTTCTATACATCATTTAATAGAAATCGATAGAAATTAGGCCTTTTCTATTGAGAAATAATTACAGTTGTAATGAAATGAGGTCATCTGTTCATGAAACATTTAAAGGGAAATTCCAGGCTCAATAATATTTTACCTTTAGTCTAAAATATGGTAACATACTGACTCCGCAGAGAATTTGTTTTGATTTGGTATCGAGATTGACTCACGCGTCTATTATATTCACAATTTCTTGCCATTCAGGAGTACAAGGGCGCGGCCATATTTGTTTGCCATACCCACCCATTGTAAACAATGTATTGTGCTGAGCGTCTCTTACGTAACTATGCAAAAGCTTGCCCCGAATCACGTGATATAGCAACAGTGTCTTTGGTATGGAGAATTTAAAGTTAAACTGTGCCAAGCTGTGTGAGCAAGTCAGTGTACCAGCTATTATTTAAATTTAACTCGGGGTCACGCGCAAATGGCTTATTGCTTGAATTGTCATGTATAGGTGGATGTAGAGGTAGAAATTGGTAAATGCTTGAATTATCAGGAATGGGTGGATGTAAAGGTAGGATACACCATTGGTAATTGCTTGAATTATCAGGAATGGTTGGATGTAAAGGTAGGATACACCATTGGTAATTGCTTGAATTATCAGGAATGGGTGGATGTAAAGGTAGGATACACAATTGGTAATTGCTTGAATTGTCAGGAATAGGTGGATGTAAAGGTAGGATACACCATTGGTAATTGCTTGAATTATCAGGAATGGGTGGATGTAAAGGTATAGGATACACCATTGGTAATTGCTTGAATTATCATGAATGGGTGGATTTAAAGGTGGGATACACCATTGGTAATTGCTTGAATTATCAAGAATGGGTGGATGTAAAGGTAGGATACACCATTTGTAATTGCTTGAATTATCAGAAATGGGTGGATGTAAAGGTAGGATACACTATTGGTAATTGCTTGAATTATCAGGAATGGGTGAATGTAAAGGTAGGATACACAATTGGTAATTGCTTGAATTGTCAGGAATGGGTGGATGTAAAGGTAGGATACACCATTGGTAATTGCTTGAATTGTCAGGAATGGGTGGATGTAAAGGTAGGATACACCATTGGTAATTGCTTGAATTATCAGGAATGGGTGGATGTAAAGGTATAGGATACACCATTGGTAATTGCTTGAATTATCATGAATGGGTGGATGTAAAGGTAGGATACACCATTGGTAATTGCTTGAATTATCAGGAATGGGTGGATGTAAAGGTATAGGATACACCATTGGTAATTGCTTGAATTATCATGAATGGGTGGATTTAAAGGTGGGATACACCATTGGTAATTGCTTGAATTGTCAGGAATGGGTGGATTTAAAGGTAGGATACACAATTGGTAATTGCTTGAATTGTCAGGAATGGGTGGATTCGGGGAGTTGCAAGATCTGATTGACATAATGTTCTGTTACCAATCTATAATGGTCAATTGTGTTGGTAGTGCGCTGAAGTCAATCCGTGCTGGTATCCTGACTCCTGCGTTAATCTTATCGGTGGATATGAGTGCGGTGGGTGTCCCCCAGGCTATCATGGCTACACTCCACACGGGATCGGTATACCACACGCAGAAACAAGTCAAAACCAGGTACTTTCTTAAACCTTGCCATGGATAAATTGTAGAGCAATGAACACAATTTCATATAAACTGAGGCTTTTGTCATTTTTAAGGCGTTTTGGCAAAAAGATACGAAACTAGGCACAGGGCATAGTGCCAAATAATAAATAATAGGCGATTTTTTTTTTTTTTTTTTTTTTTCAATTATTTATTTGTTCTTCATATTTTTTTTAAAATATTTATTAATTATTATTTTTGTTGGTGTAATTTTTAGTATGCCTACTAATTTGTACACAAAAATAGTATGAAAGTAGTGGAATAAAAGTGTTTTTAAAGAAAAACAATGGGCATTTTGTTCATATCCCATGTACCAAAGTCAAAACTTCAATCAAAGTTTTTTTCTCAACATTTTACTTTTGCGACATGTTAATAAATGCGAATCTTAAACAGCCATAACTTAATGGAATAACTGAATGTGCAACAAACAGCATTGTAAGGAGAATTTTATCCTGTTTTCTGATACCTACATGTAAGAACCCTCTTTTCAAACTCTGCATCGTTTTGTATTATCTTGTCAGGCCCCTCATATTTGTGGTAATTTTTCAAATTTTTGAAATGGTGAAATCGAACCGTTGTTTTTTGCAGATTTGTACTTTTTTCAGCTTATTTTGTTCTTTCAAAATGAAACATTTTAAAGATATAATACCCCGGTGCATGTATGTAAACTAGAATGATATAATGAAATGTCTGTATTTTAGGACCTGACCAATCTGGGGCCAATTTCATAGAGCTGCTAAGCACAACAATTTGCTTAGCATGACAATTTGTCCTTGGCAAAAACAAGGTTACAGACCAAATTTTCACCTGATCTTTATTGTTCTGGATTTATAATCAGCTGTTTTTTTGCTTAGCATGAAAAACACGTATAGTTGTGGCTGGTAACCTTTTTTTAATGAGAAAGACTTTTTGGTGCTAAGCACATTCTTTTGCTTAGCAGCTCTATGAAATTGGGCCCTGGTCCTGTTCCTACGATTTGATGTCTGTATTTGATAATGCAATTGCGAATCAAATTTGACGTCACTAAATCCTCGTAAAAAAACTTGACACAGTCCTGATAAGTTTTTGAGATTTGTCATCCCCGAAATGAAACAAATTGGTGCTGATTTTATATCGTAATTGCCACAAGTATTTTACATATTTTGAGTAAGATATAAACAACGATGGATTTATACTCGACCGGACCACAAAAAAGTGCTCGTCTTTAACCCAAAATGTCATGTCACCATGTCGTATTAGGCATTTGTTGTGTCCATAGAAATGTGTATACACTATGGTCGCGACTGATGAACAAGCTCGTCTAAAGGCCGGTTTATCGGCGCGAAAACGAACCCGAACGCAAATTTGGGACACCATGCCCCACAGCAGGTTTTTGAGCTGCGATGTCGCAAAAGTTGTACATATTTCAAATCCGGTGAATTTTCGCGGCGTATGCTTCGTGATGTCAAATTTGCATCAAATTCGCGTGAAGTATGAACCAGCTTTTAAATGGAATCTCGTCCAAAACCTAGCTCGTATTAACGAGAGTAAACTGTTTTTGTTGTATTTTGTTGCGTGTATTCGCAGACCTGTGTAGATAACGATGAATGCGCGGTCGCCAACGGAGGCTGCCATATTTTGTCTGAGTGCGTCAATGTACTGGTGAGTATTCACGTATCGGTCGTCTTTAACAAGTTCGCACCGAGATTATTGTAACATTCACCAAGCTGTGGCGTGAGATTATTTTTAATGAAACTCTAACTGAGGCGGGTTCAGGCTGATAGTTCCGGGAAGCACACCCACACATTTCAGGCCTTGCTCGCTGCTGACAGATTGTGTATAGAAATAATACGCTTTTCTGAACTTTAAAGCCGTTTATCTCATAATAAGGTTGTCAGGGTTGTATCACTTAATCTTACTCCCAGGGGATATAGGGTGGGGGTTTATAATGTCAATGATATATCATTTCAAAGCTGAGAACCTAGAGAATTTGAAGAAAAAAAACCACTAAAATTGTCAACTTTGTCCGGGTTTCGTTGGAGCAGGTCACATTTATAGGAACGGGGTCCGTAAGTACACAATCGCCACTTTCTGATTCACTTTGTCGACCCTCCTTGCCCATTTTAATTCTTAGGGAAGCTTCAAATGCGGTTTGTGTCGTATGGGTTACCTCGGCAACGGTTTGATAGGATGCACCCCGGGGGATTTCTGTGTGACCGGGCAGAACGAGTGTCACACCCACGCCAACTGTATCTCCACGGGAGCGGGGACCTACAAATGCCGAGTACGTCCACCAAGCCAGTCTTGTTGTTGCCTGTTCTTGATTTCTACTTTCTTTTTGATGTTCATTAGATTTTTATTTGCAAAACTTTTTCTGTAAAAGTATAGGTGAGTTAGTATTTCATACGCACTGTGGACCTCCGAACAATTGACGTCCACAGGATGCGGGAAGAGCTAACGGTTTGTGGATTTTGACAAGTCCACAGTCCGTTTTGCCGTCTCTGAAAAAGAGCTTTAGAGGAAAATCGGGTTAGGGTTATATATAGAAAGAGTAAGAGGAACAGCTGAGAGGCCCATAATCAAAATTTGAGGTAATTTTTGTTGGGGTGAAGCGAGAAAAATGGGTATTTAGCCAACGTTTTTCTAACTACACGAAGACAAAGGAATGTCCACAGTACGTATGGAAGGTAAAGCTAATTGGGTTTGTTTATGGTGTAAATGAAAAGCACATCCCTGACGCCACCTCGGTTAATCGGGGTTAGGTGTGTAATCAAGGACGTCCTCGATTGAGATTCGTGTACAAAACCAATAAGAGCTGTCGGAAATAGTTAAAGTACAAAGAAAGGAAATCATTGAAAATTTGGTGTTTTTTTTAATGTATAAAAAAACCGTTGATGTGTATGTCAGAGTTGTAGTCAATTACTTTTCGAGTACTTTGTTTTTTACCAAATATTGAGCTGTTTGTTGCGAACAAACGAGACAAACAATGACAGTAGACAATAAAGGAAGTCAGTGTTAGAGACAAAACTCAATTCAGACAGGAGGCATAAAGACTTTTTATTAATCAAAGTTTTGGGACAGAAGTACATGGAACGGAACTCAGTTGAGTACTTACCGAGTGCTTTCGCCTACTATACAAGCTTAATTCATTCCAGATTCTGATTGTCCAAAGTTGTTAATTTCTTAATAGCAAAGTATTTACTGTCCATATGCATGCAGCTTTGTTTATCCAAACATTATTATTATTATTATCTTTTTTTTTACACAAGACGAATCAGGTAGAGTACGTAGGAAGAGTGCGAGCACTATAAGTTGCTTCTCACCAACACCCACACACCTGAAACGTCGAAGACAAAACATGAAACAGACTGAAGACAACATACGAACAAACACACACAGTCGTGAACCACATAACGATTGAGGCTCGATATTGTGTTTTCCTTTATTCCTACGTTATACCCAATCCCCATTGCTTTGCGCTTGCACCGTCGATCGAGGACCGAATTTGTCCATTCACACCGCCGACCGAGGGGCTTTTGTTTCCTTTGTTCTCCTTTGTGTCTCGCCCCTCGGTCGTTATGTGGTGCAAGAACACACACATACACACCTAGCTTTACCTTACATACGTACTGTGGACATTCCTTTGTCTTTGTGTAGTTAAAAAACGTTGACTAAATACTCATTTTTCTCGCTTCCCCAAAATAAATTTACCCTCAAATTTTGATTCTGGGCCTCTCAGCTGTTCCTTCTATCTTTTCTATATATAACCATAACCCGTTTTTCCTCTAGCGCTCTTTTTCGGAAACTGAAAAACGGATTGTGGACCTGGGCCAGTCCACAAACCGTAACCTCTTCTCGCATCGTGTGGACCTATATTGTTCGGAGGTCCACAGTGCGTATACAAGACTAACTCACACACAACAGAAAACAAACTGGACAATAAAGAATAGGAGACATTCTTAATATCTGGTAGTTGAACCATTCTCAGATATCAAAAAAGTTTACTACCGAATTATTAGGAAATATCTTACTTATTTGAAAGTAAACAATGATTGTAGGCTTCTAGCAAAATAATTGCACATTCTGTAATTGTGCCGGAAAATTGAATTTTATTTGTAAAAAAATCACGCTTGCTGGACGGCTTTCATTTTCAAGCGGCGTCGGGCAGTGATTTTTATGTTGTTCTTGTTTTTGGCGCTCAATTTCTTTTTTATATAATTCAACAATTATAAGATATCTAGCGCAATCATTTTGCTGGATGCCTACAATCATTATTTACTTTCAAATTAGTCAGATATTTCCTAATTATTCGGTAGTAACATTTTTCGATATCTGCAAATGGTTCATTCTACCTTTAAACGATATTCACTATAAAATACCACCCCTATTGGTAATTCAAGCAATTACCAATGGTGTATCCTACCATTAGGCTGGTAATCAGAAAGTACTAGACCACAACTCGGGTGTATACTGTCAAATTTCATCACTTCTAATACTTTGGACTACGTTTTTGTTGTCGAGCATAGTGTCACATTGGCTGGGCAGGTAACGGGTTTCTGTGCGGTGAAGATTCTGATGGAGACGGTCATCCGTTGATAAGTCTGGCCTGCGTTCAAGAAACCTGCAAAGCGGTAAGTTGCTTGCTTAACTGTCCAGTTAACTGTAGGGTATTTATTATTATTATTATTATTATTTATTTCTGGTAATGAAACCAAGGATCCATTAAAAGCGGATCATGTAATGACATTATTACCCCGGTCATTAGGCCCACGAAACATTCCAAATACCATCTCAGCTTCCTGGGGAGAATTATTATTATTATTATTATTATTATTATTTATTTCTGGTAATGAAACCGAGGATCCCTCAAAGATGCCCTCGGCACTGTAGCTCGTAAGCCTGAAGAATCCTGTAATAATGTGCGGTGCTTATATAGCGCTTTATCACCAAAGTCTCAAAGTGCTTTAACATTATTACCCCGTTTATTGGGCCCATGAAACATTCCACATACCATCTCAGCTCGCTGGGAGCGATTTTTTTTCCCGTACCACTAACGCGTCAATTTGCCCGTTTCATTCGAATTGGGCGACTTGAATGGAGACCAAAGCACGCGCTTCAATACGAATCGATTTTGATACGCGCGGAACGTATGAAGACCAACGACGTTGACAGCCATAATTCACCAAAATTGATAGATACAGTCCCTAGTTTTTCGTATACACGACTTTTATACCTTTTTCTATTAACCCAAATTATTGGTTAATAATCTCATCTAGATAGGGTCTTATAGAAAAAGTTATAAAAGTCTCCATTCAAGTCGCCCCATTCCAATGAAACGGGCAAATTGACGCGTTAGTGGTACGGAAAGAAAAATCGCTCCCTGGGAAGTATACAGCTCGATGCTGCCATTTCGGCGCAAAGCAGCTAAATCAACCACAATAACCATCTCTGCCCTCACAGGTACCCATTTACTCCTGGGTGGAGAGAAGCAATGAGTGACAAAGTGCCTTGCCCAAGGGCACACGTCCCATAGTCCCATGCCGGATTTGAACCCACAACCTGTAGCTTTACCTACACACAAATTCAATGCCCCAAACCACGAGACCACGACAATCTCTGTACAGAAAAAAACAATGAGAAGGTACAGTTTAAGAGGTGGGTGGAAAACCCCAGAGGAATATCCTGGGGAAAACCCACGAAATCAGGCAGGGACTGAAAACTCAATCCACATAATTGGCGCAGGCCGAATTCGAACCCAAGTCACAGTGGTGGAAGGCGAGAAAAGAACCGCTATGCCAACCTAACTTCTGACACTTTCTTTTAACCAACAGGATAACTGCCCACATATTCCAAACGGCGGCCAGGAGGATAACGACGGAGATCGCATTGGAGACGAATGCGACGATGACGATGACAATGACAGTGTCCTTGACGTTGGGGACAATTGTCCCTACATCAAAAGCCACGACCGACAGGAAGACAGTGATGGTGACGGCGTGGGCGACATTTGCGATAATTGTCTTGAAATTGTCAACGAAGACCAGGCGGATAATGACAATGATGGACTAGGCGATGTATGTGACGTTGACAATGACAACGATGGTGGGTATTGTATATGGGGATTGTGAATGCAAAAATGTGAGGGGTTCTGGAAAAATGACACGGAACTGGGCAGAGGTTGAAATAATTAGGGTTCTCATGTATTAGAAATGAGGATAAAATTATCCTTACTATGCTGTTTGTTGTACTTCAATCGGACATTCCGTTAACAAGTTATGGCTGTTTAAAGTTCGCAAACAACATGTCGCCAAAGTAAAATTTTGAAAAAAAAGGCCTTTAAAGTTTCAAGTTTTGTACATGCTATATGGAAAAATACCAATTGTTTTTTCATAACAATTTTTTTTCAAGAATATAAACATCAATAAATCTGAAAATTAAAAAAAAATATTTCATTATTCATTATTTTGCAGTTTTCTCAGCTATACAAATGTGACCCATCATCACAAACGGGCCATAAACCCGCATTGTGTTATCACGAGACATCATCGAAAATAGGTCAAAATGCAGTGTACAATGTCGAAAATACGATTTTTGTTTATTTCAATGAGACAAACCTTAAATGTACATTCTGTAAAGTTTTGAAGCCCAAAAGTGTTTTAAAACATAAAAATGAAGTGATTTTTGTGGGGCATCATGCATGAAACTTGTAAAAAAAATGTGTTTGAAACGTTTGTTTTTCTCCGCTGTTCGATTGATTTAATGCAACCGACCTGGCTCGGTTCAAATTGTCGTAACTCTAGAGCCATACTCTCGATTGAGCTGATTGACCCTTCATTTTAAAGCTTATTAAATAATCTATCTTTTAAGCACAACATCTAATTTTTGATGGAGTATGTCTTAACAGCCCTTGACAGGTCACAAATGCTAATGAAATGACAACATTATCGCTCTTGGGATTTACAAAACCTTTGCTTCATTTTCGACTTCACCTCCGACTTATAAATCACTGAGAAGCAACTGGAAATATTTCAACTTCTGAAGCACAACAGGCATCAGAATGTGGCTGGAGTTCTCGCAGTAAGGAGCCTAAAATATTTTTAAGCCAAAATACGAAATGAAGCAGAGATTTGAAAAAGGCCCTTTATCTGTGCAGACAACCCCGACTCAACAAATACTGGGATACCGGACCGGCGCTCTACCAACTGAGCTATCTTGCCCTATGTTGGCGGTTCAAGTCCCGCCTTAACGATTTACGTTCACTTTAGGATTAATTGAAGCGATCTTTGTTTATATGCGTATTGTAGGCCACAATGACACGGAAGATAATTGTCCGTTGACGGCCAACGAAGACCAGTCACTGGACGGAGACGATGACGGTATCGGGGATGCGTGCGACTCCTGCCCAGATGACTCCAGCCCAGACACGGTCGACACGGACCAAAATGGATATAGTGATCCCTGTGACCCAGTCGGAGCTGTAAACAGTGACAAGTAAGGCAAGGAAATAGGCCGAATACATACAAACTAGCAATTGCTACTAAGCAGAAGCACAGAGCGATAGCAAAAGCTCACTAAGCAAAAGCAAAAGCTCACTAAGCAGAAGCAAAAGCTCACTAAGCAGAAGCAAAAGCTCACTAAGCAGGAGCAAAAGCTCACGAAGCAGGAGCAAAAGCTCACTAAGCAGAAGCAAAAGCTCACTAAGCAGGAGCAAAAGCTCACTAAGCAGGAGCAAAAGCTCACTAAGCAGAAGCAAAAGCTCACTAAGCAGGAGCAAAAGCTCACTAAGCAGAAGCAAAAGCTCACTAAGCAGAAGCAAAAGCTCACTAAGCAGAAGCAAAAGCACACTAAGCACAAACAAAAGCTCACTAAGCACAAACAAAAGCTCACTAAGCACAAGCAAAAGCTTACAAATATAGGCCTATACATAACATTTTGTTTTGACTGACGGCTTTTTCTTAACGATATTATTTTTGAGGCGTATAACAAATCTCTTATAAAAACAACTGTTTCTAATTTAAATTTACATAATTCTTTCATTTTTTTTTAATTTGGAAGTGATGGTGATGGCGTTCTGAATTTGAATGATAACTGTTTTAGTGTACCCAATGCTGACCAGACGGATACTGACCTAGATGGGATAGGTGAGTATTCAGACAGGCAGCCTCCACATTTTATAACACAAATATTGAATGATCCGAGGAAAAATATAACGCTCCATGGATCACCAAGGGAGGCTAGTTTTACTACACCACAAAAAAAGAATTCAATATTTGTGACCCACCAGGCCAAAACCAGGCGGAAGTCGGCAAATGCCATTTCGAGATATGGCATATTGTACACACAAAAAATGTGTTGCCGGTCGATTGGTTTTTTTCTTCATAAATCGTTAGTTAAAACTCTAATTTATAGGCTGTTCATGTTTAAACCTTTTAAAAAAATCCCCGAAAGTGATAATATCGGCCTTCTTTTGATTTTTGTTGTCGTTGCTATTACTCAAATTGAGCAAACTTGTTGCCGCGAACGGCAACAAAATGTCACTTTTTGAAGCGTCGTTACTTTTCATTCCATAGCGGTACTGGTGCATGTGATGTATCATTTTAAAGCTTAAAACGCTAGCAATCCAATGGTATTACAATTTCACATATGAAAAATTTCGAGTTTAGCCTGGTTTTGGGGTGGTGGGTCACATTTGTTTTATAACACCTCATTACCACACATTCTGCTTAGTTTAAATATTTTATACTTGTCTAATAAATCTAAATACAGTTAAAATGAACTTCGATTTCAATACAAAATTGGTGGGAAATGTCTTTGCTCTTTTCTAAACCATCCCTTCACTAAATGTTTGAATGTCTGTAGAGCTTGCTCTTTGGAACAAAACGCGCTATGCGCAACGTGCACATCAGCTTGTATTTGCACACAAATTTAATAAAACATGTAAGCACACAAATTTGTTTAGCACAAAAATAGTTTAGCTCGAAAAAAATAGGTACATGTAATTACTAGCCAAAACTCTGTGCTTTTCATGCTAAGCAAAAAAACAGTTAAATATCAGTCACAAACGATAAAAATCACCTGAATATTTGATTTGTAACCTTGTTTTTTCCCAAGGAAGAACTGTCATGCTAAGCAAATGTTTGTGCTTACAGGTTTTATGAAATTGGCCCCAAATATTAAGATGGTTTGGTATGAATAAAGCTATGAAATAAACAATTGGATATCGAGTACCTGTGTACTAACACTTTGGGTAAAAAGTATCATTAAGCATTCAAAGTCCCAAGTTATTTCTTTCTCTCTTTGAAGACTGACTTCATTTGTTGTCTACTGTCATTGTTTGTCTCGCTTTGTTCGCAACAAACAGCTCAATAAATTTGGTCGTAAACAAAGTACTCGGAGAATGCTCGACTACAACTCTGCGGTTTTGGCTAGTCGTTTCACAAATCCAGTCACTGTTTCTTTCATAAAACCAGTCACTGTAGTAATTGGATGAACAATGATGTAAATTGTACCTTGTGGCCTTGATGGAATATGTGACCTGTCACCACAAAATGAGAGTAAAGTCGCACAATGTAATTTGGAGATACGGCCATCCAAGTCAAAATATGAAGGGGTGGTCAATTTTGAGATTTTGCGTAATTTGGAAAGCAATCAGATGATCGAAAACCTCTTAAATTACGTGATTTTGAGTAGTGTTTGCGTAGTTAGTGTTTTGATTAAAGTCCATCAGTGGTCTAATTAACACGGTAATTAAATATCCAAATTAGGTCTTCGTAACTGTCCCACGTTTTCGAAATTTTGATATTATGTTGATTATACAATAGTTTGTATGTGTGGGAAGTTTCAAGAAGAAATAAAGATTAGAACATAGCCGTTGCTATGCTCAACCGAACCTTACTTGTCCTGTTTGGCAATCTTTTGTGTGTTTTGTTTAGGATGTTTATAAGTAAGTTTTCTCACAAACACGTTTTGTGAAACCTGTGACTTTCTGGAGCGCTGTAAAATGTATTTATCGCAAAACCCCCAAGTGTTATATACCATTGGAAAGCTCTCTTTCTCAAGAAATTGAAAATACCAATATCTCAATTTTAAATTTTTCCGACTTTATTCTCATATTGGGGTGACAGGTCACATATATTTATTTCTGAACAGTGTGTTTTGGGGTGTTTTTTATCAGGAGATGTTTGTGATGATGACAAGGATGGCGACGGAATCGGTGATTCTGAGGACAGCTGCCAACTCGTTACCAACCCAGGACAGGAAGATCTTAATGGTATAGGTTCAACGGCTATAATTATTCCTAACGCACTAGGTCCTAATTGCTATCCTCAATCCTTAAAAATCCTCTGATTGCCCTACCTTTAAAAAAAATGCATTAATCCTCAATCCTCTAAAATCTTTGAAAATAATTTGCAACCATAAAAACAGTGCGGGAAAGGGAAGGTGGGGGGACGAGGATTTTGAGATGGCTCATACATGTGAACTATGCGTTTCAATTTAATGTAGGAGTTTGTGAATTTGAATGAAATTATGTTTTAGTAGGGACCAGTTCTACAAAAAGGGTATTATATCGTCACCGTTTTCACGAAGAGGCGAATTTCATGAAAAATCGTCTATTTATCGAAAAAAAAATTTGTTATGAAAACGATTAAATATTGCAATTTCTACAACTTGGTGAAGTTATACATCCAAAAAATCATTAAAATCCTAATTAACCTAATTAACGAATGGGCGAATTGGTCCTCAAGTGCCCTTTTGCGTTTTCACGAAGAGGCAAATTCGAAATAGCGTTGACTTCAACGTGTTTATGAAGGGGCGAATTGGTCCTCAGGTGCCCTTTTGCGTTTTCACGAAGAGGCGAATTGGGCGAATTGGGCGCGAAGTGGCTTTTAGCGTTTTCACGAAGAGACAAATTGGGGGCGCAATGGGGAAATGTATACATTCTGACTCTCACAGCCACGGAGGAATTTGCTAATGTATCGTTTTTTCGTTTTCACGAAGAGACAATTCTGTTAATTGATTAATTCTGCAAAACTAATCACCTATTTTTCTTAACGTTTGCTATATTTAAGAAGATTGAAATCTCTTCTTTCCCATGATACCTTAATCTTGTATATTCTATGGATATTTATGTTTCAAACTTCCAAACGAAAAAAAGACGAACTTTACAAGCGATTATCTCGAAAGTTTGTTTAGACCGTGAAAGGCTCAATTTGCCTCTTCGTGAAAACGGTGACGATATTTATGTTGCGCTGTGCATTATCATGTAATGGCCCACTCAACGTTGAGAGGGTAAACATTTTGAATGACATCTTTATACTATGATGTTTCAGGTTTCATTCAAAGAAATGTTGAAGAAAGAAGCCTGTTTTCTCCGTTGTGTAATTTGAACTCCAAGGAAGTATTATCAACATGTAAACATGTCATATCTCATGTCATAAATTGAGCTGAGGAGCTTTATTATATACCAAATGAAAGCTTACATTGTAGGCTTTCCAACCATGTATATATCGTCACCGACACCACGAACTGACACCCAGTGGTCGCCGTTACAGAAATACAATTCGGAGAAAAACGCTTTTAAAGGTTTGACACGAGTTTATTCAGTCAACAAATCCGTCTACTTGAGGGGTTTTGGTATCATTAAACGTAACAATGTGTTAACTGCTGAAACACAATTTTTATATTGTGAAAATTTGGTTAGTTAATTAATAATTAAATGATTAAGACGGGTGCCAGTTCGTGAAAACGAAAACTGTCGCGTTTTCGGAGAGTGCGCGCATACATTGCAGTGAGTGAGTGCCAGTTCGTGAAAACGAAAATTGACGCGTTTTCGCAGAGTGCGCGTACCCTGTGCTGGGTGTCAGTTCGTGAAAACGAAAACGCGTTTTCGGGGAGTGCGCGCACACTGTGCTCGGGTGCCGCCGTGTTGACAACATCGAGTTCTATTTATTTCGTAGACAAACGTGATACGTATACACGGCGTAATACAACATTGCCCTGGGTACGTTGTATAGACAGTGCCAGTTCGTGAAATCTTGTTCACAGCGCGCCCCCGCAATTTCGTTTTCACGAACTGACACTACGTGCAGTGTCACTTCGTGGAACCGAAAAACGACAGAATGGACTAATTTCTGCAAAACTCCACAATAAAAATTTGCGAATTAACATGATTTAAGAAAAAACAACTTCGCCATGTTATACTTCATGGCACAAAATGATATATTCAGCAATAAAAAACATTTCGAATTTTTTGAATTCTTTGTACACATGTGATGCAGAGGGTGTCAGTTCGTGGTGTCGGTGACGATATAACTCAATTTCACTTGTTTGCGACATAATACCCTTTATTGGAGTGGGTCACATTTATTTCTGATGTTTGTCTTGGATGTTGGACAGACTTGGGCAAGTTTTGTACCATTCCGGATTCGTCACTTCGTCAAAACGGTGACAAGTTGTTTCACTCAAACTATATGTATTTAGCCCTGTCCGCACTGGACTTAATTTGGGCAAACTAACCGAGCCAATGGGTAACTTGCCCATTTCAAGTCCATTGTGGACAGCCTGGGTAACTTTCCTCACAACTAACCCACGCCGCGTGGGTAGTTTAACCGAGCAAAAGGTGCCCAGAAAGATTTACCAGGAAGATTTAACCGAGCCACAAAATCCAGTGCGGACGCGACGTCTCGGTTAAATCTTCCATCACCCATTATGTAAGAAAATAATGTTGAGAGCTAGCGTCAGGAACAGACGATCCGGTCGTCAAGTCGCGGTCATAGGTCACGCAGGGCGCCCTCTTTATTGTTTTGGAGCCAGCTCAGTTAGTTTACCCATCGTCTCGGCAATTCTACCCGCGTCTATTAAATCCAAGTGCGGACGGTGGGAAGATCAACCCATCGGAATGTTACCCGGCGTCATGGTCAAATTACCCAAAATGTTTATCCAGTGCGAACACGGCTTAAGTGTTGTACATAAAAATGGTTGACCGAGCAAAAATGAAACATTCCTAACAGCAAAGATAGTTTAATTAGATGAAATTTGAAGGTTGCATGGTGAAAAGCATTTCCGATAATTAAGTTCTCTTTCTAAGTATCGTTCTAAAGAGAACCGGAGGGAAATCAACGCTTCGGACAGGATTCATCCTGCCCGTTGTCGGGAGAAGTGGGTCGTATAAAGTTTCAGAGGAATGCAATCTCGAAAAATTATTTGTAACTGACAGGAAATAACTTGGGCGACGCTTGTGAGTCCGACCAAGATGGTGACGGGACCATAGACATTGAGGATAACTGTCCGTGGAGTAACAGGTACCAGACGACAGATTTCTTGGTGAACTTCATCTCTGTGGAATTGGACCCGGAAAATAACGAAAGAAATGACTGCCGGTGGATCATCACGAATAATGTAAGATATCCACCTGATTCATTTAACTAATTCGCGCCGAAGGACTTATATGTGACCTGTCACCACAATATAAGAGTAAAGTCGAAAAAAATTTAAAATTGAGATATTGGTATTTTCAATTTCTTGAGAAAGAGAGCTTTCCAATGGTATATAACACTTGGGGGGGGGGGGGGGGTTTGCGATAAATACATTTTACAGCGCTCCAGAAAGTCACAGGTTTCACAAAACGTGTTTGTGAGAAAACTTACTCATAAACATCTTAAACAAAACACACAAAAGACTGCCAAACAGGACAAGGTTCGGTTGAGCATAGCAACGGCTATGTTCTAATCATTATTTCTTCTTGAAACTTCCCACACATACAAACTATTGTATAATCAACATAATATCAACATTTCGACAGTTACAAAGACCTAATTTTAATATTTAATTACCGTGTTAATTAGACCACTGATGGACTTTAATCCAAACACTAACTAAGCAAACACTCCTCAAAATCACGTAATTTAAGAGGTTTTCGATCATCTGATTGCACCCAAAAAAATAGGAATATGTAGAGGAGGACTTGGGCTTTCCAAATTACGCAAAATCTCAAAATTGACCACCCCTTCATATTTTGACTTTGGATGGCCATATCTCCAAATTACATTGTGCGACTTTACTCTCATTTTGTGGTGACAGGTCACATATACACGCAAAGTTTTTCGAGATTCAAAACGGGTGACGCATAAACACGTCACGAGAAAGGCCGGAAATTCCAGTCAGCAGCGAGGCGAGCAAGGCCGGAATTGCGTGGGTCTGCTTCCCGGTACCATCTGCCTGAACCCACCTCGGAGCGAGTTTGTTAAAAATAATTCCGCGCGTCGGCTCGGTAAATGTTAAAATAATCCCGGCGCGAACTGGTTAAAGGTAAGATACACCATTTGCAGATAATTATCACAAATGTTTACTGCCGAATTATTAGGAAATATCTTACATATTTGAAAGTAAGTATTGATTCTAGGCATCCAGCATAATGATTTTGCTAGATATCCTGTAATTGTTCAGAAAAATTGTATAAACAAAAATCTCGATCGCTGGACGGCAATCGCCCCAAAGCAAGAACAACAAGAACAACTGCCCGACATCAGGCAGTTATAGTGTTCTTAGTGATGATGCACTAATACCCATGTACTTAAGCCTCACACATGTGCTGAAGTTTATATAATGTGTGGCATTTTAACATTCTCATTTGAGACGGAACTCTTGGGCACACGGCATAGTGGAGAAAACTGCAAAATAATGATTAACGGTAGAATTTGTAAATTTTTTGATTTATTGATATTTGTAATCTTCGGCATGCCCAATAACTATATTTTTTTAAGAAATGGTATGGAAGTAGTGAAATAAGTGTTTTTAAGAAGAAAACAAATTTGCATTTTTCCATATCACATGTACAAAACTTGAAACTTCAAAGGCCTTTTTCTCAACATTTTACTTTTGCGACATGTTGATAAATGCAAACTTTAAACAGCCATAACTTGTTAACGAAATGTCCAATTGAAGTGCAACAAACAGAATTGTATAAAGGAGAATTGTATCTTCTTTTCTAATACTGTTAATGTTATGTTAATAATGTTAGTTCTTATATAGCGCTTTAGACTCCCACAATGTGGGTGTATCAAAGCGCTTTACAACTATTATCACTGTTCACCAGGAACGAGACCATTTCTGCAGCAGCTCAAGATCAGCGCATGTGGTCTCTACCTTCACAGGTACCCATTACTCCTGGGTGGAGAGAGGCAATTGTAGCAAAGTGTCTTGCCCAAGAACACAAGCACCATGTTCCCTGCCAGGGCTCGAACCCAGGTACCACCGTACAGGAGTGAAACACGGTAACCACTGGACCACAGTGCTCTACTGAAAACGCTCATTTAAACTTCTTCCCAGTTCCATCTCATTTTTTATTTATTTTGATGGCTAGGGTCTGGAAATCCGACAACATGAACCTACCGCGACACCGTGCATGTTGATCGGGCAGCACGCCCTGGCTTCATTGGACTACACCGGTACGATCTTCGTCGAAAACCCGGAGCACGAAAACGGTTACGTCGGCTTCGTGTTCGGTTACCAGAGCAACCGGAAGTTTTACTTGGTGATGTGGCGGCGGGAAAACGCGAACAATCCGGATGCAAGGGCTGGAATTAGAGGTCTTCAGGTTAAGGTTAGGCCATCAATAGAAGACTCCCTTTAAACGAAGGTTAACAGTACCATGGGTAACACATATAGATTGAGCATGACGTGATTTTACCTCCTTTGCAGAACATTAGAGTTCTCAGTAAAAATCACATTCAAATGCTCCAAATTCACATTCTGGGGTAAGTCGTTAACCCTAGCTAACCTTCCTCAATCCTACTCGATCCTCATTGCAGTTTTTGAGATTTTTTTTTAGGATTGAGGATGAATGGGACAAAGTGAATGTTAATTTCGGAGGATGCAATGGGTCGAAGTCGTAGGCCCTACCCAGTATTCTTTATGTTTAGCCGTGCATAATGCAACCGTTCATTGTGCTCAATACCACCCACACTGCTTCTAAATGTGACCCGCTCCATCGAAATCAGGAATAAGTCTCGAAATGACTTTTTGAGATATGCGCATGATGAGAAAGGAAATTTCATAAGCTTTCTAATGATACCCATCACAAGTGTGTATCTTCTTAGGTTAACGAGTTATGGTCTGATGAAGATGACAGGTGTGTATTTATTTGCCGAATCGACATTCCGATTTGAAATAAACAAAATTGACAAAAATCATACGGACAGCGAACACAAATCCTCTTTATTTTCATCTTTATTGATCGTTTTTACATACAAGACATTAATGACAATAATCTGTGATAACTATACACTTCCTAAAAATACAATGTTCAGAAAAACGACTTGGTCACGAATTTCACCCATGCGTTCACTTCAACGACCGATTGCGTAAAACGGCCCCAGCGACTTATTCCCGATTACGATGGAGCAGGCAACAAATGTCATCGGCACTGACTCGACCATATAGCATTGATTGAATAAGGATTTTGGAAGATTTTGGAGACAATGGTCACCCGTCCACTGAACAAATGCAAGAAATAAACGATGATTTTTGAGGATTGTATGAGCATGATTGTAATTTGTACATACTGGTAATAATATGATGATTTTTAAGGATTGAGGATGGCTCCTTGTCCAAATTCATATCCACTGATGTGAATTTGCAATTTGCACTGAGGATGTTCATTTGGAGCATTTGGATGTGATTTGGGGAATATTTTGTTGAAATCACATTCTGCTGAAAACTGTGTTCGCTTTGAATGCAAAATCCTATCATGTCTATTCCTAGGAAATAAACTTGAGTTTATTATAATTATTGTGCTTCCATGTATTGATGATTTGTATTAATGAATTCAAAAACTTACCTATTTGACTAGAGAGTGCACTCGTCCAGTGAGCTGGAAAAGAAGCTGTCCAATGCAATATACCACTCATATACAACGACCAATGAGGTAGAGTTATTATGGCACGATCCATTATTACAAGGGTGGAACCACAGTACAGCTTATCGATGGACTCTCCAACATCGTCCCGACGTCGGCCTGATAAGGTATGGGATTCTACATGTCGAGTAGTTTTTGTCCCATCATGGTAAGGATAAACACCCCTCGCGTCATGGTTATTCAGTAGTTTCAACAACAACGCTAAAATATATTGCATGAGCTCAGTCAACTAGTTGCACGTAGGCCCAGAGGTACATTAACCAGTTCGCGCCGGAAGACGTATTATATACGCAAAGTTTTCCCCAGATTCAAAACGGATGACGCATTAACACGTCACAATCAAGGCTGGAAATGTCTGTCAACAGCGAGCAAAGCCGGAAATGCGTGGGTGTCCTTCCCGGTACCATCGGCCTAAACCCACCTCGGATTGAGTTTCGTTAAAAATAATCCCGCGCGTCGGCTTGGTGATGTTAAAATAATCCCGGCGCAAACTGGTTAAAGTGATAATTTTACTGCAGTAATTACACCACTTAAAGGTAGGATACACCATTTGCAGATATTGAAAATATTTACTACCGAATTATTAAGGAATATCTTACTCAATTGAAAGTAAATAATGATTCTAGGCATTTAGCAAAAGGATTGCGCTAGATATCCTGTAATTATTCCGAAAAATACAAGCGATCGCGAAAAAACAAAGATAACATAAGAATAACTGCTCGACGCCGGTTGAAAACAAACGCAGTTTTTCATGCTTTTCTCAGCATCCATGATTGTAAAACTTCGGAAAAGTCAGTTAAATGATATTTACTATGAAATACAACCCCCCAAATCTACCCATTCCTGATAATTCAAGCAATTACCAATGGTGTATCCTACCTTTAAGTAATCGGCTTGTTATGATTTAACTCCATTTAGGGTGTCTATTGCAACAACCGCCGGTATCCTGGTCGATTCAGGAGACTTGTACGACACTACGTACACCGGTGGCAAGCTGGGGGTCTTCGTGTATAATCAGCCAAATGTCATTTGGTTAGCCCTCTCATACAAATGTGTAGACAGGTAAGAGTCTATTTGTACTTGGCAAATTGCAAAAAGGACCTGCGCTTTAAAATCGCACCTTTTCATTGCAAATTTTGCAGCAACTTTTTCTTGACGTCAAGAAATTTGGTTCCAATTTGCATTCACGTACAAACTTGGTTTACTTTTACAAGATAAAGGCAAAATCATAGCACGTGAATAGAAACCCCTACAAAACTAATGCAATTTATTTAATCTTTATTCACATATTAACTGAAGAACTCCAAAATTGGCTCCTGATACAACTGTATTTCATTGTCCTGTATAAACCAACATTTTGATTCAAGCCTAAATCTAGGATGCACTCTTTGCAGATATCAAAACAAAATTACAACCAAATTATTAAGAAATAAGTTACTAAATTACTACTAAACTGTAAACTGTAAGAACCACTGCCAGACGCCATAGTTGAAAATGAATGCCGTTTTTTTGTTTCCTTGGCATCCATGATTGTAAAACTTTGAACAGGTCAGTTAATACCCCGACAGTCCTGAATCCCCCAATTTGAATATACATTTTCACCCTAGGGAGTTAATAATAATAATAATAATAATAACAGGCATTTATACTGCGCTTTTCCAAAACATATGATCAAAGCGCATAACAAAAGAAAGGATAAATAAGAAACAAACTAGAACAAAAACTTAAATCTACTATTTAGGAAAAAGATAAGTTTTAAGTTTACTCTTAAATGTAACAACACAAGTAGAATCACGGACACTAATTGGGAGACTGTTCCAAAGTTCAGCAGCAGAGTGTGAGAAGGCGTGTTTGCCATAAGATAAACTTGAGTTGTGAGTGTTAAGCCGAGTTCTATCGGAAGAAGAACGGAGTCCTTGACGATTGCTTTGGTTTAAACGACATTTACTATAAAATACAACCCCCAAATCCACCCATTCCTGATAATTCAAGCAATTACCAATGGTGTATGCTACCTTTACATCCACCCATTCCTGATAATTCGAGCAATTACCAATGGTGTATCCTACCTTTACATCCACCCATTCCTGATAATTCAAGCAATTACCAATGGTGTATCCTACCTTTACATCCACCCATTCCTGATAATTCAAGCAATTACCAATGGTGTATGCTACCTTTAACATGCTATCTTGAAAATTATATCGTGCCTTTATTTCTGACAATTCCATATGCCCTGTGATTGTGTGTACACCGTATAGTATTAAACAACGGTGTACAAAAGCTATGGAGAAAAAAATACACTTTTAATGTGATGTAATCGACACCAGATTACGTCATCGCAACGAAAATATTCGGCATACATCTTTAGAAGGTTGCCCATACATGTGCCCAGTCGGAAGGTGATCAGATTTACGAAAGTACCTTTGTATGAGTAGAAGAAAACCATGTACAAAACCTACAGAGAGGAGTCTGGAATGATTTTTTCGGGAGCATGTACTCCGAAACAGCTACCAATAAAGCCATTTGCGTGTTAAATTTAAATAATATCTGGTAAACTGACTTGTTCACACAGTTTAACTTTGAATTCTCCAGACCAAAGACACACAGTCGTGAACCACATAACGACCGAGGATCGATATGGTGTTTTCCTTTGTTCCTTTACTATACCCTAACCCCATTACCTAGCGCTTGCCCCAACGATCGAGGACCGAATTCGGACAAGCAAACCGTCCTTCCATCCTTTGTTTCCTTTGTTCTCTTTTGTGTTTCGATCTTCGATTGTAATACGATACAAGAACACACAGTTTAACTTTGAATTCTCCAGACCAAAGACGCTGTTGCTATATCACGTGATTCGGGGCAAGCCTTACGCGAGGAACCCTCAGCTCTGCAATGGTCTGGTGTCTTTTTGCCATTCTCACCCATTGTGAACAATGTATTGGTGCTGAGCGTCTCTTTCGTAACTATGCAACAGCTTGCCCCGGATTACGTGATATAGCAACAGTGTCTTTGGTCTGGAGTTAAAATGTGCCAAACATGTTGAGCAAGTCAGTGTACCAGATGTTATTCCAATAAGCCATTTGCGCGTGACCCCGAGTTAAATTTAAATAATATCTGGTACACTGACTTGTTCACACAGCTTGGCACAGTTTAACTTTAAATTCTCCAGACCAAAGACACTGTTGCTATATCACGTGATATAGCAAGAGTAAGAGACGCTCAGCACCAATACATTGTTTACAATGGGTGAGAATGGAAAAGAAACACCAGACCATTCCAGAGCTGGAGGTTGCTAGCGTATGACGCGTAAGGCTTGCCCCGAATCACGTGATATAGCAACAGCGTCTTTGGTCTGGAGAATTTAAAGTTAAACTGTGCCAAGCTGTGTGAGCAAGTCAGTGTACCAGATGTTATTCAAATTTAACTCGGGGTCACGCGCAAATGGCTTATTAAACACGCAAATGGCTTATTGGAAAAGTTACCATGGAGAAACAGCCGGTATTTTCCCTGCTCCCAATTTCAACTCCCCGTCCGGTGCTCCCTAACCCTCGTCCTGATTCCTTGAATTTCAGAATCAACCAAGCATTGAGGCTCGACGGCTTGGGGGATTACGTCAGCCTTCCAACCCTTCAAGCCTTGGACCTAACGCTCAGTTTCACCCTGGAAGCGTGGATACGTCTACCTGGCAATTACACATCCACTAAACTACCGGTTTTATGCACAATGGACAGTCGTTTGTGTATGTATGTTCTAAATGGGTAAGAAATGTAACCCTTTTTAAGTGTCATTTGTCATGCAAGTTATATGTGAACTGCTCCAACGAAACCAAAACAAAGTTGAACATTTTTTTGTTTCCCAATTTCTCTAGGTTCTCAGCTTTCAAATGATGTATCGTTTAAAAATGTACCGCCACCCTATCCCCCCTGGGGGGAAAGGATTGAGTGATAAAACTCTGACAACCTAATTATGAGAAGTTCAGAAAAGTTCAGAAAAGTTCAGAAAAGTTCAGAAAAGTTCAGAAAAGTTCAGAAAAGTTCAGAAAAGTTCAGAAAAGTTCAGAAAAGTTCAGAAAAGCGTATTATTTCTATACACAATTGTTTCACAAAATCGACCGAAACAAACACACTTCTGGGTGACGGATTCAGTTTAAATTTGGGGAGATTGCAGATTATTAGTTTGTGATTCAGTAAAACCTCAAAATAGTAAAATCCACCCCGAAATGACTTTACGAGTTCATGTACAGGGTTTATTTCATCAAAATGTGATTTTCATTTTTGTTCATGAATAACATCTTTAAAGGGATCGGATACGTTTGATAATTGGAACCCATTGTTTGTTTCAATCCTATATAGTTATAGATATATACCATAAAACTAACCTGTAAAAATTTCATTTTAAAAGGTGGTAGCGATTTTGAGATATTACCAAAAATCTGGAGCGGTTATTTTCACGCAGGAAGAATAATCTGAATTGGAATACACAATCTGAGAAACGTCACTGGAGTAACGCTTCTCAGATTCAAATTTGTTGAGATAAAAAGTAATATCTTTTTTCATAACCGCAGTACTTCGAAGTGAAAAGTTTCTACAAATGCATTATACTATCCAAAGCTGCTGTATTTCTTACTCATACCCCAGTCACAATTGGCTTGCGATGGGTTTGCGATTAGTTTGCGGCGGATTTCTAGGCATTTTCGGCCGGGGCCCCACGGGACTCCTTGCGGCTGCCGGTCATTTTTTGGCATCGGGCGGGCATCGAGTTACTTTTAACTCGGACTTAAAACCTGGTGCGGCGTTTCGCATCGCAAACTGATCGCCAATAAATCGGTCGATGCCTAGCCGATGTCCGGCAGGGCATCGCACACGTCGGGCGGGCGCCGAGCCAAATTTTGGACAACCCAGACAATCAAGATATCGGCCAGGCGCCGCCCACACGCTGGCCGGGTCCCGCCAGGCGTCCGGCCGACTTGGCGGTTCCTGGCCGGAAATCGGCCGGGGGCCAGACGGCGCCCTGCCGGCGCCCAGCCTGAAATCGGTCATGCATCGGCCGGGGCTCGCAGGGTAAAAAAAGCGGCTCATCTACATCTACACACAGTTTATCACACAAGTTTCATAGTGCAAGTACTACATCTCTTCTTCAGCCACCAATGCAACAAGAACCAGGTTGTAGCGGTATAGCGTGCAAACGCCAACCTCTCCCTCAACCGGGCGACCTACACGCGCTGTGCAGGTGCCCGCAAGCGTTGTGGAGGTATCAACGGCATTTTCTTATTTAATGGCCCTGTCACACCAGAACATTTTAGGCCAACGCGTGAGTAGCATGTTGTAATTTTGGCAACACGCTGGCAAACGCTAACCAACGCTAGGCCAGCGTTAGCAACACGATGAGCGCGGTACTCACACGCTGGGACACGCTGTCATACGCTGAGAAAATTTTTGTTTTCAAAATAGCTACAATTTCCAGCGTTTGCCAGCGTGTGACTGCACACGCTGGCGGCGCGTTTTAGATTCGTTACTCACGCGTCGAACACGCTAGGCGATCGTTATCAACCCGCTACTCATACGCTGGCGTACGCCGGCGTACGCTTGCGACACGCTGGTTATGGCCCTGCCACACCAGGACGTTTTAGGCCAATGCATGAGTAGCGCGTTAAAAATAGTTGATACGCTGGCAATTGCTGAACTTTCACAGAAAAAGTCAAGTGGAACCGTGATTTCAGCGTGTTCATACAGGTTGATAACGGGTTCATAGCGTATGCCGGCACGTAAGTAGCGTGTGAGGAACGCGCTCAGCGTGTAATGAACGCATCACTGATTTATATAAAAAATACGACAGCGGGTTGCCTGCGTGAGAGTAGTGGGTTGGTAACGATCGTCTAGCGCGTTCGACGCGTAAGTAACGGCCTTCTTGCGCGCCGCTAGCGTGTGCAGTCACACGGTGGCAAACGCTCAATTGTTTTAGGTATGTTGAAAAACGTATTTTTGTCTCAGCGTGTGACAGCGTGTTCCAGCGTGTGGGTAACGCGCTCAGCGCGTTGCGAACGCTGGCCTAGCGTTGGTCAGCGTTTACCCGCGTGTTGCCGAAATTTCAACACGTTGGCCTAAAACGTTCTGGTGTGACAGGGCCATTACTGTAGTAGCGCGTCATCTTTTTGTACAACTAATCATGTGTTCGTTGCCGTACGCTGGCGCGCGTTGGACCGCGCTACTCACGCGCTGGGCAGTCGTTCATCAGTCGCCGAGCGCGTTACTAACGCGTTATTCACGCGCTGGCGAACGCTATGAACCCGTTATTAACGCGTTATGGACACGCTGAAATCACGTTTGCCAGCATATCAACTATTTTTAACGCGCTACTCACGCGTTGGCCTAAAACGTTCTAGTGTGACAGGGCCATTAAGAAGGTCAGAGGAGAGCTTCTGCCGCCGGCCGTTGATCGCTGGCCACTCGACAGGCACACTACAGATGCCCGTCCGGCCGCCGTACGACCTGTACGAATTGGTTGGCACCCTGCCGGATACCGCAGGGGTATCGCAAGGACATAAGCAGGGCACCGGACAAGTGCCTGCCGGACACCGGCCGATAAACGGGCCAATAATTCGACCATATTTCCAAGAAAGTCGGCCGATCGCCGGTCGGCGACCCCCCGGGCCCCGTCATGGCAGCGTACGGGGCACTTTTAATTGTGACTGTGACCGCCATATCGCACGATCGTTGGCCGACCTCTATACGCCGGCCGATGCCTAGAAATCGCACACGCCGCCCGGGCTCCGCTTTAATTGTGACTGGGATATAAGTAAGGTTTTTATTGCCATTAATTTTTGTAGTAATTACCTTACGTATACGATCCCTTTAAAGGTAGGATACACCATTTGCAGATATCGAAACAATTTACTACCGAATTATTAAGAAATATCTTACTTATTTGAAAGTAAATTATGACTGTAGGCATCCCGCAAAAGGATTGCGCTGGATATCCTGTAATTGTTACGAAAAATGAAATTTTATTAAACAAATTCACGATCGCCGGACGGCGATTGCGAACAAAACAAGAAAAAACATAAGTTCCACTGCCTGATAGCGGTTGAAAACGAACGTCGTTTTTCTTGTGTTTTGCCAGCAATGGTGTATATCCTACCTTTAATACCTAAAGTTTCAGGTTTCATTCACAGAAATGTTGATTTTGATGAATAAAGTGGACAAAACTACCATTTTGTGTGCAGCGTTCTGTTGCACTACAACAGAGCCAGCTATTTCAAAGCTTGTTTTCTCAGTTGTGTAATTTGAACTCCAACGAAATAATCAATATGTAACAACGTCATATCTCCCAAATTAGAGTGTATTTTTTGTATGTCTAACCATTTGTAAAGAAATAGTAAGAAAGTAGAGAAATAAAAGCGTTTTAAAGAACAATTAATTGACCTTTTTTCTTATTCGATATGGGTAAAACTTCCAACTTGAAGGCCTTTTTCTTCACATTTTATTTTGGCAACATAAATAAATTAATAAAATTAATACAAAATAAATGTTAATTATGTATAACAGAATGTCCGACTCAAGCACAATAAAGAAAAATTGTATTCTCTTTCCTAATGCTCCAAACCTCCCCATTTCAACCTCGATCTGCCCAGTTCCGTCTCATTTTGCTCGAACCACTCACATATTTTTCTAAAATGTTATGTCGTAGGACCATTTTTAATTAAGATCTAATGACGTCACGCTTCGTTTATTTGTGCGCTTTTCTTTGTGATAGTCAGTCCCTTCTTCGTCTGGCATCCTGGCTTCGCTCCCATGGATAAGCGCATAATGTAAACAAACCTATTACGTCATCTGGGGCCAATTTCATTAAAAAATGTAAGCGCACAAATTTGCTTAGTACAAAAAAAGTCTTGCTCAGTAAAAACAGGTTACCAGCCAAAAATTCTCATGGTTTTCATGCTAAGCAAAATCCAGCTGATTATACCAGTCACAAACAATAAACATCACCTGAAAATTTGGTTTGTAACCCTGTTTTTGCCAAGAAAGAAATGTCATGCTAAATGTTTGTGCTTACATGTTTTATGAAATTTGCCCCAGATCTCGGGTCTATTGCGCTTTAAAGGCATCACACAGCATTTGCTTTTGGCCATTAGAGTAATCCATATTTTCTGTGAATAAAGATATGTAGTAAAATTCCCTTGTGAAAGTTTTAGCCTCATTGGTCATTTCATGTCCATAAAAAAAAGGAAAAAGTTTTCTGAACAATTTCGCACCGGCATCATCGGATTAATTCTCGTCTCATGAGACCAAAACTAATTGTTTTACTCATTTCTCAACGACTATAGCATTTCAGGCAAAACTTTAACTGGATTATTGTGTAACTGTCAATTTGCATAAAGGTTGTTGATTGGTCGGGTGGGAGATCGGACAGCCAATAGCACGTCAATACTTGTCGGCTCAGCGTGGCATCATATCGCTATTAGGCTGAATGCTCAAAGTAAGTTCCTATGTGTTAAATCCACATTATCTTCAAAATTCACATCCTCTTCCGAATATACACCCTCTTCCAAATATACACCCTCTTCTAAATATACATCCTCTTCCAAATGTACATCCTCTTCCAAATATACATTCTCTTCCAAATATACATCCTCTCCCAAATATACATCCTCTCCCAAATTCACATCCTCTTCTAAATTCACATCCTCTTCCAAATTCACATTCTCTTCCAAATTCACATCCTCTTCCAAATTCACATCCTCTTTCAAATTCACATCCTCTTCCAAATTCACATCCTCTTCCAAATTCACATCCTCTTCCAAATTCACATCCTCTTCAAAATTCACATCCTCTTCTAAATTCACATCCTCTTCCAAACTCACATCCTCTTTCAAATTCACATCCTCTTTCAAATTCACATCCTCTTCTAAATTCTCAATCTCTCCTAAATTCTCAATCCTCTTTTAAATTCACATCCTCTTCCAAATTCACATTTTCTTCCAAATTCACATCCTCTTCCAAATTCTAATCTTTTTCCAATTTCACATCCTCTTCCAAATTCACATCCTCTTCCAAATTCACATCCTCTTCCAAATTCACATCCTCTTCCAAATTCACATCCTCTTCTAAATTCACATCCTCTTCCAAATTCACATCCGCTTCCAAATTCACATCCTCTTCCAAATTCACATCCTCTTCAAAATTCACATCCTCTTCTAAATTCACATCCTCTTCCAAACTCACATCCTCTTTCAAATTCACATCCTCTTTCAAATTCACATCCTCTTCTAAATTCTCAATCTCTCCTAAATTCTCAATCCTCTTTTAAATTCACATCCTCTTCCAAATTCACATTTTCTTCCAAATTCACATCCTCTTCCAAATTCTAATCTTTTTCCAATTTCACATCCTCTTCCAAACTCACATCCTCTTTCAAATTCACATCCTCTTTCAAATTCACATCCTCTTCTAAATTCTCAATCTCTCCTAAATTCTCAATCCTCTTTTAAATTCACATCCTCTTCCAAATTCACATTTTCTTCCAAATTCACATCCTCTTCCAAATTCACATCCTCTTCCAAATTCACATCCTCTTCTAAATTTAAATTCTCTTCCAAATTCACGTCCTCTCCTAAATTCTCAATCCTCTTCCAAATTCACGTCCTCTTCCAAATTCACATCCTCTTCCAAATTCACATTCTCTTCTAAATTTACATCCTCTTCCAAATTCACGTTTTCTTCTAAATTCTCAATCTCTTCCAAATTCACATCCTCTTCCAAATTCACATTCTCTTCTAAATTCTCAATCTCTTCCAAATTCACATCCTCTTCCACATTCACATTTTCTTCCAAATTCACATCCTCTTCCAAATTCACGTCCTCTTCCAAATTCACGTCCTCTTCCAAATTCACGTCCTCTTTCAAATTCACATCCTCTTCTAAATTCTCAATCTCTCCTAAGTTCACATCCTCTTCCAAATTCACATCCTCTTCCAAATTAACATTTTCTTCTAAATTCTCAATCTCTTCCAAATTCACATCCTCTTCCACATTCACATTTTCTTCCAAATTCACATCCTCTTCCAAATTCACGTCCTCTTCCAAATTCACGTCCTCTTCCAAATTCACGTCCTCTTTCAAATTCACATCCTCTTCTAAATTCTCAATCTCTCCTAAGTTCACATCCTCTTCCAAATTCACATCCTCTTCCAAATTAACATTTTCTTCTAAATTTTCAATCTCTTCCAAATTCACATCCTCTTCCACATTCACATTTTCTTCCAAATTCACATCCTCTTCCAAATTCACATTCTCTTCTAAATTCACACCCTCTTTTAAATTCACACCCTCTTCCAAATTTCACATCCTCTTCCAAACTGACACTATATAGCTTTGAATGCAAAATCACATCCTGCTAGTGTTACAGTTTTCCAAGCACTCGATATAACAATTCCAATTGGAATTGACAAGATGATAAATAACAGCTGCTAATTTTGTTTTCATTTTCTTGTTAATATCTTAGCCCGGACACTGAGTGTGTTTGTCAATGGGACATCTGAACACACCGAGTCACTAGTAAAAGCGCAGAACTGGGTAAGAGGTAGAGTCATTCAAATTTGAATCTGTAAAAAATGCTAACAATTTAAATAGCCCACCATTCGACTACCCACCGTCGTTAACCAGTTCGCGACGGAGGACGTATATACACGCAAAGTTTTCCCCAGATTCAAAACAGATGACACATAAACACGTCACGAGCAAAGCCCGGAAAGGTCTGTCAGCAACGAGCAAGACCGGAAATGCGTGGGTGCATGTGCTTCCAGGTACCATCGGCTTAAACCCGCCTCGGATCGAGTTGTGTTAAAAAAATCCCGGCATGAACTGGTTAATAATCAAAGCTTTTTACGACAAAATGCCACTTTACAAGCGAGCTGGTAATATATTATAACACAGAATGTATTACGCAACAAACACAACAGTATTAAATCTTGGAGTACAAAAGAAAAAGAAAACAAATTGGATGACGTGCAAAGCAACTTCAGAAGGTACGTGGTTCGAATCTGGCCATCATTTTTCAGTGGAGTGTCGTGGCCGAGCGGTTAAGAACCCGGTTTTCTGTTCCGCAGAGCGTGAGTTCGAATCTCGGTCTCGACACCTGTGTCCTTAAGCAAGGCACTGAAACCACTATTGCTTCGTCTTTCGGATGAGACGTAAAGCTGTAGGTCCCGTGTATTGTATAATAATAATCATTATAATGCACGTAAAAGAACCCAGTAACACTTATCGCTAAGAGAAGGGGTTCGCCCCGGTGTTCCTGGCTCAATTGGGAAAAATAAATAAAAATATATATAAAATCACTTTCTATCTCAGGCTGTGCTCCGTAGTCATATATGAGTCGATGTAACCGGCTGCCAGAGGCGCCTTTACGTGCCAGCGGCTCGACTACGTTGTAGCCGCGTCCTTCGCAATTCGAATTGTATAACTGCTGGGCCCCTCTGAAAAACAGTGTTTCACTGAGAGGTTACCCCAGGGTAAATAATAAAAATTAAAAAAAATATTAAAATAAATAAAATAATATCCTGAAAGAATTTGTACCGTCTATTTTGTATAATTCATTTTGTTTTCGTGGTCTTGAAGCCTACCTGCCTGCGATAATTTTATCTGCAGGTAGGTTGGTACATAGTGTACATTTATTAGCCAATCAGAACACAGATGGTGTTGACGTCATCGATGATGTTAGAGTTGTCTTGGATCTGACTAGGGTTAGGGGTTAGGGGTTAGGGGTTAGGGCATAGAGAAAGGAATTTTCTCTATGGTTAGGGTTAGGGGGGTTAGGGTTAATTTGTCCCAGACAACTCTAACATCATCGATGACGTCAACATCATCTGTGTTCTTATTGGCTAATGTACCAACCTACCTGCAGAAAAAAATTATTGCTACCTGCCTTGCTTATTAGCGTGGCAATTATAACACTGTTACCATAATATATTACCGGCTAGCGTGGCATTTTGATGTAAAAGTCTCACTTATTAACGACGGTGGGTAGTCGGATCGGCTGAAAATATTGGGTTTGAGCGGTTATATAAAAGATGCTACGATGATTTATCAATGTGGCTGTGTTTTTTATTTTCGGCTTTTTGGTCTTGCAGCAAAATGACACTGCGTTGTTCATCGGTAGAGATGACAGGAACTTCTATGTAGGAACTCTCGACGAGGTAGGACACCAGACCTAAATGTGACCTGTCACTACAAAATTAGAGTAAAGTCGGAAATATTGAAAATTGAGATATTGGCATTTTCAAATTCTTGAGAAAGAGAGCTTTCCAATGGTACATGACACTTGGGGGTTTTGCGAGAAATACTTGTTACAGCGCTCTAAAAAGTCATGGGTTTCACAAAACGCGTTTGTGAGAAAACTTACTTTAAACGTCTTAAACAAAAACACGCAAAAGATTACAAAACATGACAAGTAAGGTTCGGTTGAGCATATCAACGGCTATGTTCTAATCATTATTTCTTCTTAAAATTTACCACACATACAAACTATTGTATAATCAACAAAATATTAAAATTTCGAAAACGTGGGATATGTACGAGGACCTGATTTGCATATTTAATTACCGTGTTAATTAGACCACTAATGGACTTTAATCCAAACACTAACTACAAATAATCGCGTAATTTAAGAGGTTCTAGATCATCTGATCTCACCCAAAAAATGGGAATATGTAAAGGAGGACTTGGGCTTTCCAAATTACACAAAATCTTAAAATTGACCACCCCTTCATATTTTGACTTTGGATGGTCATATCTCTGAATCACATTGTGCGACTTTACTCTCATTTTGTGGTGACAGGTCACAAATATGTAGAAGTGAATGAACAAGAGGATACACTAAATTGTGTCCCATCATTTATACAAGTTGTGTGGGAAATTATGTTATGGGAATTCATGTTTTACGTCCACTATATCGGAGGGATGTGGGTTTGAAGTGCACAAAAATGGTGTATCCTGACACCACTCCAGTGTTTGTGTAGACAATCTCTTAGCCCCTAAGTCGCGTCTTCTTAAAACGTTCGCAAGGAAGAAAGAAATGACATCAGGTTGCAACATTCTTTCGGAATAAACTCTAAAACAAAATATAAACAAAATCGATACTCTCCACTCCAAAAAAGGGCGAAATTTCACTTTTTTTAGGGATCAAAATTATGAATGACAGCCCTTTTTTCTTAAAGTCTTTCATATTTTTGGGGGTTTTTTTTCATTCTGAAAAAAACTGCATTTCACTATTTGTGAAGATTTTTTCATAGGAGAGGTTATTAAGTCGTGCTGTGCATTATCGTGTAATGGCCTGCTCAATATTGAGAGGGTTAACATTTTGTCCAAAATATGATTTTATTTTTATTTCTTTAAACGTAGGATACACCATTTGCAGATCGAACATTTTTGCTACCGAATTATTAAGAAATATATTACTTATTTGAAAATAAATAATGATTCTAGGCATTCAGCAAAATGATTGCGCTAGATATCCTGTAATTGTTCCCCCAAATATTGTTTAGAAAAACAAATCACGATCGCCGGACGGAGTTCCGTTATATACAACATCAAAGATTACGTTGTGAGCTTTCCAACCATGTAAATAAATCTATTTCACTTTTTGTGTGACATTGTTGAGCGGGTCACATATAGAACCAAAGATTGATTGTCTGTCGCTCCATGGTACGTCTGTTTGTGTGCTTTCACAGGTACGTATATGGGGTTTAGCTCTGTCCGATGACGAGGTTCATGAACACATGCAACTACCACACCTTGCCCGGCAAGTTCACAAGAATCTGCTCGATGCACATTACAACATGGACAACGAGAAAGCAGGTAAAGACAGCTTCATAGAAAAACAAATAGGACTCTTTTACCCTTTTTGCAGATAAACGCGCTCATGTGACCGGTCACGCTTAACCAGTTCGTGCCGGAAGACGTATATACACGGAAACAAATTCCCAGATTAAAAACAAATGACGTATAAACACGTCACGAGCAAGGCCGGGAATGTGCTTTCCAGTACCATCGGCCTGAAACCGCCTCGGATCAAGTTTCGTTAAAAATAATCCTGCGCCTCGGCTCGGTGATGTTAAAATAATCCCGGCGCAAACTGGTTAAGGGTGCGTTCAAGCGTGTTAATTTCGTGTCCCCGTAACATTTTGGGGTATCAAGTAAATGGTTACTTTGTCAAAACGCCAAAAGTGGATCGCGCGTATCACGCGACATTTGTGTTACCACGTGGTGACAGTGACGACATGTATCAAGTTCAAAACTTAAGTCATAACAATTGTGGCATTTGAAATACCGTTAGATGAACTTCTTTAATTTGAAGACTACATCGTGATAGATTTTACATTGTATCTTTTGCAGGTGGACAATTGCTGTTGGATCATGGTTCCTTCTCCCATCACGGCTTGATCCAGGGCCGAGCTAGCTTCGTGCCGAGCTCTCTGGATCAGGGACGCTACCGAGTGAGTCACCCGAACAGCCGACGGCGCAAACGGCGCAGCTTGGAGAACGAAATGAGTAACACGCACCAGGAACTGTGACAGCCACGCGTCTTTAACCTTTACATCCACTCATTCATGATAATTCAAGCAATTGCCAATGGTGTATCCTACCTTTACATCCACCCATTCCTGATAATTCAAGCAATTACCAATGGTGTATCCTACCTTTACATCCACCCATTCCTGATGATTCAAGCAATTACCAATGGTGTATCCTACCTTTACATCCACCCATTCCTGATGATTCAAGCAATTATCAATGGTGTATCTTACCTTTACATCTACCCATTCCTGATGATTCAAGCAATTATCAATGGTGTATCCTACCTTTACATCCACCCATTCCTGATGATTGAAGCAATTACCAATGGTGTATCCTACCTTTACATCCACCCATTCCTGATAATTCAAGCAATTATCAATGGTGTATCCTACCTTTACATCCACCCATTCCTGATAATTCAAGCAATTACCAATGGTGTATCTTACCTCTACATCCACCCATTCCTGATAATTCAAGCAATTACCAATGGTGTATCCTACCTCTACATCCACCCATTCCTGATAATTCAAGCAATTACCAATGGTGTATCCTACTTTTAGGGATCAATGGGTTAGGATGGTCGGGATGGGTAGGGGGAGCTGAGCAACTCCCTACTTCATAAAGTATCCCATATGACCTGCGTCACAAAGAGCCTCTCCTAATCAAACTCCTATCTGCTTGGCTTCATGTGCCGATCCCTGTTGCGAACAGAAAGCAGAGGTGTGAAGGCGGGTTTCTGGCGCCTTAAAACCAGATTGCTCTGGGCGGGAGGGGCTCATCAACCTTGGATGGTAGCTCTCCTAGGAGAAGGAAAACTCTGATTTAAAACCCGGGGAGAGGGGGCCCGTTATCCCTGCTAGGAAACCCTTCTAGGAGACGGTGTACTCTGACCACAAATCCCCAAACCAGGCAGCAGTGGTTTGGTACCCCTTCATGGCAGATGAACTACTGGTTGGTCAATGGCATGGTTGGAACTACCTCAGTGGAAGGGGTTCTCTTTCTTCTGAGCACTGCGGGGCAGTTCTTGTGTTCTCCAGCTGTCGAGCCCAGGCTCTCCGCTGGATACAGACCACTGGAACCCAGAGAGTGTCGCTACTTCTGCGCAACGTATGCTGCACTATAAACACATGGCGCAGGCCTTCGGGATCAGGCTGAGGTGAGGAGAGGTTTCAAGTCTCATGGCGATGGAGATTCTGGCGGTGCTGGCAGGCTTGAGCAGCTGGAAGCTGGTAGTACAGATCTCTACACATGAGCGGCTTGGGAGTGATGGCCGTACGCATCTGGAGGACGACGAGTGTGTGAGGTCCTTCCCAAGTGACCAAGCGGCCCTTCTTAGGGATGCACCGCCTGCCCCAATCAGGGGACGCCCCAATAAAAGGCGGGGTAAAAAAAGCTCGTCTGCTCTTTTCCTGGCTGGCAGCCCACGGCCAGCGGGACTCCAACTTGTGGGAAGAATACACAGAAAGGAAAACGAAATCAAGTTTTAACTAAACGGTTAATCCTAGGAACTTGGAATGTCCGAACTCTTTTAAACTCCGAAACTAGACCCGAGAGACGTACAGCCCTTCTCGACAGAGAGCTCGCTCGTTACTCCATAGACATTGCAGCACTTCAGGAAACTCGTCTAGCTGGGTCAGGCGAGCTCAAAGAAAACAACTATACTTTGTTCTGGTCGGGAAGAGAAGTTGGAATGAGGCGAGAAGCAGGTGTTGGTCTTGCAATCGCAAACAGCATAGCCAGAAACCTAACTACCTTCCCAAAGGCAATCTCAGACAGGCTGATGATCTTAAAGATCAAAATAAACGACAAAACTCCCCTTCATCTTCATATTATTAGTGCTTATGCCCCAACACTTCCCAGCAGCGAGGACTCTAAACAGCAGTTTTACGAAGATCTCTCTCGGTTGTTGCGAGGCATCCCACTCCACGACAAAGTCATCTGTTTGGGTGATTTCAACGCACGGGTTGGCTCAGATAACACTACCTGGGCGGGAGCACTTGGCAGTTTTGGGAGAGGAAATATCAACTCTAACGGTGTGATGCTTCTTTCATTTTGCAAAGAGTTCCACCTAGCAGTCAGCAACACATTCTTCAATATGCCAGACAAATGGTTCTACTCTTGGAAACACCCTCGTTCTAAATCCTGGCACCTTCTAGATTATGTTTTAACTAGGAGAGGTGACCTTCATGACATATGCATCACCCGCGCCATGCGGGGTGCAGAGTGTCAGACAGATCATCAACTCATCCGCACTTATGCAAATCTACAGGTGCGCTCACCCAAAACAAAAACTGCGCCAAAACCAAGACGTCACATTGATGTGTCCAAGCTTTCCGCACTTGAGCACCGCACAAAGCTACAAGTTGCTGTTACTCAAGCCATTAGCAATTCTGGCATCAGTGGTGCGGACTCAGTTGACAACCACTGGGCTCTTCTCCAGCAAGCTGTTTACAGTGCATCAGCCACAGTACTTGGCCATCCGTCTAGGAAGCATGCTGACTGGTTCGATGAAAACGATACTCAGATTAAAGACCTCCTGCAGGCCAAACATGCTGCTCATCTCCGTCACATTGCAAATCCATCATCGGCAGCAGCCTTAAAGCACCTACGTGAAACCAAGGCCTCCCTGCAAAGACAGCTTAGGCAGATGCAGAACAGGTGGTGGGCTCAAAAAGCGGCAGATCTACAACACATGGCTGATGTAAATGACTCCAAAGGTTTTTACACCTCCTTGAAGGCAGTCTATGGTTCTGTAAAATCTGCTACTTCTCCGCTTCTCTCAAGCGACGGTAGCACTCCCATCACTGACAAACAAGAAATCCTTGACCGTTGGCGCGACCATTTCAAGACCCTTCTGAATAAGTCATCTGATACGCAGGAGGAGTTTCTTGATCAGATACCGCGGCGGCATGTCCAGCAGGACCTTGCCAGGCCACCCTCCCTTAGAGAGGTCAAGGAAATAATCAACAAAGTTCTGAACGGGAAAGCTCCAGGCTTGGACAGCCTCCCCGCTGAGATATACAAACATGGCGGACCACTACTTCAATCCACACTTCACAGTTTGTACCTTCGTTGTTGGATGTCAGAAGAACTTCCAAATGCCTTTAAAGACGCTCTCATAGTCACCATCTTCAAGCGTAAGGGAAGCCGTCAAGACTGCAACAACTATCGTGTGCTAGCCCCTACACTGTTCACTATCCTCTTGTCAGCAGTTTTACAAGTTGCCTCACTGGGTACATCTGGAGGGGTCTTCATCAAAACACGCTTCGATGGAAATCTATTCAACATCCGACGTCTGAAAGCAAGCTCCAAAACTCACCTCATCGGCGTGCGGGAACTATTGTATGCCGACGATGCTGCTCTTGTGGCTCACTCGGAAAATGAGTTGCAGAACCTTGTCAGCAGTTTCGAAAGGTCAGCCACTGCGTTCGGTCTCACCATAAATACCAAGAAAACCGAGGTCATGGTCCAACCAGTACGACGTACTCTACTTGTCCAACCAACCATCCTCTTAAACAACCAGCCCTTAAAGTGTGTGCCTCACTTCACCTATCTTGGCAGCACAGTCTCCAGCGACAATAGCCTGGAGAAAGAGCTCAACAAGAGGGTATCTGCTGCAGCAGCATCCTTTGGGCGTCTACATCATAGAGTGTGGTCTCAACGTGGCATCAAAACCTCTACTAAATGTATGGTGTACAGGGCAGTGGTACTATCATCTCTTCTCTACTCAACTGAAACATACACAGTATACCAAAGACATATCCGGAAACTAAATCAAATTCAACTCCGCCATCTTTGTACCATCTTAAACATCAAGTGGTCTGACTATATCACTAACAACGAGGTTCTTCGCAGGGCTGGTATGGCCAGTGTCGAGTCCATGCTGCTTGCCAGACAGCTACGTTGGAGTGGTCACCTCGTACGTATGGATGACTCCCGACTACCAAAGCATATATTCTATGGAGAACTGGCGAAAGGGGTTCTTCGTTTCAAGGACTGTCTGAAACGTCATCTCCAAGCAGCTGGCATTCCAACCAACACCTGGGAAGACATGGCCAAGGAGAGGCTCACATGGCGTTCACTTACCAAGAGTGGGGCTGCGTCAGCTGAGGATGCCAGGGCAGAAGCTGCGGAGACTAGGAGGATGCGGCGTCACGAGAGAGCGGTTTATCCCGAGGACGCACCCCTTCAATGCAGATACTGTGGCCGCCAAACATCTGCCAGGATTGGCCTATACTCCCATGAGAAGTCTTGCCAACTCAAACTTCAAAACTCAACCCCCCGATAGTCTTACTCGTTAGCGAGTGACAGCCTATATATATATATATCCTACCTTTACATCCACCCATTCCTAATAATTCAAGCAATTACCAATGGTGTATCCTACCTTTAGACCTACATCCACCCATTCCTGATAATTCAAGCAATTACCAATGGTGTATCCTACCTCTACATACACCCATTCCTGATAATTCAAGCAATTACCAATGGTGTATCCTACCTTTACATCCACCCAATCCTGATGATTCAAGCAATTACCAATGGTGTATCCCACCTTTACATCCACCCATTCCTGATGATTCAAGCAATTATCAATGGTGTATCCTACCTTTACATCCACCCATTCCTGATGATTCAAGCAATTATCAATGGTGTATCCTACCTTTACATCCACCCATTCCTGATGATTCAAGCAATTATCAATGGTGTATCCTACCTTTACATCCACCCATTCCTGATAATTCAAGCAATTACCAATGGTGTATCCTACCTTTACATCCACCCATTCCTGATGATTGAAGCAATTACCAATGGTGTATCCTACCTTTACATCCATCCATTCCTGATAATTCAAGCAATTATCAATGGTGTATCCTACCTTTACATCCACCCATTCCTGATAATTCAAGCAATTAACAATGGTGTATCTTACCTTTACATCCACCCATTCCTGATAATTCAAGCAATTACCAATGGTGTATCCTACCTCTACATCCACCCATTCCTGATAATTCAAGCAATTACCAATGGTGTATCCTACCTTTACATCTACCCATTCCTGATGTTTCAAGCAATTACCAATGGTGTATCCTACCTTTACATCCACCCATTCCTGATGATTCAAGCAATTACCAATGGTGTATCCTACCTTTACATCCACCCATTTCTGATGATTCAAGCAATTACCAATGGTGTATCCTACCTTTACATCCACCCATTCCTGATAATTCAAGCAATTACCAATGGTGTATCCTACCTTTACATCCACCCATTCCTGATGATTCAAGCAATTACCAATGGTGTATCCTACCTTTACATCCACCCATTCCTGATGATTCATGCAATTACCAATGGTGTATCCTACCTTTACATCCACCCATTCCTGATAATTCAAGCAATTACCAATGGTGTATCCTACCTTTACATCTACCCATTCCTGATGATTCAAGCAATTACCAATGGTGTATCCTACCTTTACATCCACCCATTCCTGATGATTCAAGCAATTACCAATGGTGTATCCTACCTTTACATCCACCCATTTCTGATGATTCAAGCAATTACCAATGGTGTATCGTACCTTTACATCCACCCATTCCTGATAATTCAAGCAATTACCAATGGTGTATCCTACCATTACATCCACCCATTCCTGATGATTCAAGCAATTACCAATAGTGTATCCTACCTTTACATCCACCCATTCCTGATGATTCATGCAATTACCAATGGTGTATCCTACCTTTACATCCACCCATTCCTGATGATTCAAGCAATTACCAATGGTGTATCCTACCTTTACATTCACCCATTCCTGATGATTCAAGCAATTACCAATGGTGTATCCTACCTTTACATTCACCCATTCCTGATGATTCAAGCAATTAACAATGGTGTATCCTACCTTTAAGAAATTGATTGTGTATATAACCTGTCCAGTATACGTCTTTAGAACCAGTGTTGTTTTGACATTTTTCAAATATATATATTGTTTTGCTGTGGTTCATTTGGGGTGTGTATGTTTTTGTTTACTGGCATCTTGGTTATTTCTGAAGACAAAGTGTTAATCACGTCCGTTTTGGAATGTTTACTCCGTTGGATTAATAATGCCAACTACAATATTTTGAATAATTCATTTTATGGTCAAATTGAACTTTAAATGTGTTGCTGGACGAACGTTAAGTATTTTAATTTGTTTTACACCGTTTCTATGTTTTTAGTTTTAAGTTTTACGCAAATACTGCTGATTAATTCTCATACCCTTTCCATATTGAACTATTAACCAGTTCGCGCCGGAGGACGTATAGAAACGCAACGTTTTTCCCAGATCCAAAACGGATGACGCATAAACACGTCACAAGTAAGGCCGGAAATGTCTATCAGCAGCGAGCAAGGCCCGAAATGCGTGGGTGTGCTTTCCGGTACCATTAGCCTAAACCCGCCTCGGATCGAGTTTTATTTTTTTTAAATCCACGCCTCGGCTCTGTGATGTTAATGGTCTCGGCGCAAACTAGTTAAAACACCTTTTTTAAATAATAATAATTTGAAATATATTTTGATGTTTGCATATTGTTGAATGTAGTTCTGATTGGTTTTAAGTGAGTATACTTGATTTGTTAAAAATGCTGTGGGTACTGTTATATACATGTATTAGGCAGTGTTTCTGAGATTGAGAAAAGTTCAAATGTTTGTCAAGTAAATTATAACTATATAGCTGGAAATGAAACTTTAATTCGAGTTGGAGTTGTTCACCTGTAGTGGTGCAACTTGTAGTGCGACTAACGTTAGTCGTAGGGCTGGCTGTAGTCGTACACTCTAAAAACATCCGGGTCAAATTTGACCAAGAATGGGTCAAATCGACTGACCTCTACACCTGGACGGATCATTGCGTGAATGACACACAGAGTAGTATGTTGCCCTTACTTTGAAAACAAAACCCACCCAATTTACAGTTTAGTAAAGTATTTCGTGATAATTTAGGTTTTTTAAAATGTATAGTGGCAAATGCTGTATACATGGACCATTAACAAAAACTAAATATGATTTTTTTTTGGAAGAATTAGTTTTGTAGAAGGGTGTGGAACTGAAGAAATTAAATTTGAGAGTTGCTATAATGATGAATTTGAATAACAAATGTTTTAAAATAGCCGAGAAAACCTATACAGGTTGAGTATTTTCCCATCAAGTGCACGACGTATAGTGTATTATGTTGGGTTCAACGAACTCTTCTGACTTGTTGCCTTCGTTGCATCATCTTTCATCATTTCGACCCTCTGGGTACGTTTTGTTGTTTCGTTGATTGCCTAGACCAACCTTGATTGCTAATGAGGAGTCTGTGTTTGTTACTCGAAGACGTGTCCGTTTGTACGCAGTGCCGCGCCGTTTCATAACAAGTAGTGACTGTTTATCAACGAGATGGTAATCATTGTTCAGTTTCAAGGTGATATTTTCGTTAGTTTCAAGACGGTGTTTTGCTTTAGCTAGAAACTGTAATTACCCGGGAATGCTTATTGGCTGTTACGTTGCCCGCTTCTAGCGTTAGCTCCACCCGTGCTGTACTTTTTTGCGCTAATTATAAATGTTTCTAATTTCCTCGCAAGTGCAGGCTCGTTCTTGATTGGATGTATAGGTTGACTTATTTGACGTCAGCCTGGTTCGTTGTCTGCGGCTACTTAGCAGACGAGGCAAACTACGTACGTTTGAGTACTTGCCGATAAACGATGAAAAATAACGAAGTGTTCAGCATTTCGTCTATAAGATACGGTTTCGAGCTACGATATAATTATTTAGTCTCTTTCCTGTCAGTCTGATCGTCGTTCAGTGCTCTACGTGCGTATCTGCCTAATAAAGTCGCGTTGGTGTATCGATCGTTGAAGTCGCTGAAAAATAAATCCAAAACGAAATCTCGATCTTTGCATTATCGGGCAAAGCTTTGGTTTAGTTTAAAGTTGAGGCGCTTCCCGATTGTTGTGGAGTTATAAACGTGCGTATATTAGCACTTTAGTTGGCGTTGGCGTGCGAGTCGTTGATAATTACACCCCAGCAGATTGGTGCTCAGAATTCACCTAAATCTCGGAGATTGGACGGAGCAGCAGCTTTGGTGCTGATTCTGTCAACAATGGCAGGTAAGATGTACTATCTGTCACGTGTGGTATTTCCTCGAATCCTTGACCTGTTTGTGAGCATTTGTAGACAATTTCCATCAGGATCGGGGACGTCGTGTGTTATATTTAGCTGTTTCAGCAATTCAGCCGAAACAGCTATTGTAAAACTAAAGATTCCTCAAGAGCGCCCTAGGCACTGTAGCTCGCAAGCCTGAAGAAACCTGTAGAGAGAAGACATTGAGAAGAAGGTACAGTTTGGGAGGTTGGTGGGTAAAACTCACGAAATCAGGCAGGGACTGAAAACCCAATTAACATTTACCCAGGCTGGATTCGAACCAGGGTCACAACGGTGGAAGGCGAGGAAAGAACCGCTACGCCAACCTGATTCCCTCTCATTTTGTTGTGTGCAAACTTTTTGTTTCTAAAGCAATATTCACCAAAAAACAATTCAAAGGTAGGATACACATAGGTAATTAAATTTTTCGGAACAATCCCAGGATATCTATATTGTATATACATTCACGAAAATACGAATAATGGGCAAAACAAGTTTTTTAAGATTTCACGAAGAGACGAATTCTGCACGCTACGGGCAAAAAAGCCACCACCGTAGATTTTAAATTTTCACGAACAGACGAATTTATATCTACAATAATTACTCGTCAATTAAATTTTTAAGTGTTCTTTAATAGGTATGTTTTTAAAGTTTTAGATCTCACCTTTCTGTACGTACCAAATATGTGCTTTAAAAATAGGCGAAATCTCTTTTTCAAAAAGTGACTAACTTAAAATTGATTTTCTCAAAACCAATGTGCAACTCCCCGTGGTATTTTTGTTAGTTTCTGGTGCAGAGGAAGATGTGAACTTTATTGAGTTCCCTTGGTAGATAATATGGCGTGAAGGACACACAGAATAGTTCAATGTTCGAGTTACAAACTGTTGCCCTTACTTTGAAAACAAAAACCACCCAATTCAAGCTGACCAGGATTGACAGACTGTGAAACACTGTGATTTGAAAGACGTAATACAAAAATACCACTTTACTTGAAAATGTCAGCACACAAGGAGCCATGATTTTACATGATTTTACATGCTGTATACATGGACCATTAACAAAATGTTTTTGAAGAATTGGTTTTGTTTTATCGTTAATTGCCTAGACCAACCTTGATTGCTAATGAGGAGTCTGTGTTTGTTACTAGAAGCGGCGTGTCCGTTTGTACGCAGTGCCGCGCTGTTTCATAACAATTCGTGACTGTTTACGAACGAGATGGTATTCATTGTTCAGTTTCAAGGTGATATTTTCGTTAGTTTCAAGACGGTGTTTTGCTTTAGCTAGAAATTGTAATTACCAGGGAATGCTCATTGGCTGTTACGTTGCCCGCTTCTAGCGTTAGCTCCACCCATGCTGTAAACTTGCGCCAATGATTTTTATGGGCTTTATTGACCCTAGGACTCTGGGCTTTATTTCCGGATTTAAAATCATCCCCAACCGCGGCGCGCGACATTTTTTCCCCCACTATGGGAAAGGGTAAATGGGCGTTTCTACACCCTCCTCGTCATGATTATTCAGTAGTTTCAACAATAATACTAAAATATATTGTTATTGCTCAGTCAACTAGTTACACGTAGGCCAGAGGTACATTAAAGCACTTTGAAAAATTGGCTTCTGTCGACCTCTCCCAGTAGCCAAGTAGATAATGGGTTAGGTTATAGATCGTAAGATTGGGGTTCGAGTTCTCATGGGTTCGATTGTGCTCATTTTTCTTTGACTATTTTTGGATTGTAAGTTTATTGTGGGATGAGTTTAATTTGAGGGGAAGCAAGGTTCTAGGAACCTAAGTATCTTCCATTCAGTAGGGTCTATACACGCCCAGTTATGATAATTGGCCTTTACCATGCTGGGGAAAAAAATCACGCCCGCGGCGCTTCGCTTGCCCCATGATTTTACCCCTAATGCTTTGCGCAGCAGCACCTTCTTGTGGTATTTTAATATTTGCGATATTCTATGGATATGGGCGGAGAATGGAATGGCCCGGTTTCTCAAGACTTGACCAGACTGCGCATCAGTCCCGGCTTATAAAGGGCGGTTGACTCGAGTGCGCATTCACACAGCCATAGATGCGCGGATATAGAATGAAGGGAGCCTACAATCGCCATAATGCTCTTATGCACATGGTTGACCGGGTGTTTATTGAGAGCAATAAACCATGACAGCGTATCCGCGTATTCGGATACGAAGTGTATAGACGTGTTGCGGGGTAATCTGCATTTGTGCCGCGTGTGAAACTTAGGAAATTAAATGTGAGAGTTGCTATATATCATCTTAAATATCATCCCTGATGCAAGAGGAACATCAATCCATAAAAACAAAGCAAGAATTCCAAATATTTGGTAAAATATGACATATTTTTAACCAAAAAACCTGTCCTGTAGGCTTCTTCTGAAAGAGTTAAAAAAATATATAATTTGGGGCCAAAATTTGAAAAAAATACAAGGGGTTAACCCACTTTTTTATCTAAATTTGGCCCAAAATAGATTTTTCTCCAAACGTCTTAAATATCATCTCTGATGCAAGAGGAACATCAATCCATATAAACAAAGCAAGAATTCCAAATATTTGGTCAAATATGACCTATTTTTGACCAAAAAAAACAATTTTTATTAGATTTTTCCTCAAATTTTTGACCAATTGTTTTATTTAACGTGAATTTCGTCCAAATTTCAGTTGGAATGGCTTCTCCTGTCCTGTAGGCTTCTTCTGAAGGAGTTTTAAAAAATATAATTTTGGGCCAAAATTTTGAAAAAATACAAGGGGTTTACCCACTTTTTTTTTTTTTTTTTTTTTTTCGTTTAAGTGGAGTTCGAAAACTCCATTTATTCAAACTTGACGTTCAGCATACAAACAAAATTACACACATTACACAAAAGCTTTTACATATTTACATCATACATCTAGAATATGTACACCATAACAACAAAAAAACACAAACACTCAATCCATTCGCATTAAACACAAATCAAAATTTGAACTGAAGTTTACCCTTCACAGAAGTACACAAGCTGTTATATACTCAAAGTGAACAATATCTTTATCTTCATTGAAAACTAAATCACACTGAATTTTCCATATAACTCTTACCATCAGGCCAACAATAATCATAGACATTTTAGACAGATAAACCCCCAAAATCCTAGCTTGGTCAGTAAGATAGAACAAACGGCACCCGATCTGTCTTCTAATTAAGGATTCTACATACAGCCAAGGATCGACAATCTTACTACAAAACAGAAACAAGTGTTCAATTGTCTCCGTTTCAGAATGACAAAGAAGGCACTCAGTTTTGTCAGTAACTTTCATACGAACTAGTTTATCGCGAGTAGGTAAAATTCTGTGCCTCAATCTAAAAACAACATCTTTATCTTTAGCATCCATATAAATATTTTCCTGAAGTTTGCTCCACACACAATTCCAATCAAAGCCCTCAGTTAAGTGGAGAATCGAAGCCCATTTATCTTGAGCTATAGGTTGAACAAAATCTCTGGCCTTGATTTCACTATACAAAATTTTCGTGGTAACCTTTTCAAAAGTGACAGGTTCATCACCATCCGAATCTACTTGAATTTTTAACCATTTACTAGGATGGTTATTAGGACCACTTCGATTCTCCTTAATCAAATCAAACAGAACAGGGTCGATGTTTTCCTTGAGACATTTGCCAATACGTCCCCCGTGACTAGGGTTTAATTTGTATCTCTGGGCTAATTCTTTACCGGTCATCAACCTCTTGTTTTTGAGAACTTGACTAAAAACATTGACCCCTTTCTTCATAAAAAGAGAACTGCTTAAATCTTTCTGGTTATTGCCTGTGATAACTGAATTATTCCAAAGAGGAATATTCTTAACTTCTAGCGTCGAAGAAAAAACGGGCTGAAAAAGCCCCCCTGCTTTATCAAAGGATTGTAACAATTCTTTATAAAACTGAGTGGTCTGCAAAGAAGCTCTGTTACTTTTACTGAAAACGTACCAACCCTTTTGGTATTTCTGACCTGCCTTATCAATCCAATAATTAAAGAAGATCTTCCATTTCCCATCATCTTTGTTGACCATGTAATCTCTCAGCCACATTAATTTGAGACAGCGCAACCTGGCTCTAATATCTAAAAGGCCTGTTCCCCCCTTATTCCTGGGCCCTGTGACAGTAACACGCTTAATTTTATCCGGTTTCCGTGACCAATAAAAACTAAAAATGATTTTGTTAATTTTCTTAATCCATTCTTCCGGACAAGGAAGAACACTGCCGAAGTAGTTCAGGCTACCTCCAACCAAAGTGTTGACAATAACAGCCTTTCCCATAAGGGTCAGGTCACGCTGTCTCCACCTAGTCAAAGTGCGAGTAATTTTGTCCACCCTAGGTTCCCAATTATCTCCAGGCAATACACTGTTACCTACAAAAATACCCAATATCTTAATTTTGTCATTAATCCAATTAAAACCACAAGGTTTGTCCTCTCTTTTCTTCCACTTACCAAGCCAGAGGCCCTTGGTTTTATTAGTGTTGATTTTGGAACCGCTCCCTTCACAATAAATGCACAAACAATCCTCAACTAATTTAGGATCATTATTACTTGTGACAAAAACTGTTGCATCGTCAGCATGCTGGATAATTTTAACCCTTTCTTTGTTATCTGGAGTACTAATACCATGCAAATTAGTATTATTACGAATCAAAGCTCCTAAACCTTCAGCACATATGGCATATAATAGTGGAAAGAGAGGACACCCTTGTCTAATTCCCCGACCTATGTGAAATGGAGTACCAATGAAATTGTTGACAATAACACAACTGACAGGGTTGCTATACAAAAGCTTAATCCAATCAATAAAACTAGGCGGAATAATCAATCAATACCCATTTTCCAAAGCACCCTAAACATGTAATCCCAGTTTATACGATCAAAAGCCTTTTCTTGGTCAATACTCAAAATGGCTGCTTCTAAGTTATTCAAATTGACATAATCAATACTGTCTCGCAAGAGCATCAAATTGTCATGAATTTTCCGCCCAGGAACACCACAAGTTTGTTCATTACCTACAAGATACGGCATAATTCTCTTTAATCTATTAGTGATTGTTTTAGCAAGGATTTTATAATCCACATTTAAAAGGCTTATTGGTCTCCAGTTCTTCAGATCTGATTTGCTACCTTTCATCTTATAAATAAGCCTGATTAAACCAACATTCATGGACTTTGACAGTTTTTCTTTAAAATAACATTCTTTTAAGACATCAATAAAATCATCTTTAATGACATGCCAAAATTCTTGGTAAAATTCAACAGTTAATCAGTCAGTGCCAGGGGATTTATTTTTGTTCATTTGCCTGAGGGCTGAAAAAACTTCATCATCGGAAATATCTTTCTCCAAGTTGTATCTATCGTCATCGCTAAAAGTGACATTATGAATTTCTTGAATAATATTCTGCATCTGCATTCTAGGAATATCCTTCTTAGTATAAAGTTGCTCATAAAAATCATTGACACATTGAATCATATCAAAAGTATTATCAACACAATTCCCATTATCGGTTTGGATATACTCCATACTGTTGTTATCCACCTGCTGTTTTTCAAGAGTGAGAAAAAATGTTGTTGGTTTTTCACCCTCATTTGTAACCATATTTCTAACCCTGATTTGGGCTTTCTCATAATCTTTAATCTCAAGATTTGTAATCCTCCCTTCAATCCCTTTAACTTCCTCATTGAGATGAACATTCTGCCTCATAACAAGATCACTATGTTTCTTTTGAAGAAGCTCTCTTTCTCTTTTGTTCTCAACAGATTTTTCTCTTCCAAATTCTCTAATGATCTCCTTAATCCTGTGCTTACCAAATTCCCACCATTCTAAGAGGGACACAAAAGTACATTTTTTAGTTTTCCAAAATCGCCAAAACATGCAAATTCTCTGGATGCACTCTTCATTTTTTAAAAGAGAATTGTTACAAATCCATCTACCGGATCCATGGGGTTTATCTTTCTCACAAAACTTAACACTAATAACATAATGATCAGTTAATCCTGTAGCAGATATGTCAATCCCATTACACATATTAAGGAGTTGTTTAGATCCCAAAACATAATCAATTCTATTAGCCTTACCCCGCCATTTGTGAACATGTGTAGTACCTGGTTTATCAGGATTAAGATTAGACCAAATATCCACCAAATCATTTTCTTGAAGGATAGTATTGAGAACTTGTCTACTTGGATCATAGACTTGATCGTCAATATTACAATTGAAATCACCTCTTACAAGCAGATGATCATCATTATCATTACTGTTAACTAGATCTTTTTTAAGATTATGAAAAAAATTAACTCTGAATCGATAATTATTTGGGGCATAAACAGACATGAGAGTGATACTTTTCCCATTCCAAATTATATTCCCTTTAACCCATCTACCATGATCACCCCAAAACTGATTTTGCCGAGGTGAGTATGGCTACCCCTGACGAACACCGTGTGCCATGGCTAAAGATAATATCCCCATCCCAGTTAATTTTCCATCCCAATTCATCCTGATCCACACTATGAGTCTCCTGCATAAAAACAACATCAAATTTCTTACGAGTTAAAAGGTTATAAATAAGATTTCTTTTAGCATTGTCCCGTAAACCATTGACATTGATTGTGGCAATTGAGAGAATGCTCAGGAAAGCCATAGTGAGGATCAGATTCATTAGATAAGAGAATGAAAGGTAATTAGTTACACTACCGTACATTTACCGTTTTTCCCCTCCCTCTTCCTTTCGCTGGGCTTGCCTTTCTTGTCTGGCTCTGACTTGATTTACTGGATGAAGATGCCTGTGAGTTTTCGGTAGATTTCCGTGCTGGAAGCTTTTTCCGTCCCGATCGGGTGTTCCTAACAAAATCCCCATCAGAGTCCTCACTTTTATCTTTGTGGCTTTCATCCTTAGAGGTGTGATCCATTTCTCTATCCTCATCCTCATCCTGAATCCCCTCCTCTGGTACCGTTTTCATTTCCACTTCCTGGGTTTTTGTTTCTTCCTTCTCCTCATGCTTGTCGTCTCTCACTTGTTTTCTTGCTGTAGTATCTTCTTCGTTACCGTTATCGTTCTCCCTTGATTTGCGCTTTCTTGAGTCTGATTTGTTCATAGCTTCATCCCAAAAACCAGGTGGCTTGTCTTTAGTTGGTGTTTTCTTCCCCTTGTCGGAGTTGTCCTCACTTTGCATTTGCACTGGTTGTTCAGCTTTTTTCTCCTGCTTTTCTTCTTTCGTTGCTTTCTCCTTTTGTTTTGCCTCTTTTTCCTTTGGTGTGGACTTCTCCTGCTTAGTACCTTTCAGATTCTTCTCATCTCCCTCCTTCTGGTTTGTCTCCCGGCTGCTTGATGCTGAAGTATCAGCGATGTCCACACTTGACACTGGACTAATGTCAGCTTTGCTCCCAGCTTCTTCTTGATCTCCGTCAAATTGATGGCCACTCGGAATTTTCAAGATGGGGATTTCCCTCTTTTTTCCTTCCTCTTCTTCTTTTTCTTCATTTACTTCTCCTTCTTTTTGATTAGAGTCGTGCCACGCAGCCCTGTGTGCCTCACTGCCACAAAAAACAGCGACCACGTAGCTCGCATTGCCTGGCTATGTGATTCACCTTCCCACATATTTTACAGGTCTTTTGTTGGCCTCGATAGCGAACAGGCAAGTTAAAACCTCCAACTTTCACATAGCTGGGTGTCGGTTTCTTGATATTTTTTACCAGCAAACTTCTGACCCCTGTCTCCACTCCATCATCAAAATCATACACCTGTCTTCTAAGGTTGACTACTGTCCCATACTGCATGATTGCATTAGTCACAACTGCATCCGACATTTCATATGGCGCTTTAACATAGATAACTGCAGAGTTTTGAACATTGACTCGTTCACACTGTACTCAAACTCTTTTAACATAGATTCCCTCTATCGCAATCTGTTCACAGTCCTTTTCGTTATCGAAGGTAACATTAAACCAACCATTTTTCAGGGCGGCGATACATTTAACTGTGTCCGTACTGTTGAACACGTCTTCTATAGAAGAATGTATACAATGGCAGCCAACGGACAAGACGTGTGTTGTGTCAGCTCTCCGAGTTTTCTATCAAAACTCGACACTAAGATACAGGATATCGTGTCTAAATTCCAAGTGTCGCCGCCTATGCCATTGCGGTCAGTGCTAAGTAGTGATTTTACCATTGATGAATTGTTACAAGCGAGGATTGTGATTTTTGAAGCTGCGATGGAGAAGTACCGTGAAGACGTCCAAGATGGCGACGAAACGGGCGACTCGTCAAAAAAGCTAAGTACAGTTTTTTCACTTAAATCCCGTAGATCTAATCAAACAGCATCCGATGACATCAAGGACCTATGTCTGTATATTTTTGGTCATCGGAACACTTTTCCCATGTCTTGTCTTAGTTCAGCTTGTCAGATAAATTACAAGCAAACAAGGCATACTACAGATCGGGACCTAACAGGTGTCACAACCCCCGATCAAGTCCCTGAACCCACCCCACAGGTCATTTATCAAGCCATCATACAGGTCCAAAATGACATAAAATTACTTGATCAGAAATTTTCAGACCAATTTGCAACACTATCTGGCCAGATTTCTCGATCTTCTTGTTCCCAAAGGGAAACAATAGACCACCTGAAGAAGGAATGTGACGCTCTCCATTCTACCATTGATATGCTGATGAGTCCTTCTTCTCGTGAAGCCCATGATGATTCAGAACGCCCGCCAAGTACTCTGAGCCGGAACCACCCATGGACGCCCACAAGTCTAGCCAGTCCAGCGAGCCACCGTACAGCGGATCTCAGTCCAGCGAGCCACTGTACATTGGATGTCGGCCCAGCGGTTCTGGTACCGACAAGCAACCGCTTCGCTGCATTGGCGACAGAGGATCCCGTCATCACCGACTCCAGCACCGGTGATTCCCGGACCGAGGCCGAGTTGGTGATCGACTCGTACTTCGAAGTCTTGCAGCTAAACGGCCAGCCTGACACCGAGGAGCAGGGATCCTCCCCAACCCCAAACCATTTGCCCCATCCCTCAAAAACTAAAATGTCCTTAGAATTTGACGAGCAGCTGAATCAATACCGGAAAAAGCACAAGAAGCTGACCACTGCAAAGGACAAACCGGCACCTAAAGTAAAACAATCAGCATCCACACCAACGGAACACCACTGTGCAGATGTGCTTCTAATCGGTGACTCGATGATAAAACGGCTTCAGCCCAGGAGATTGAGCAGGCAAAAGAAAGTGATGTGCCACACCATGCGTGGAGCAAAAATCCAAGATCTTGCCCCCCACGCCATACAGCTGTCGACCAAGCACGACGTATCTCGGGTAATTCTCCATGTTGGGACCAACAACACATCCGACAACCCGGAGACTATTGCCGCTCAGATCACCTCCCTCGGCGAGTCACTACAACCAAGATCAGTGACAATATCTTCGATCATACACCGTAAAAACCAAACGGTGCCACAGTACAAGAGAGTAGATGATTCTAATAATCTGCTCAAGTCCATAGCAAAGCGAAATAACTGGGGCTTCATTGACAACGGTAACATAAACTCAAACCACCTTGTGTCGGACGGTGTGCACCTCGACTCAGCAGGAGTGCGCCTACTTGCCACGAACATTATCCAACACATCAAAGGACCACCAAAGACCTTTGATAGTCGCATTCCACATCAGAAAACCCCTTTCGGTCAGAGTTTGTACTCTGATGTCCTGACGAAGCGGACTACAGCGACCCGTGATGTTCCGATGGGTTTTCTAATGGCCAACCAGTATTACCCGCATCCCCATCCGAAACGGCACCAAATCAACCTCAATCAACGACGGCAGCCAGTATCCCAGACCAGAGCACCCGCCCCGACACATTATCGAGGCCAGGAGTGGAACCAACATCTGAAAATGGTCAGGGAGCTGCTCAACCCACAAGGCAAGGTTCTAAAATAGACATAACAGATGGTATTATCTGCAATCAAAGTTCAGAGGGTTTCTCATTCGCCCATCTTAATGTAAGAAGCCTCATAAACAAATTTGACCATTTTAAGATTGTAATGTCTAAAAATCCATTCGACATCATCTGTCTAAACGAAACTTTTTGCGACGCCTCAATCTCTGATGACGAAATAACTCTACCAAATTATTCTATTGTCAGAAAAGACAGGAACCGACATGGTGGCGGGGTTGCAATTTACATTCGAGATACCCTAATGTTCTCTCGTCGTGAAGATCTCGAAATAGATGATGTCGAGTGTATATGGGTTGAAATTAAGTGTAAACAAAGACAGCCTGTTCTTATCAGTTCTATTTATAGGCCTCCTTCAAGCTCTGTCGAATTTATGGGAAAACTGAGTGATATCCTTAATAAGGCCTCGTGTGAATGTAAAGAAATTATTACAACTGGGGACTTTAATTGTGATGTTTCAGAGGAATACGATAGTATGCAATCAAATCCAATTATTTCTTGCTTTAGTTTGTTCCAAATGGCGCAACTCATACATGACCCAACACGTGTCACTGAATCTACTAAAACTACCATCGATCTCATTTTTAGTTCCCACCCAGAGCTCATAAAGGACTGTGGTGTTTTACCAGTCCTAATCAGTGATCATTATCTTGTTTATGGGCTACACAGTTGGAAAACACCAAAAATGAAAGGTCGTTCAATAAATTTTCGATGTCTAAAAAATATAAACAGTGATGCATTTACGGACGATCTCCGTAATGCACCATGGCAAGATGTTTTTGGTTGTTATGATGTGGATAATGCATGGTCTATATGGTACTCCATATTTATGAGTATTATTAACCTCCATGCGCCATTCAAAACCAAACGCATTCGGGGTGCCTCAGTACCGTGGCTCGATAGCGAAATTCTTAAACTTATGCGGCAGCGCGATCGTGTACACAAAATTGCAAAGCACACAGGCTTACAAATTCATTGGGATTCATACAAAAACCTGCGGAACAATGTTACTAATAAAATCCGCAGTAAAAAGAGTAATTACTACACATCCGCCATAGAAGAAAATAAAAGCAACTCTTCTATGCTGTGGAAAACTCTGAAGGAGGTACTCCCTAAGAAACAAAAAACTGTACCAAATTCGATTACTTCCCCAAATGGGGAAAATATTGACAATATCGCCGACATTGCTGATACATTAAATGAACACTTTTCAACAATCGGCAAGCGTACTGCTGGAAATTACCCTTTGCGTGAACTTGAAATAGATGACAATACTGACGCCTCTATATTTGATTCTGTTGATGAAGATTGCGTAGTACCTAACATTACAGAAGAGTTTGTTCGAAAGCAAATATCATCCATGTCGGTTGGGAAAGCAACAGGTCCGGATGGAATTAGTGTTAAAATGATTAAAATTGCTTCACCTTATATCATTAAATCTTTAACTCATATTGTTAACCTGTCTATAAGATGTGAGCGATACCCTAAAGATTGGAAACATGCTTTAGTAACACCAATTCACAAGGGAGGAGATAAATGTAGTACAGGTAACTATCGTCCAATTTCTATACTGCCAATTATCTCTAAGATTTTAGAAAGATGGGTGCACTCATCGGTATATAGATATCTTGATGAAAACAATCTGATTCCTAGTTGCCAGTCGGGATTTAGACCCCTGCACTCAACTGAAAGCACCCTACATGACTTGACAAACAAGTGTTTTGCGGCCATGGAGAATGGACAAGTTACAGGCAGTGTGTTTATAGACCTCAGTAAAGCATTTGATTGTGTTGATCATGAAATCTTACTAAAGAAACTAGAAAGGATGAACATGTCATCTTCTGTAATAAATTGGTTTAAGTCGTACCTAAGTGAACGTAGTCAGTCTGTGAATATTGGCGGCACCATATCAAAGGTCCTGTCCGTAAACACTGGTGTTCCACAGGGGTCGATACTAGGTCCACTTTTATTCATTGTTTATACTAGTGACCTTCCATTTTGTATTGCCCCAAACTGCAACTTATTTATGTATGCAGATGACTCAACATTAACGTGTAGCTCCTCCAACATTAATATAATAGAAAGTAGCTTAAATACAGCTCTTACTAGTTTTCACAACTGGTGCGGAAGAAACAAGCTAGCTTTAAATGCCACCAAAACCAAATGCATGCTTATTGGTACTAGGCAGAAAATATCTAATGTTAATTTAAATGTATGCATTGCTGGTAGTCGTATTGAAAATGTGAAGTCTTATAAATGTTTGGGTGTAATTATTGATGAAGCATTAAGTTGGGGCCCACATGTCGAATACGTAAGAAAAAATGTGGTGTCTAAATTAGGTATACTAAGAAGAATCCGTGATTGTATTCCTCAGCACAGCTTGCACACACTATTTGTAAGTCTAGTTATGCCAACATTAGAGTATTGTTGTACTGTGTGGGGAGGAAGGTACATATCTCACGATAATATGTTAAACAAATGTCTCAAAAGAGCCGCGCGGATAATCCTTAAATGTCCCTTTATCACCCCTTCAGAGGATATGTTTGCTCGTCTTAATTGGACCCCTTTTTCAAAAAGAGTCAAGTCAAAAAAGGCTATTCTTGTCTTCAAAAGTATCAACAAAATGACTCCTTTGTACATGACAAATATTTTCAAACCACTTACAGTAATTCGCGAAACAAGGCAATCAACCCACACGGCACTGAAAGTTCCTTTCGCCAAAAAAGAATGCTACGCCACAAGTTTCGCTGTGAGTGGTGCAAATATTTGGAATAATCTGCCCGAACAATTGCGAACATTGGACTCATTAAGCACATTTAAATCAGAGCTCCGACATGCCATCTGAGTGTTAGATATTATGCCAATTGCGCTGATCTACGGAGTTAGAACTTGGTTGCCACTATAATGTGGAGCCGGATAGGAATTTCCCCTTCTTATTTTTCACCTAAAAGGTTTTTTATTTGGCGGGTTTTTGCCTATCTCGTAAATCAGAATTAGTATTAATGTTTAGAATTCCTGTAATATCCTTGTATTTATAATATGTACTGTTATTTTATTTGATGATGTATGCAGGGCCCCAATGAAAACCAGTTTTAAACTGTTTGGGCACACCCTGGGTAAAGAAATGGAATAAATAAATAAATAAATAAATACACATCATTTGGCGTCACGTCTTCCATACTTCGTACACTAAACCTGATTGTGTTTGGTCGCTTAAGCGTTGAACTTCCATAAGTGGTGGTTGTTCCCTGTCGGAACATCTTGCCAAGATGGCGGCCCCTACAGATCGGGCGATCCAAAAACGATAATTAGTTTAGCCCAAAGGCCTTTGTTCTGGAGGTAAAAACCCACTCAAAAGTATCCTGTGCGTGTCTACACTCACCAATAAAAAGTCCAATCCGTTTGTGGTGTGCAAATTGACCCGAAAAGGCGTAAAATCGCGACTTTTTGGGGAGCATGTATTTGTCCACCGATTGTAAGGGGTTAACCCACTTTTTTATCTAAATTTGGCCATAAATATATTTTTCTCCAAACGTCTTAAATATCATCTCTGATGCAAGAGAAACATCAATCCATAAAAAACAAAGCAAGAATTCCAAATATTTGGTAAATTATGACCTATTTTTGACCCAAACAAACTATTTTTATTTGATTTTTTCTCAAATTGTTGACCAAATGTTTTATTTAACGTGAATTTCGTCCAAATTCCAGTTGGAATGGCTTCTCCTGTCCTGTGGGCTTCTTCTGAACGAGTTTACAAAAATATAATTTTGGGCCAAAAAGTTTGAAAAAATACAAAGGGTTAACCCACTTTTTTATCTAAATTTGGCCAAAAATAGATTTTTCCCTAAACGTCTTAAATATCATCTCTGATACAATAGGAACATCAATCCATAAAAAACAAAGCAAGAATTCCAAATATTTGGTAAATTATGACCTATTTTTGACCAAAAAAACCTATATTTTTTATTTTTTTTGAAATTGTTGACCAAATGTTTTATTTAACATGAATTTCGTCCAAATTCCAGTTGGAATGGCTTCTCCCGTCCTGTAGGCTTCTTCTGAAGGAGTTTTAATTTTTTTTAATTTTAGGCCAAAATTTGAAAAAAATACAAGGGGTTAACCCATTTTTGTATCTAAATTTGGCAAAAAATAGATTTTTCTCCAAACGTCTTAAATATCATCTCTGATGCAAGAGAAACACCAATCCATAAAAACAAAGCAAGAATTCCAAATATTTGGTAAAATATGACCTATTTTTGACCAAATAATCCCTATTTTTATTAGATTTTTCCCTCAAATTTTTGACCAATTGTTTTATTTAACGTGAATTTCGTCCAAATTCCAGTTGGAAGGGCTTCTTCTGTCCTGTAGGCTTTTTCTAAAGGAGTTTTACAAAATATAATTTTTGGCCAAAATTTGAAAAAAATACAAGGAGTTAACCCACTTTTTTATCTAAATTTGGCCAAAATAGATTTTTCTCCAAACGTCTTAAATATCATCTCTGATGCAAGAGGAACATCAATCCATAAAAACAAAGCAAGAATTCCCAATATTTGGTAAAATATGACCTATTTTTGACCTCAGCAGAGAGGTGTACCCTCATCGAATCGATAAAGATGAAAAAACGACCATTTAAACTGTGGGTGGTGAAATACTGTTACGCCCAAACTGCGCGCGACCGATCGCGCCCATCGATTTATCGCCCGCCGCTTCATTTCAATTTTTGACTGAGAAAAAGCCCCATAAAAACAGGCAGGAGGTAAAATATCTGACCACACTAACTGTGCTTCAGGAAATCGGGCACGACACTCCGCCATGAATATGCGGATGCTTTGGCGAATACAAAAGGCATCCAAAGGCACAAGATCGTTTGTACCAAGATGGACCAAAATAAATGCGGGCGGAGGCCCAGTTGTGGCCAATTCTGACAACAAATTGTTAAGGTCGGATAGCTGTGCCCCACCCTCAGAATTCCACCGAACTGGGTGTGTAAAATTGAAGTCTTGTTGAGACTGTCGGATGATGGAATCTCCGACAATCCAGATGTCACCTGTTCAATAACGCGAAAACAAAGCATTGTGATAGCGATTTACAACCCTGGTAAATAACAGTGAACCTCTGGGCGGATGTAAGACAGGACTGCCTCGGAACGCCAGCGACCCATGGGCTTATTATTCTCTGGAGAGACTCCTAAGTGAAATGCCGTTGTGGCCGCCCCAATGCAAAAGGAATGCGCACTGTAATTACTGTCGCCCAAACCCATTAAGTTGGTAGTTTTATGGAGGACTGAATTGAACTGGTAACGTGTCAGGGGACTGCCATCAAAATGATTAAAGAACGCGGCGGACCCTGAATTGGGTCGTGCCGCAGCGAATAGGGACAGCGCCCGGACAGGGCAAAGTTCGCTGTTAACTGAATTAACCAACCTGATTACCTGCGGAGCGCCTGTTTTGTCAGTTTTCGTATAGCGAAAATAAATCGCTATCGTGACCGCTGAAGTGCCGGCATCCTGAAATTTAACATCTGTAATTCTCAACAGCGAATCTTGCAATCGATGTCGTGAGTCGGCTGTAAATTCACCAATACGCATAAACCCAAAAAATGCACCCAGCATTGCTGCTTTGAATAATGTTACCTCATACTGGCTAGAGCAAATGTGCGTTAATGTACCTAACATCCGTGACAAAATTTGTGGGGAAATGGGCAAACGGGCATCTGCTGAAGGGCGATCCTTTCTACATCCTTCTAACAACTTAGAAATAATGAAATCCTTGGTCGGGTTCGGTAAACCTTGAACTTTAAAATGAAACCCGACTCCAGAAACATAAGTGGCTATTGTTGCGGGGGATAACTGCCGCAACGACAACCAAGCTACAAATTCCCGTAAGTCGTGGACTGACGCTCTGAAAGTACAATCTAATTGGAGGTGCCGGAACTGGCAAAAAGCTCTCCACCCAGTTTGTGACTATTCTTGGCCAATGATACTGACAAGAGCCGGTCTATCTCACCTGCTAGAGCATGAGAAGCTGTTCCGGAATGGGGGTCATTGTGGGATCCGCCCGTGGAGCCACCGACCTGAAACGTTCGACCTGAAACCGAGACAGTGAATCCGCAATGTCGTTACAAGCGCCAGGCACGTGAACCGCCTTAAAAACCACATTGTGCACGAGGCACTGACAGACAAAGTTCCGCACTAACTGCATGATTTTGTCGCAACGGGAGGTCTGGTTATTGATAATGTGCACTACGGCGGTATTATCGGTACGGAATCGAACGTTTCTGTTTGCCAAAACTGTGCCCCAGCAATGAACGGCTACAACTATCGGGTAAAATTCCAAAAAGGCGATTGAGGGTGGGTTATCTAATACTGTCTTAGGCCATTTCCCCTGAAACCACATACCCGCAAAGAACCCCCCATAACCGATGCTTGCTGCCGCATCTGTGAATAGCTCGAGCGTTTCGTTGTCATCCCAATGCCCATGACGAAACGGGGACACCCCATTGAAATGGATAAGGAATTCTAACCATGTTGATAAATCCCGTTTTGCCCCGGCCGAAAGGCGGATTTTATAGGACGGCCGCCGTACTCTCACGGTTAATGCAATGAGTCTTCTAGTAAACGCCCTGCCCGGGGCAATCGCCCGACACACAAATTTTAGTGAACCCAGTAGGGATTGAAGCGCCCGTAGCGAAATTTTAGGTTTTCGTAAAGTGTGTGTGATTTGTTCACATAACGCCTGCACCTTTTCAACCGGCACCCTAACCTGCCGTTGCACTGAGTCAATTTCCAACCCCAGAAAAAGCAATGGACTGACTTGGGTTAGTAGTTTTTCCACAGCAAGTGGCACCCCCAACGTGGAACACTCCTCCTTAAATGTATTCAGCAGGTGGTAACATTTCTGCTCTGTCGACCCCACAAATAGAAAATCATCCAAGTAGTGGGTTATAAAGCGTGACTGTGACACGCAACGAACATGAACATCTAAGAACGTGCTAAATGTCTCGAAATGAGAACAAGAAATCGAACACCCCATTGGCAGACATCGATCATAAAAATACTGTCCATTAAACTTAAAACCCAGCAGTTCATAATCCGACGGGGCCACAGGAAGTAATCGAAATGCAGATTTTATGTCCGACTTTGCCATCCAAGCCCCCTGCCCTGCCCCCATAACTAAATCGACCGCCGTGTCAAACGACGAATAGCGAACTGCACATTTTTCTCTGTCGATGAAATCGTTGATTGAATCTCCCGAAGGAAAGGATAGATGTTGAATTAATCTGAACGAATTAGGCTCATGTTTGGGCACTAGACCAATCGGTGAACATTGGAAATTTGGGAGTGGGGGAGAATCAAAGGGGCCGGCGATCCTGCCTAAAGTGATTTCCTTACGTATTTTCTCAGTAACCACTAATGGGCGTTGCAAAGCCGAAGACAGACAATCTGCATCCCTACCCACCCTAGGCCCCTCGTAACTAAGTTTAAACCCGTGAGTAAACCCATCTAACAAAAGGGTAGCCGCCGCCCTGTTGGGGTATTCCGACAGCCAATTCTGCATAACGCCCACTTTAATTGGTGTGGGGGGCACGAAAATTGTTGGGAGCTTTGTTACCACTAGTGTTAGACTTGATGGACGGTTCGTTGGGGTGATACTGGCCAGTATTACCCCGTTTTAGACTTGTACCAGCGGCACCACTACGCGGGGTCCAGGTGTTGGCCCGTGGCCGGACAACGCTCGAATTAACCCTACAATTTGTAGCCCCGTGGCCAGGTGCGGCACAGCGCCGACATTTGTTTGCAAATTTGCAGCTCTGCCAGCGACAACCCTTATCATTGTTAAATGCATAACACACTTGGGCGACAGCCCCTTGGTTAGTGGCTCTCGGTGGGCCGCCGCGCGTATTGCTACCGGCGGAAAAGGCCGAGTTCATACCAGGGGACAGGGCAGATGCAGCAGCAACTGTCACCCATAGATCGATGTCTATCTGTGCCCATGACCGCATTGGATTTTGCTGCTGCCTCAATCTAAACTGTTCGTCATACGAACGCCAGCCCCAACCCGGGAATTGCGCAGCGGCCGTCCTGATTGTTTCAGCGTATTTGAGCAGCTCGCCGCAGCGAGCTGGATGACGGCCTATGTATACCGTCATAAAAGTATGGAAGGCCGTCATCCATTTCTCAATCCCGTCGATCTTTTTTCTTTGGGTTGACACCGGGCGGAAGACCACAGTGTTTCCCTCAACGGCCAGTGTCAATTGCTTGCTGTCAGCAGTTGCCAATGCGGCAACTGCGTTATCATTATAAAGGGTAGCAAAGTCTACGTATTCGCTGTTCCATATCTTCTCTTTCACAGAGAGAGCGATATGGGACCCTAAATCTACTTTATTGACGGACGGCAACGGCGTTGGGTCGAAGGAAAGGGCTAGAACCCGTACCAACAGTACTACTACTATAGTTACAATTTCTACCAATACAACTACATGTACTACATGTTTTATTTGCTACGTCTTGTGGCTCACCCTCAGCCGGACTGCTGACGGACGTCACGTCGGGTGGAGCTGTTTCCAATGCAGGCGCCATCCGGCTCACCGCCGCTGACTTTGCGGAGCTGGCCTGGTCAATGGGCGCAATCGGGACGGCTGCTGGTGTCCTCGTCCTGCTTGTGTTCTTTTCCGGCGGAACGGCAGTTGCCGTGGTTGGCTTTGCTGGCCGCCCGCGTGGTCGTCCTCGCGCCGCTGGCTGTCTTGGTGGAGGCGGAATGTCCACACCGCCGTCCTGCAGTCGTGCCGGGGGCTGGGCGCGGCGCTTCGAGCGAGGCATTCTTAACTGGAATGTCCGACGGATGTCCGGTCCTCCTTTACAGTTTCTCCGGCTTGAACCCCGGTAGTCCCGTACCAATGACAATGTCCCCGGAATAACTCAGCTCCACGACGCTGACCTCAATATGTAATCTCTATCCACGCGAAATAAAATGTTCTATTTCCGCGAAACAGAAATTCTCCAAGATAATATTGAAACAAATTTAAAGTACTCCAAGATAATATTAAAACCAAAATTCTCCAAGATAATATTGAAACAAAAGTACAAAAGTACTCCAAGATAACATTTTTATCCCGATGTGTTTATTTGCTGAAGGGTATTTAATTTCCTTCTTCAATGCAAGCTGCAGCAAAAGTGATTTAGTTTACATTCCGAGATTTTCGCTTGCGCTCCTGCTTCCAATGCTGGCTACTGGCCATTCTGCGTACACCTAGGCAAGTACGCCTGCAATATTCTGGCCAATCGTTGCCAAGCGCGTGAAAACCTCAGCAAGTTGTTACCCTGGCATCTCACGTTAAGTCCTGCCCCCTTATGACCTGAATACCAGTACTTGGGTATTCCCAGAGCGATTGCTGCCCGTGTGCCGAGTACAATATATTTTATCGCCAATTTGCGATAAAATGGACTATTTTTGACCCCCAAAAATTGTATTTTAATTTGATTTTACCTTAAATTTTCGACCAAATGTTTTATTTAACGTGAATTTCGTCCAATTTCCAGTTGGAATGGCTTCTCCTGTCCTGTAGGCTTCTACTGAAAGAGTTCCAAATATTTGGTAAAATATGACCTATTTTTGACACAAAAAAACTAATTTTTATTAGATTTTTCCTCAAATTTTTGACCAAATGTTTTATTTAACGTGAATTTCGTCCAATTTCCAGTTGGAATGGCTTCTCCTGTCCTGTAGGCTTCTACTGAAAGAGTTCCAAATATTTGGTAAAATATGACCTATTTTTGACACAAAAAAACTAATTTTTATTTGATTTTTCCTCAAATTTTTGACCAAATGTTTTATTTAACGTGAATTTCGTCCGAATTCCAGTTGGAATGGCTTGTCCTGTCTTGTAGGCTTCTTCTGGAGGAGTTTTTAAAAATATAATTTTGGGCCAAAATTTGGAAAAAATACAAGGGGTTAACCCACTTTTTTATCTAAATTTGGCCAAAAATAGATTTTTCTCCAAACGTCTTAAATATCATCTCTGATGCAAGAGGAACATCAATCCATAAAAACAAAGCAAGAATTCCAAATATTTGGTAAAATATGACCTATTTTTGACCAAAAAAATCATATTTTTATTTGATTTTTCATCAAATTTTTGACCAAATGTTTTATTTAACGTGAATTTCGTCCAAATTCCAGTTGGAATGGCTTCTCCCGTCCTGTAGGCTTTTTCTGAAAGAGTTTTGGGCCAAAATTTGAAAAACATACACTTTAGATTTATCTAATTTACCTATATTTCATGACTTAAATAGTGTAAAAACTTGCAAAATTAGTTGAAAATTTATTATTTTAGCCGTTACCATGGCAACAAACATCTGATATCCATTTATTTATCTATTTTTGAAGTCTGCCACCTTTAAAAAAGATTCTTTGATTTTTACAGCAACCCAGTCTTAAGCTGCTCATCATACGAAAGAAAAAGAAGATTGATAACAGCAAATTTTGGTGAACAAAAACAGGAAGAAATGGGTGCAGTAGCTTTGGAATTGAGAGGGTTGTCGGTCTTTAAATATGCCAGCAACTTATTGGTGGCGATTGCGGCGTGCGCAGCACTAGCATCAACCTTCGCGTGTACCTCGGCCGGGCGGTGGCAGGACGCGTCGTACGTGGCCCAAGAGCACCGCGCGTTGGCCAGTCACTCCATCGGGAACTACTCCGGGTTGACACGGGTCCGGTGCGCGGTGCTGTGCCTGAGGGAAGACGACGCCCGTTGCCGGTCCTTCAACTACGGCGAGACCGACGGGAGCTGTCAGCTCAACGGTGCCAGGGCGGAGGATTTCCCCGAGAGTTTGGTGGAGGATTTGGACTTTTCCTACTACGGTGCAATACTTCAACATTTACCTAGTCAGTTTCCCTTGTGGTTTATTGGTGTATATTTTGGTCCGTATGGAAGTTTAGTACGGGTAAATTAGCTACAGTTCCCCAGTGCGCCTATTAGGGTAGGGTGGGGTGTTGGGTATGGGGTGCGAGGTAAAGTGAGAAGGGAGGGAAGGGGGGGGGGGGGGGAGGGGGGGGGGGGGAGACAGGGGTACCGAACATACCCCCTACTAGAAGAGTTCCGGACACCCCCGAAAGTTTTGAAATCTACAATGCTTCCTCTGCCAATGGCAATTTAATAATATAATAATTTAGGAGCTCATTTTTGAGTCCGGTGTATAAATTAACATTTATACACCGATATGGTTTTATTTTCTCTCTTGTCACCAACAGCTGTGTGTCCTAGCCCAGAGCCTCTCGGAATGCAGAGTAAGACAATCACCGATGATCAGATCAGTGCGTCCGATAGTTATAGCTGTTGTCGTGCCAGGTGGGGACGACTGGATGTTGACAGTTTCTGGGCAGCATTGACGTAGGCATCAAAGGGAACTGTAGTTAACCGAGCCCTGCGACGCGCCGCTATCTTTTTTTATACACCACCCCCTATAAGTACTATTTTCGGTAGTCGCTTTTATTTTGTGTATACCCCCGAGCTGTTTGGGTTTTACGGCTTTATATGCTCACACAGCCCTTTATCATAGGTCAGAGACGCAGAAACCAGCTGGTGTGGTTGAATAAGGCAAGACAACAATAGCACGATTGATTGCTTGGGAAGGTCTCGCGGTGAAATCCAGACCTCAAAAAGCTGCGACGACGTGCCGCCATGCTGTTTATACACTAACGCGCGTACGTACTATTCTCGTTAGTCGCTTGTATTTCGTGTATACCCCCAAGCTGTTTTGGTTTTACGGCTTTATATGTTCGCACATTATTCGGCATGCTTTGAACTAGGAATACATGTAATATGATATTTGTTTGACCTTTGGCTTTTTTACGGCGAAGCGACTACCAGAAATAGTACGGTGGCACGTCGGAGCCATCACTAAATAAGTCGCCAATGTTGTACGCACAAAATGCCCCTGATTTTAGACCCCCGTACTGCATAAGCATGATGAACGCATACACCCACATTTCTGTTTTTACTTTTCAGACTACCCTATTTTAGTACCATTTTATTGCTGTAGGATAGGTTGTCCCAGCTATTTATACAAACATATTTTTCTTTCAAATTTTCACAACTCTGGCACATTAAATTTTAGTCCGAAAAAAAATTGCAAATAAATTTTTTTTTTTGTTCACGAAGGAAAGGCAAACTAGCACTGATAGTAAACCTAAACAAACCCAAAATACCGGTAACATTAATATCAAGTGTATTGAAACTTGATAGATCAAAAGTCTTGAAGAGGCTTCAGTAGTTTAATCGTTCTAATTGTTTGCCAATTTATCTCCTAATCAACGTGGGTTTGTTTGCGGAGCGTGTTCAAGTCATTGTTCTTATCTCCCTTCATGTACTCTTGGTGCACAGTGGCAACAATTCCTGGATCCAGGTGAACCTGACTAATAGGACATTGGTGTCTGGTGTCGTCACAAAAGGCGGGTCGTGGATTAACTACCCTGGATACGTAAAGAAGTACAAGGTGGCCTATCAGACAGATGCCACATCTGCACTAGAACACGTGACCGATGCAAACGGAAACGTCAAGGTAATGTTCTTCTTATGTTGCTGCCTCGACCCGCAACATGTTGCCTTTTATTTTTTATCAGAAAATGAAGTTCCCGCCTTTATCAAGTTTGACTAATGGGGGAAAACTACCAAGAATGTTTACTTTAAATTTCAAAGTGAACAAAAACAATTGGCAAGGCGGAACTCGACGGTGCGCCCTTCGGAATACCAACCTGGCGCTCTACCAACTTAGCTATTTTGCCCTATATTTTCGGTCTCCCAAATTGTCAGTATCTTTGTTCGAGGGCGCTAGTCGGAAGTCATAAACACCAGAATGCCATTAGTAGAACCCTCAAACCATTTGGAAGGCCGTCAACAAAATTCGTTTGAAATCATTAAATTTAGTCATTTACCATTGGATTTAGGTCACTCCAAAGTTAGGTCACTCCAAACAATGGCTCGGAAATATTCGTCATTACAGATCAAATTCGTCTAAGCTGTTGCTTAGACGATTTTGCTTTGTAATGACGATGTTTTCGACATGGCGTTTACAAAGGGTGACCAAACGTTGAAATTGAATGATAAATGACTGCATTGGTTAGGTTAAAGCGTGTGATTTGTTTTCTGTGGCAACAAATTGAGTGTGAGATTTAGTGAATTTGAATTTCAAATTTTTCAAAATAGCCGGAAAAACCTATAATTTTGAGGAATTACCTCCCCTCTTCCAGTATTGTCCCGCTTATAAAAAATAATAAAACGTGTAATAATTATTTGCTTTTGTTGCAGGAGTTTAATGGTAACATCGATGTCACTAACTCCGTCAGTAATATGTTTAATAAGAGCGAGGTGGCGACTGTAGTGCGCATTGAGCCTACTGAATGGTATAATTTTGTCGGTCTGCAATTGGAGTTGTTTGGATGTCGCCCTACTTAATTTGGCTGATGATATTTTGAATAGATGATATTCAAAACCAAACTATCCAGATTAACCGCTATAGACTCTACGCGTTAGGGCGGAGCCAGAGGGCAATGTTTGTTATCGCCTGGACAAAGTTAACAAGGGCAAACATCTTGTGCGTACATCGTGGCTGAAAAGCGAAACAAAAAACACCTGTGAAATACACTTAACAATTTTACCGTGTCAGATTTGATATGGATTCCATGGGCTTGACACTTTTCCCATTCAGAATGACACTTGTTCAGGTCGAAATGACGCAGAGAAAGGAGCATAAGAAGAGTAATTCATTCTGATTGTTTATAATAGGCTCATGGGACAGAATTGTGGCAATAAATTATGACTAAAACTAAAATATACTTTTTTTTGTGCGGTGAACAAAGATTGCTCTTAAATCTGGTCTCGTTGTGTGATAATAGCTTGTGAGAAAATAAACATATGTATGTATTACTTTTGAAAACGTTACTTTCCGTACAAGACGTCTAAACTATATTATGATTCTTAGCGTCGGTCTAGATCACTTGGGAGTGATGGTTACTTTAATACCATTTTAGTTTAAAATGTTATCGCTTACTCAGTAGTTTATCCTTGTTTATCTAAATACATATTATGTAATTACTTGTACCGTGTAAACAAATCATATTTATCTTTAACATCTTTCTCTGCACGTCTATATCAGTTCATCGTACATTTATGCACAAATATTAATAGTTGTGGAAATTAATATGATTAAATTGACTATTTAGCGAAGTCAAAGTTACAAGAGCAATGTACTCTAATTTTGATAAAATGTTTGACAAAAACGTTTATTTTCGTAGAAGTCTAAATACTATACGTATTGAGTGTGATCGCCAGAGTTATAGCTACGTTTATCTTACCGTCAACAGCATATAGCTCATTCTGTTGACAGATTAACTCACCACTTATTCAAGAAAACTGCGGAAAAGAGGTTAACAAAAAACAAATCAAGTTTATAACCTAATTTTTTAGATTGCCGTTTTTATTCACCGCGTGTAGAGTAGTTACGAAACAGAAGAAAATGTAACAGTTTTATGTGACAACGTTCAATATGCAATGGACCTTATTCACGAGGAAGCCATTTTGGTTGTGTTCCCTGTGTGCGTTTTATGAATTGTGAACTGTTTAATGGGATGGTGCCAGACTATTTTGGTATTTTAGCCTCACTTTCAATATTGTTTTAAATGTGGCATAAAACAATAAGGTAAATGTTTAATCCAAACAAAAAAATATTCATCTGAGAAGACTGGTATTAATTGGTAATTAAACTGTGTAGCAACTTGTGCAATGCATCTTGCGGGGTCCCGACTGCAACACTGGACGTCAACGCATATAGCACAAATGTAAACCCTAGCTGCACACAACTTTCCATTCTTTGACGTGCACGGGGAGGCCAATTCACTCAAGAATACAAGCCAGGGAACAGTAAGAAAACAACTTTGTCTTGGTACTCACGAATTTATAATTCTCACCGAGGATTTGTAGGTACAAAAGCCTTCCTTTCACTTTGAATGAAAGTCGAACACGAGCTTTGTTATACTCTACAACTTACAAATCTAAGTACAAATCTAAGCGGGGTCAACGTGCGTATTTGCCCGTGTCACCAGCGCATCGTGTACTACCCACCACGTGCAAACCACAAAACGAATCGCATGCGTGTTGCTGCTGCTACCGGCCCCACGCACGATCGTCCGCCTGGTTACAACACATTATTGACGTTAGCGTCGGAATATACTTATGGCAGAATCGTACAATTCCTGGGAAGATTTGAGCGAGTATTCGGAAGAATTCAATGACGAAGATTCCCAAGGCAATGCACTGGACTCGGCAAGGAGACCTGGAAGTTTTTTCCTCTCCATTTTCATAGTCCGATCGCGACGATGTATCACTAACTAGTAACAAGGAGCCTGGCACCGATCGTTCGCGGTGCGCAACCCGAGGCCCCGTTGACGACGGGGCGCGTGGTGGGGAAAATCTCGCTGAACAGAAAGGCAACCAGGATCGGTTTTTACACACAAACTGGTAATACATAATTTAGATGAATATACATTGTATCATGATGCCACTTTATTAGTTATCTCAGTGAATACAAGTCATTGCAAAAGTGTTGGAAAAACATGAACCACTGCAGAGAAGCGACCACTTGGACAACCTAAAAATCCGACCTTGTGTACATGTGTACGTACACGGTTTACAAATCGGACCCACTCATTTCGTGTCTGAACATTCTCCTTAGGAAACCTCAGAAAAATTTCTTCAGGGTTTTTAAGACAATTCCTCAAACATTTACCTACCACACAGGACTTCAGCATTTCGAAAAAATCTAACAAAATACGAACTAATGTCGAGAAAAACATTGAGAAAAGAAGGCCGCAAGCAACACAATCGCACGCGGTACGCGCACGGTGTGGCGGTGGCATGCATGGCCTTGCGATCGCATACTAGCTGAATAACACGAAGACGTTTCGGGGTCATGTTAATCTCATTTGCATACATTAAACATGGCTGTCGTTTTCTCAAAATCAGAGCAGAATCGTGTTGGGAACACCGAATTGAACTTTGTTTTTGATACACTAAAGTAAACCCCATGGAGTAAAATTATATACTAACGGTAAGATTGGTATATACTCTGTCATAAAATGAACCCAATACCCAAACTACAAAATTGTTAGAGGTGCTCTTTAATAGGCGGGGACTATTGTCTGGTGCCCAGACCTCACTTCCATAGGAAAGTGCACAGGTAAACATCTATTAGATGTTATCTACTTTGCACTGATCGTTTTCAAAGTAATTGTTTGTGCAATAATACATTCATGAAATATTACTGAGGTTATTCAAGTTCTTAAAGTTTATCAGGGTTCCCACAGAAATCTGATAAACAAATTCCAGGACTTTTCCAGGACTTTTCCAGGACTTTTCCAGGACTTTTCCAGAAAATTTCGATACTGATCTAGGGTGACGCGGGAGCGTCACGCCCAACGGGTTCGCCCGGCTGGAAGTGGCAGCGCCGCGGCACCTTTACTTTGCCAGTGCACCGATTTTGCGTTAATTTTATTCTTTCTTTCTTCTTCAGTCCGACTGGAATAACTCGCGATCGCTCCACGGAATCGAAAAGAACCCAATAACGAAAATGATCAGGAGATCAAGGGCATGAGTTCTATTGGGACAGAATTTTGATTTTCGACTTTTCAGAGGGGGTTGTCATACGAATCTGACCATCTGACAATGACCAAAAAAAATGTGAAAATGAATTTCCTCAGTTCGACGACAGAGGGGGTTGTCATACGAATCTGACCATCTGACCAACCCAGTCTCCTTCTTAAATTGTGTACATATCACAATTGACCAATTGTGTGTATATCACAATTTAAGAAACTGTACATGCGCAGTAATACCGGCAAAACGGAGGTTGGTCTTGAAAGAGTGAATAAACAAGTGTATGATGTTCTTATTACTTGAATTAGTTGGTTTAAGTTCATTACTTTGTTTTGGGGTAGAATAAGGGAAAAGTCGGTTAGGGTACAGAAAGAAAAACAAAACTTGAGATACAATGCAATTAAACTTGCGTCAAATAATAACAATAATAAGAATTGCTGTTAATGCGGTAATATGAATTGTTTTTTTCTTATACCCTAACCCGACTTTTTCCTTTTCCAATCCCAAACTTAAACAACTACTGCAACTAATAAGAACATCATACACTTGTTTATTCACTCTTTGAGGGCCAACCTCCGTTTTGCCAGCATTACTGCGCATGTACAGTTTCTTAATTGTGATATACACACAATTGGTCAATTGTGATATGTACACAATTTAAGAAGGAGACTGGGTTGCAACTGACATGTGAATAAATTTCCTCAGTTCGACGACAGAGGGGGTTGTCATACGAATCTGACCATCTGACATGTGAGGGGGTTCGCCCGGCTGGGAGTGGCAGCGCCGCGGCACCCTTACTTTGCCAGTGAACCGATTTTGCGTTAATTTTATTCTTCTTTCTTTCTTCTTCAGTCCGACTGGAATAACTCGCGATCGCTCCACGGAATCGAAAAGAACCCATATAACGAAAATGATCAGGAGATCAAGGGCATGAGTTCTATTGGGACAGAATTTTGATTTTCGACTTCTCAGAGGGGGTTGTCATACGAATCTGACCATCTGACATGTGAATTTCCTCAGTTCGACGAAAACGGCACTAAAAGCATATGTGAATGAATGCATTCCTAAGTGAAACTCGGTGCAAGAATGTGTGATATTTCTTGCGTTTTTGTGAGTTTCGGGCGTTTTAGCATTTGCTAGTGTACAGTGCGCATATACTGCGCAATTGTGCGGCGTTGTTTGCAAGTGTGCGCTGCGCAAATGCCGCCAAAACGCTTGCGCACACAACCACAAATTTCAGCTCTGGTAATAATTTTCGCTGTCTGAATCGCTTCAAATTATCGGCAATTTCGGTCAATTCTGTGTTTCTGTCTAACTTTCTTGCTTCTGCCGCAATTTTGTTTCATTTCCTGCTGAAAATTGTCAAACTATTTCGCTTTTTTTGCAGCAGTCACAGTGTGCCCTTTGTAGTGAAGCACAACGGCAACTTGACGCTGGGCAATATCATCACAATCGCAGACGTTCGCCGATGACAACGACGACGCCGACTCGCAGGAGGGGGGGGGGGAGGTTAAAATAAGTAACAAAACATCCGAAATAACGAAGCTAAAACGTATTTTGGCTTCAAAAGTGACCAATTTAGACAATTAAGACAGAAACAACGAAGTAGCAGCTGCTATTGACTAGTGCTATCTCCTCACAGGGTAGGAGCTAATGGGTATACAGAGAACAATGTAATGGTGTACAGTACTATATAGTATATACATACTAGTAGCCCGTAGGTCTGTGGCAAGACGCAACACCGTAGGTCTGACGGCAAAGTAGGCTGATTGGTTTATTTAGAGTCGGGTAGGTTAGTGGCTCGACTAACTGTAACGGGTGGTTCTGTTCTGTGTGGGAACAACGTGTACCGAGGTGTCAACTTGCATCTATACTCAACAACCGTTTGCTGTTTGTTCGCACATCGGCAAACTTACATCATTTGTGTTTTTTTGCAGGTTTCCTTCGCTCAAACAAAACACAAAACTAAAAAAAATAATGGCGCGCAGTGCGGCCGACAAGCGACGGCCACCCAAGGCGTCGCCGCGTCGCCGACTGCGTCGCAAACCCTACGGGGCGCGGGAGAGTGAGCTGCCACTCGTCGACAGCAGCCAGTCGCAGTACACTAGCGACGCGCACGAGATACAAGCGCACATGCCCAAGTCGCCCTGCGGCGACAACACCGGGCCGCAGGCGGCGCATCGCGCGCGGGCGCACTCGTGCTCGCGCGATAGGGCGCATAAGATCAATCGGCGTCGGCGCAGTCACTCCGCGCAGCCACGCGACGACACGCGTCCGGCCCAGCACGTGCAGCTACTCGATCTACACGCAGTTCATGCACATATGGCTGGACGCGCGTCGCGACCGCATGGCGCGCATTCCGCATCGAAAGCGACGCCCCAAGTTCCATGCGCCGACGCCGCTCACCATTACCAAGCGAGAGAGTGAGCTGACACTCTGCAACAACAGCCCGCCGCAGTACAAGGGCACCTCACTGCCGCACAAACAGAAGTGTGCCGGCAAGTGCAGCCAGCTGCCCTCCGAGTAGACTTGATCCAAGTCGGGATTATGTGGTAACATTGCTCATGGTCATCCACACTGTGCGCCTCGCGTCACGTCCACGCTTATTAGTAGCGCGCCCTCATGCGCCACCCATGCTCATGTGTGGTTCAGAAATCCCGACTTGACGGATCTGCCACACGTTTGTACCACTGACCTCTATACATGGACAAATCATCCATTGTTTCATTTTGAAGTCGGCATGCAGAGAAGTGCAACATGGCGTCACTGCTGTGAGCCAATGAAATGTCCAGGAGTAGAGATCAGTTGGTTGGTAAATCCACTGACCTCTACAACTGGACATTTAATTGGCTCACAGCAGTGACGCCATGTTGCACTTCCAGTTCGCGCCGACTTCAAGTGTTAGCACAGCAGAATATGGACAATGATCCGTCCAGGTGTTGAGGTCAGTGGTTTGTACACAACCTATGGGCTCATCTACCGAAAACGGTAGCGGCCAATCAAATTGCAGAATTGTATAAATTAGCATATATCTGTAATAATATGAACTTTGACCCAGTTGTGTGACGGACATACGTGGACATTGTGATGTACAATGTACATACACATGTGCATAGTGTACATTATGTGTAAATGTACAAACGGTTTAATAGTCTTGCTATCGTGTACATTGTCCGGCCGTTAAGTTTGCACTATACCATACTCTAACTAAATAAACGAAGTATGGACGCAGTTATTTAATTTGAAAAAGGCATCTAGTGACAGTACTGCCTACCATTCCTCCATAGTCCGTTATCGGTCTAGCGAGTCCGTACCGATTGGCGGACTTATTTGGCATACATCGCACATGTGATGCGTATGCAAATAATTTATGAAAAACTACATATCACCGCGGGGGGTTTGATTGGCCGATCCGTCAAGTCGGATTTACTGCACTGACATGATGACATCGCGTTGATGCCGATAGCGGAACGACAACCAGATGACGGCGCCTTTTTTCTAAGGCCAACAAAGCACATAACTATTCGGCCGGATTGACGAAAGCAAATTGGTAGTCTTAACTCCATGGTAAGTCTGACTTGGGTCAAGTCTACCCTCCGAGTACATTTGCGCGCGCCTCTACGCGGCATACGAGAAAATGCGCCGACTGCGCACGCACAAGCGGCGTATCGCCCGCCTCTTCAAAGAGGATGCGCAGTGGTGGGCGCACACGGGCGTCAAAGCGCTGCTGCCGCCGTCGCCGGCCACCATCATCGAGCTCCTCTTCAAAGAGGATGCGCAGTGGTGGGCGCAAACGGGCGCAAAAGCGCTGCTGGCGCCGCCCGTGACGGTCGAGCAGACGTCGCTCCCAACGCCTGCCATGCAAATCGAACAGTCGCCCGGCGCCGACATGACGATGCTCGGTCACGTCGCTGGCGCTCGTACGGCGAAAGCCAAAAAGAAGCGCGCGAGCGTTGCAGTGAAAAATCTGCCCAAGCGCGCCGCCACCAGCACATCCGTGCAGCCAAGCAGCGCAGCGCCGCCACCGCAAAAGCGGGCGCAACCGAAGCGCAAAGAGCAGCGCGAGCGTCTGCGGCAGTTGCTGTCGGCCGCTGTCGACGCCGAGTTTGCCGCTTACGACAGTCGCGCCGACAACCGTGACGCGCTCGAAGCGCGCTTGCGTGAGCTTGTTGCCCTGGCGGCGGACGGTGACTGCATTCTGTCGGCGCGCGAAAAACTTCTTACTGTTCAAACACAAGCTACTAAATAAAAGGAAGTGGACAAGTCAAAGGTAAAATGCTCTGAGAGCATAATAAAAGGGCCAACGGGTTTCCAGTTAAAGTAAAATGCTGTGCGAGCATTCCAGCTAAAGTAAAATGCTGTCTCAGCACTGCACTCGCGTCAAAAAAGAAGTGGACAAGAGAATGCCAACGGGTTTTACCTCTTACCCCCCCCCAACAAGCGCAGACCGAGCGAAAGGTCAGCAGGTGTGGGCCACTAGTTCGGTGTGGGCGGGTCGAAACCGTTGCCCTCCCACCGAGCAGTAGATGTTAACTGGTTAGCACCGTACCGTAATCACTGCATTTATTTGCATACACTAATGCTGGTGGGTCATCGTAAGATAGCCATTACGGCTTGGTCGGAGTTCAATTTTGGTTTTGCGTAGCTATAAAGAGTACTATCACCAATGTTCGATATACGCTGCGCGCTCTCCTGCACTGACGACACTGTCTGAGAGGTCCTAGGTGCCGCTATGCACGCTCTTCTACTCTGGCGCATACTAGCTACGCCCATAATTCTAACCTACACCCTCCAGCTAGCCCAAGACACTTGACAGCCTTCGCTCCGCTTTGCATGCACATCTGCGCCGGCGTACTTTCAGCATCTGTCACTACACCTAATGCATGAGCGCCTGTGCCTGCATAGGGTTGCACTTCATACACTGCAACAGGTCATCACGTCACAACTAACGAATAGCGTCGTTAATATCTGGTACTGATAAATATTCATAACATAAATATGTATAATGCATAAAGCTTTAAACACTGCATTATGAGTAGCTACAAATAGTTAATACTGGTGTCAATATATTGAAAACAAAAACTTGCTAAAATGAGTAAATATGGCTCCACAAATCACAACTCTAAACAATCAAAATCACAATTTTAAACCTCACCGACTTCCATTTTAAAGAAATTTATCAAAACCCCCAAAACCACATCAAACAATGTCAGACTCTGATACTAACAAAAACCAAACAACAAAAACAACAAAACAACAACTTTATCTGGTTAAAACGTGCCATGTGGTGTCCGAAATTCAAAATCCAAACAATTAAAAAAAAATTAGGATTTCAAAAAGTGCTTGACAATGTGGAGACATAATTAAAATGCACACAAACATCCAACCATCCAAACCTCTTAAAATACATATCAATTAAAAATTGACTAACACAATACTCAACCAATACAATGGTCCTTTTTGTTCATGAAATAGCGCATTAATAACACACCGTAAATACTTCAAGACATGAAATAGCTGAAGAGTGCTGAACAAGCCAGCATTTTTCTAAGTACAACTGTTTTCGTAATAACAGCTCTAGGATTATCTTGTAAACAATCACTAGCTGGATGAATAAACAATTCATATTCCAAATCCATAAATTAAAGTAACATATTGTGCAGGAAAAATATACGAATGTTATATTAAGTGTTAATACACAATACTTTGGCCTTTATCTATCAGTGGTAACCTTAATATCTCTATCATATACAAGTATAAGTACACTTAATGGCACAATGTTGACAAAAAACTGCCTCGATTGTTATTTTTCTTCATTGCATTTTAGTGAAGAGATTGAAAATATAATTATAAGATCATGATGTTAAAAGGTAGGATACACCATTTGCAAATTTCACTGCCAAATTATTAAGAAATATCTAACTTATTTGAAAGTAAATAATGATTGTAGGCATCCAGCAAAATGATTGTGATATTTACTACAAAATGCAACCCACAAAATCCACCTATTCCTGATAATTCAAGCACTACAATTGGTGTATCCTTCCTTTAAATGAAATTTGCATGAACAACAACACAAAGTCAGTATTCGAGTTGACAGTGAAAAACAATGAAATTAATAACTGCAAGGTCCATTTGTTACAATAGACGTTTCAATATCGTTTTAAAAATTTAGAAATGTTGCTGACAAAATATCGTCTGTAATCACATGTAACAAGGAAAACGGGACCGACCTAAGATCAGTCGCAGCTAATCTTATACGTTAAAACCAGTGATACATCAAATAGATAACACCCTAAAACATGGCCACACAATTTTATGCTCGTTTCGATGGTAACAAGTACAATTAAGAAGTAGATTCTAGGTATTACATACGTGTGCAAGTTGATTATTATGTAATATTAATGTGATAAACTAACAGATTAAACTGAAACTTCATTCAATTCCACTACATATGCTCTCACAAAAACGGCGTAAAGTCGCGCTATGCTATATTGAGTTATGATTGAAAATAGCCGATTTGACAGTGGGAAATTGTTTTGGGGGGTTTTGGCTACCAAGTAATTTTTGCGAAAGATTAGCAGAAAAAAAATCTAAATTTGTTTTTCCCAAATGTGACCCAGCACGAGTAAATGAGACACTTTGCGGCAAAAATGAAAATTTAGATTTTGATTTCATCATTTAAAGCTTGTTTAGCTTTAAATGATGAAATCAAAATCTCAAATTTTATTTTTGCCTCAAAGTGTCTCATTTACTCGTGCTGGGTCACAAATGTGTTCTTTTGGGGTTTTCCTCCCACCTCTAAAACTGTACCTTCTTCTCATTATCTTCTCTCATCCGGTAATTGGCGCAGTTGGTAATGAAATAAGGTATGTGGGACGCTGCGGACCAGCGGTTACGGTGTTCGACTCCTGTACGGTGGTACCTGGGTTCGAGCCCTGGTAGGGAACATGGTGCTTGTGTTCTTGGGCAAGACACTTTGCTACAATTGCCTCTCTCCACCCAGGAGTAATGGGTACCTGTGAAGGTAGAGACCACATGCGCTAATCTTGAGCTGCAAAAAAGGTCTCGTTATTGATGAACAGAGATAATAATTGTAAAGCACTTTGAAACACTACATTGTAGGGTTATAAAGCGCAATAAGCCCCAACATTATAACATTATTATGTCTCAAAAAAGTCAAATTTAGTTATTGGAAAGCCCTTAATGTGCCGGTAAGCTTTCATTTGGTATATAATAGAGCTCCATAGCCCCTCCTGTTCTGGAGATATGACACGTTTGCATATTGATTACTTCCTCGGAGTTCAACTTGCACAACGGGCTTTGAAATAGCATACTAATCAAAGTCAATATTTCTGTGAATGAAATCTGAAATTGTACCAGGTAGGTATTTCAAGATGTCATTCGTGAATAAAAAATTGTTGATGAAATGTTCCACTCTCAACGTTGAATTTTGCCAGTTCTGTTAGGACAATACACAGCGCGACTAAACCCTAACTCCCTAGTATAATTTTCTAGGAACCACACCCATCCTTGCAAATCCCAACACCATTATGGCAAACTGTACACACAAACTGTTGGACTCTGATTCTGGGAGGTACCGGTATGCCTAACCCAGTGTAAAAGACAATCAGAAGTCCAGCAGCCGATTTCACGAAACCTTATTATTAATTGCGTAAGCTGCGCTACTTTTGTTTGCTGCGCAACATTTCGCTTACGACAGTTTCACGAAAGTTTGACAGTGCGTAAGTCCGCGGCTTGCGCAACAAGTTATGGCGTAGCTTGCGCAGTCAATTTAGGTGGCGTAAGATATGGCGTAGCGACTGAAAATGACCTATTTTACCAGCAAATCGTAATTGACGTGGAGCCCGTCATTGCTCAACTTATTAAGCTTGATAAAAGACACTCACAGTTTCATGATTGAAGTAAAAGAATCACTATTTTACCCACGACAGAATTGTTAATGTTGCCACACGATTTCACGGAAAGTCGGACAAAACTATTTTCAAAATGGTGGGCGAAGGTGATGCAACGACGATTTTGTGAAAGAACACAATAATACGCAAACAGTCGTCGTAAACAGTGTTTAAAACGTTGCGCAGCTACGCCAAGTTTCGTGAAATGCTCCGTAAGGAAATGGCGCAGCTACGCAACATTTTTGTTGCGTAAGCCTTACGTCACTTTTGAAAATGGCGCAAGCTACGCACTTTTTGTGAAATCGGCTGCTCTATGCATCCTAACAGATCCCAACAAAACCTGGTGTTAGAGTTTGACTGGATGAGGATTTTAGGGTTATTTTTGTGTGTGTGGAGCAGGACACAGCATATGTACGACACATGAAACTCTGCCTGGAAACTCGTACATATATCGAGTAACTTAAGCCCTGTCCGCACTGGACTTAATTTGGGCAAACTAACCGAGCCAATGGGTAACTTGCCCATTTCAAGTCCAGTGCGGACAGCCTGGGTAACTTTCCTCACAGGTAACTAACCCACGCCGCGTGGGTAGTTTAATCGAGCAAAAGGTGCCCAGGAAGATTTAACCGAGCCAGAAAATCCAGTGCGGACGCGACGTCTCGGTTAAATCTTCCATCACCCATTATGTAAGAAAATAATGTTGAGAGCTAGCGTCGGGAACAGATCCGATCCGGTCGTCAAGTCGCGGTCATAGGTCACGCAGGGCGCCCTCTTTATTATTTTGGAGCCAGCTCGGTTAGTTTACCCATCGTCTCGGCAATTCTACCCGCGTCAATTAAATCCAAGTGCGGACGGTGGGAAGATCAACCCATCGGAATGTTACCCGGCGTCATGGTCAAATTACCCAAAATGTTTATCCAGTGCGAACACGGCTAAATTGAACACAACTACAAGTAGATTATAGGCAAACTATCTCTAAACCACTAACTGATTGATATAACGTTATGGAATGCGGGATAATTACTTGTACAATAACACACCATCAAGTCAAATATTATTACACCAATTGCATCCAATGGTCACTCCACAATTTCACAAACTACCCTGATGTCTCAATTCAATTAGCCTACATTTTATAAATTAGCATTATTATTATTTTATCAAGTCAACTCTAACAGATCTTCAGTTCTCAGTTTGCACACAAACATTCAAAGGCAATTTTCAAACCTTCAACCTGGACATTTGTTAATGTCCTCACCTTCGGCTCCGGTCAAGAACTCATCCAGGCCCCTGGTTTTAAACGTTCATTTAAAACCGGCCAGCCACATATTTATTCCCTTAACCAGTTCGCGTCAGATGTTCCGATACATATGCAAAGTTTTTACGAGATATAAAACGGATGACGAATATACTTGTCACAAGCAAGGCCGGGAAATATTCATCAGCAATGTCAGAATAATACCGGCGCGAACTGGTTTTTTTTTTTGTGGCAGGAAAGGTTATCCCATCGCAGAAAAACATTTTTTGATCTAAAACATGAACTTAAAAAAACATAGCTGAAAAAAAAAATGAATTTCGTTCAAAAGTGCAATTTATTAGATATGGCAAGAATTCGGACCAAAAAAGAACAAGAATAAATGGACCAACTAAACCAACAAGTCAAACTAAGTAAGAACTGAAGATCCCTCAGACGTGTACTCAACAAGATTTAATCACAAAAAAAAAAGGAAATCACAATTCATCTATAATCTACAAAATACTAAGGATAAAATATTCCTTACTGCAATAAGCACCATACACCTTTTGTAAACCGTGCAGACTATTTTTGTTTAATTAAAAAACTCATCTACAAAGATTAGTATTTATAGAAATCTATATTTCAAGATGCACGTACTGTGTATAGTGTATATACATTATACAGGGCGATTCTAAAAAAAAGTACCCTCCAAACACTTCGAAAGTAATAGGGTATAATCAAGTTTTATATATCACTACAAAGGGCTACCTCTCATCTTTTGAACAAAACCTAAATTATTGATATCCTCTGCTAATTAAAGAAAAACGGCAGCCAATTTGCGGAGACATCCCAAAATGGCAACATTTAATCCACGATTAAACATATTTGCAAATCTTATGTTTCAATATTTCCCATTACATTTCGAGTCTAATTAAAGGTAGGATACACCACTTGCAGATATCAAACATTTTTAATACCAAATTATTAAGAAATATATTACTCATTTTGAAAGTAAATAATGATTGAAGGCATCCAGCAAAACGAGTGTGCGCTAGATATCCTGTAATATAAAAAAAACAATTAATCGGTTGAAAACGACTGCCGTTTGTTTTTGCTTTTTTCTCGGCATCCATGATTGTAAAACATCAAATATTCCTGATAATTCAAGCAATTACCAATGGTGTAGCCTACCTTTAAGACAAAGATAAATTCTTTTTCAGATTGAAAAATCCTGCGTTGTTTACACAATAAATATAACACCGTTCCGATCAACCGTTTCGGCGTTTTAATTCCATCGATATTAATGCGTGGCGAATAGAAGATCCTTGATATAATAAGACTTGCATTTACATGTACATGTATGGCACATGGACAATAACCGAGTCTTCTACTAAACCTACATCCAATTACAATGTAACTTGCACCAATTCATTCGAAGAAAACCTAATAATACCATTCAATTCAGCACACAATACAACTGGAAATTTGTACATTTGTAGAAACAGCATTGTCACAATAATAACAGAGTATTAATTAAACAATGAAGCGACATTCACTCCCACAATGTCACTCGCATTGTAAGCATACAATCAATTTCCTTAGTCATAAAAATAGTCTTTTTCATCTACAAAATGTACAATGATCTAGTTTTCAGCACATTATAATTATTATTCTCTACTATTTTGTGCATCAAAGTTTAGCCGTGTATTACAAAGTTAATGCTCCATTTTTTTAACTCTCTCTACAAATTTGAATATTTTACAAGGGGACGTTATTGAAATCACCACTGGTCTCCCAAAACGCCAGTTCACATGTTCACATATCTGTACAGTGTTCCGAAGTATTAGTCAATTTATACACAACTCTAGCAGATATTTATTACTTTGCAAAATACACACGTATTTTCACATTGCAGGCCCTATAATACTCGTGTATAGTTACAAACGGGTGTACGGGCGTCAGACATTAAATACCTAGACTGGCCGAGTACATTATGAGTATTGTAATGCTGTATTTTTTAAAGATTTGGCAATATCAAACGACTTTATCTCAAAGCAACACACTCAAAATGTTCATCAAAGTCAAGCTAAACATATTTCTGCACAACTACATTGCCAATGACACCGTAGATACTTTCAAATTCTTTCAAATTCTATACTAATGAGCTACATGCAACAACGTCACAATGTGTGCAACTTCAAATTCAATATACATGTATCTATACACTGTTTAAATAGGAATATTTATTTTTAAAAAAAGGAAACAAGGTCTTCAATGCTAATGTAATTAGTATTGTATATCTACAAAAGCTCAGACACTAAACTAAAAAAAAATGACGTCATGTCAACATTTCCGATACAGATACACATATTCGATTAAAAAGCTAATTTTAAAACACTACAGTACATATATTCCTTATTTTGAAGCATACCATTCTTAAAAATATTAAAAGTGATTACACCAACTTGGAAACTCTTCAGACCAACAAACCCTAAACCATAGAGTTATATTATAGAAACTACCGGTACATGTAGAGAGCGCACTCACTATAATGTGCGCGCTACACGGACATGCCTGCCGCCCTGTAACCCGCCCGCCATTTTGTAAGTGGCCAACACGATAGTAAAATACCTGGATGTACCAAGCACTTCAACGTCGCGGCAGCTATAATTCAGTAAACTATATTGGTCGTTTAATGTCGGTCCCAAGTGACATTGCTTGTGATACTTGGACAGACAGTTTCATCGGTAAATCGTATCCCTATTCCCCCCTAAGTCAATGGCGGATCCAGGATTTTCAAGAAGATTACTCATGGCTGATGAGGTCATGAAGTGGCAGACGCAGTGAGCAAAGGCGTGAAGCAGTGGACAGCAATTGTATTACACGAGGATTTGACAGGCCGATTTTGTATTGTTGCTTGGTTTAACCACTATGGTTTCACTAAATGTCAAATCTTTTTTTAAATAAAATATAAACGGGTGACATTGCCAGGTGATTGTGGTGGTTAGTAACCTCAATTGCCGTCACCCTATCCCAGAAAGTATTTACTTGCGATTTGCGAAAAGACGTTTCTGGCCTTGTCGACGCTGCTCTGATTTGTGTAGCTAAAGTACGCACAAGTCCTAGGCATCTCACCCCAGATGAAAGAAATGTGTAGGCTATTTCAACTACGTACTTTTTGCCCACATACAAAATGGCGTTCGTGCATCCTTGTCGGAACAGGTCACGTGATAAGTGCGCTCACTAGTTTCTATAATATACATGTAACTCTAAATCAAAAGCCGTACACACCCAATCGAGACCGCCCGACCATCTAAGACCCTTGCAGCAAAAGGTCAAAGATGAATCAAAGACCGGTCAAAAAACTGCCGTTCTTCGTTCACACCAATCAATGCCTTTGTTATAATATTTATTACATGTAAGAATCAATCGTTTCAACTTGGAAAGACATGCACCCAGAGATTACAAAATCCAACACATACACACATAGCGTTTTCCCATCGACGCGTATGGGAAAAATTGCGAGGCAAATTCTCTCAACTGAAAATAGGAAGAAAAAAGGAAAAAAGGAAAAAAGGAAAAAAGGCAGACGAATACTGCTTTTTAACAATTTAGATGCCTCTTGAATTTCACGATGGGTGATCCAATTGTTTATTGTCGATGTAATGATCGGTTGGTAAGCACTTCGCTAATCGTATGTGGGTTATATGGTTATGGTATAAGATTTAAGTCATACGTCAACTAAACCTGCTTACCTACTTACCGCGATGCCGGTCGAGTCTCTAATGCTGCGACCGCTGAACTTGCGAGGTCGCTGGATCAGCTCTCAACCTCTGACTTCTTGCTTGTTGCTGCGACGACAAGGTCAGGGTACTGGGACGCTGGCGGTGGTGCGTCGGGTTCCGTTGCAACGCTGGTAGGGCCGTCACCGTGGGATCCTTACCAGAACCCTTCTGGGGTTGGGCTTGGGGGTGGGGCTGGGGCTTGGGGGCAGAGTCAACCTCCAGGGGCGGGAGATTGACAAAAGCTATAGCCGAGTCCGAGCATGAGTGGTGAGCCGGTCGCTCCTTCTTCAATGCCAAGACCAGATCCCGGCCTTGCGACTTCCTCAACGGGTGCAGGACCTCCTCTTGCGTGTCGCTGTGCACCTCCTCTTTTACCCTCTCCTGAAAACTAAAATGCCCACTCTGAGGTCTACTTACGATGACCTGAGAGTCCCTGTGTCCCGCTTTCCTGTTAGTGTGACTTCGACTGCTTCCTACAGCCTCCACGCCTTCCGCGATGTACGCCTTGATACCGTAAGTGCTATCCACGTTGCCGTTACTGGCCACCTGCGGGCTTCCGTCAGGGGTATCTCGGATGGTCACGCAACTCGCCACGTTCTGGCGCTGCAGCTTCTCCAAGTCGATCTTGATGGGCGTGTCGCCCAGCGACGAGTCGCAGGACGACGATGACGAGGAGTAAGGATGCTGGCGCCGCGGCGACGGGCTCAGGATGCTGTTGGAGCTGCTCAGCGAGCACGAGTGGGTGATGGTGTTGTCGTTGCACGCCTTGCACATCTTATCTTGGCATCTGGAATTCAAGTCAACAAATGATCTGGTGTCACAGACGCCAATTCAGCCGACACCTGCTACTGCAATGCCAAACTGTGACATCACAGACGGTTTAAAGAAAACAGAAGGTACCAGGCCTTCATTTTAATAAATCTGAGGAGAGCTGTGCATCGCTCTCCTTAAATCAAAAGGTGAATTAAGGAGAGTGATTTTAAAATCGTTCTCCTTAAATCAAAACAAGGAATTAAGGAGAGTGATTTGCTCTCGCTAACAAAACGCAAGTTTAAAGGCCCTGGACACTATCTGTAGTTACTCAAAATGACAACCAAAGGTGTCTATGCCTTTAATAAACACATAATCAAGAAAAGGAACACAACATTCACCAGTAGTTCAACTTTTTGTTAAGAGAATGATGGCGCTTTCCCATCCAGTGACATTATATTTCTCTCTCTGTGACTTGTATGGATTAATTAAGCGCGAATTAGTCTAGGCCAGTTATGTCCGAAATAAATGGAATGGGCGAACACGAAAGACTAGATGACCGTTGTTGGTATAAGATAAATCTGATGTGATTTTATTTGGGGGTGCGAGGAGAGAATTGTAATCGCAAATTCTCTTGTGTTAGCAATAGCAATGCTTTCGTGTCTTTACTGTTATGACACTAGTCAGTTGCAGATTTTGTTTTTTTGTTGCTCTTGTTAAAATTGTAAGGAGCGCTTTTTTATGCTCTCCTTAAAATGTTTAAGGAGCGCGAAGGAGCGCGAGCGCGAGCGCGCTCCTTTAAAATGAAGGCTTGATGTACTACCTTTTATTCATGTTATAAAGTGAGGTTACTTGACACACTTGTATAGCCGGCCCTAGATGCAAAGCAATATTAACCCTTGCTTTATGAGAGTTGTTTACTGCATGTCAGTGGTACATACCAATGCACTCCAGCTGTACGAGCCTCCACCTACATGTAGTTATGGGGACAGGCTCTTTTGTTTGGAAAAGACAGACCGAGTAGTGGGGACATTCGAGTCCCCATAGCGCGTTTGGTCTTAGTAAAGGTAGAACAAGGTAAAATTGGGTTAGTGTATAATGAAAGAAAATGTAGAAGAGGACAAATTAGGGTGATGCTAATTTTGTTTTAGAATTTTAGAGTGTTCTGAGTTTGAGATTAGAGAGATTTCAGTTTACACACAAACCCTATGGATTGTCCCCATAATGCAATGTACCATAATAAATCCTGTGCGTTTGAGTGTAAACAAGAGGTTTAAAACACAGTCGTGAACCATATAATGACTCAGGATACCCTATTGTGTTTTCCTTTATTCCTGTATGTACTATAACTAAACCCCATTGCCTAGCGCTTACCCGAACGATCGAGGACCGAATTCAAATTCTTTGTTTCCTTTTGTGTTTCGCGTTCAGATTCAGAAATCCAGTTTGCTCCGACCGCCCACTGACCCATAGCCCATAGAGGGCGCCATTGCTCTGGGAACGGGATCCTCCTGCGACCTGCTGACTGTTTCTGACAACTCCGGGGGCAGGTGTAATTTCTGTTGGGGAAAAAAACAAATTACAAAGTTGGAAGTTGCTGTATAACTTGGAATATGTGCCCGTGCCTGCATATTCCCTTTAATGGTGCATATTCCCTTTAATGGTGCATATTCCCTTTAATGGTGCATATTCCCTTTAATGGTGCATATTCCCTTTAATGGTGCATATACCCTTTAATGGTGCATATACCCTTTAATGGTGCATATTCCCTTTAATGGTGCATATTCCCTTTAATGGTGCATATTGCATATTCCCTTTAATGGTGCATATTGCATATTCCCTTTAATGGTGCATATTCCCTTTAATGGTGCATATTTCCTTTAATGGTGAATATTTCCTTTAATGGTGCATATTTCCTTTAATGGTGCATATTTCTTTTAAGGGTGCATATTTCCTTTAAGGGTGCATATTCCCTTTAAGGGTGCATATTCCCTTTAAGGGTGCATATTCCCTTTAAGGGTGCATATTCCCTTTAAGGGTGCATATTCCCTTTAAGGGTGCATATTCCCTTTTAGGGTGCATATTCCCTTTTATGGTGCATATTCCCTTTTATGGTGATTATTCCCTTTTATGGTGCATATTCCCTTTTATGGTGCATATTCCCTTTTATGGTGCATATTCCCTTTTATGGTGCATATTCCCTTTTATGGTGCATATTCCCTTTTATGGTGCATATTCCCTTTTATGGTGATTATTCCCTTTTATGGTGATTATTCCCTTTTATGGTGATTATTCCCTTTTATGGTGATTATTCCCTTTTATGTTGATTATTCCCTTTTATGTTGATTATTCCCTTTTATGGTGATTATTCCCTTTTATGGTGATTATTCCCTTTTATGGTGATTATTCCCTTTTATGGTGATTATTCCCTTTTATGGTGATTATTCCCTTTTATGGTGATTATTCCCTTTTATGGTGATTATTCCCTTTTATGGTGATTATTCCCTTTAATGGTGATTATTCCCTTTTATGGTGCATATTCCCTTTAATGGTGATTATTCCCTATAATGGTGCATATTCCCTATAATGGTGCATATTCCCTTTAACGGTGCATATTCCCTTTAACGGTGCATATTCCCTTTAACGGTGCATATTCCCTTTAATGGTGCATATTCCCTTTAATGGTGATTATTCCCTTTAATGGTGATTATTCCCTTTAATGGTGATTATTCCCTTTAATGGTGATTATTCCCTTTAATGGTGATTATTCCCTTTAATGGTGATTATTCCCTTTAATGGTGCATATTCCCTTTAATGGTGCATATTTCCTTTAATGGTGCATATTTCCTTTAATGGTGCATATTCCCTTTAATGGTGCATATTCCCTTTAATGGTGTGCATATTCCCTTTAATGGTGATTATTCCCTTTAATGGTGCATATTCCCTTTAAAGATGTAAATTCCCTTTAAAGATGTAAATTCCCTTTAATGATGCATATTCCCTTTAATGATGCATATTCCCTTTAATGGTGCATATTCCCTTTAATGGTGCGTATTCCCTTTAATGGTGCATATTCCCTTTAATGGTGCATATTCCCTTTAATGATTCATATCCCCTTTATAATGATTGATATTCCCTTTAATGATGCTTATTCCCTTTAATGATTGATATTTCTTTTAATGATTGATATTTCTTTTAATGATGCATATTCCCTTTAATGATGCATATTTCCTTTAGGATGCATAATCCCTTTAATTATTTATATTCTCTTTAATGATGTATATTTCCTTTATGACGCATATTCCCTTTAATTATTTATATTCCCTTTAATGGTGCATATTTCTTTTTAATAATTTATATTCCCTTTAATGATGCATATTTCCTTTAATGATGTAAATTCCTATATTTATTTATATTCCCTTTAATAATAATGATGTATATTTCCTTTAATGATGCATATTCCCTTTAATTATTTATATTCCCTTTAATGGTGCATATTTCTTTTTAATAATTTATATTCCCTTTAATGGTGCATATTCCCTTGAATGATGTAAATTCCTATATTTATTTATATTCCTTTATTAATAATGATGTATATTTCCTTTAATGATGCATATTCCCTTTAATAATGTATATTTCCTTTTTAATAATTTATATTCCCTTTAATGGTACATATTCCTTTTAATGAGAAAGCAAGAAAAACAGGTTCGTTTTAAACCTGCATCAGGCAGTGGTTCTTATGTTTCTGGTGATCATAAATCTTTTTGAATAAAATTCAATTTTTCAGAAGAATTACAGGATATCTAGCGCAATCATTTGGCTGGATGCCTAGAATCAATATTTACCTTTAAATAAGCAAGATATTTCTTAATAATTCAGTAGTAACATTTTTCAATATCTGCAAATGGTGTATCCTACCTTAACCAGTTCGCGCAAGAATTATTTTAACATCACCGAGCGGGATTATTTTTAACGAAACTCGATCTGAGGCGGGTTCGGGCCGATGGTACCGGGAAGCACACCAACGCATTTCTTGCCTTGCTCGCTGCCGACAGACATTTCCGGCCTTGCTCGTGACGTGTTTATGCGTCATCTGTTTTAAATCTGGGGAAAACTGCGTTTATAGGCGTCATCCGGCGCGAACTGGTTAAATAACTTCATGGAATTGGTTACTGGTCAACGTACCTCAATGGTCAGTTTTTTCCTCTTTAACTTGAAGGCCAGATCCATCGTGTCCGGCATGTGACCGGTCAGCGAGTTTAGTCTAGGAAGCTGCCTGATGTGAAATAATCCTTAAAAAAAATGTCTGTCATATACATTTTGAAGTTTTGCACGCAACAAGAACTACAATTTGTTATGAAATATGAATAAATCCTGTTAAATCGCATCATCTGGTGTGCTATGGTTTTTGTGGAATTTTGTACCAATTTCTAACCATTGTCAGCTGGCAATTTTTGGAAAAACATGACTATTTTGAGGGGAAGTAGTGGGAATTACTGGTCCCGAGGTGTAGGTCAGCTCAACTACATATTTGTTTTTGTTTTACTACACCTCATAAATATTCACTGCCTTGTCGATAACGGCCTTCGTAGATTTTGCATCTTTATTTCAGCACAAGATATTCAAGTTCTTCGTCAGTCAATGACGGAAATCTAGTAACGTTACTGAGACTGGTTCCGTAAAGATTAGATGCCACAGACTACATGTCTACGAGGCGGGTTCCAGAGGGAATTTGTTAGTTCTACCAGAAAAGATATCGCACGGCAGCGAGCTGGATACTCACGCGCGGCAGAATCGGCCAATGAAGCGCTCCAATTTGCTCATGAATATTTATGAGGTGTAGTAACAAAGGTTACTACACTATCGTCTATACATCTATGTCGATACATCGACGAACGCTACCCCTATGCCACCCAACCGACCTTCAGCTTAGCACAACTTTTCTTACCGTGATACTCCTTGTAAGCAGGATTCCTTTCCATGTCGGACCCAGCGGATGACTCCAACGCGACCGCCGTGTCGCATAATCTCTCCACTCTTCTTGTCACAGCTAGATCCTACCAGGACATCGCACACAAAAATATGTGACCTATCGCAACGTGATCCTAAATATTTTTTTCAAGAATTGAGATGTTTATAGATCTGGATTCTTCAGAACAAGAGCTTTCAAATGGATTACAACATTAAGGGGTACTGAGTTCGGTAACGGAAACATGGACAACCAACTTATTTTTGTACACGAACGCGCGTCCGTTCTTTTTTTTTAGTCGCTTGTATTTCGTGCTGTTTGGTTTAATGGCTTTATATGTCAACACAGCCCTTTCCCACAGGCCAGTCACCCAGAAACCAGCTGGTGTTGTTGAATAAGGCAAGGCAACAATAGCATGATTGATTGCTTGGGAAGGTCTGGCGGTAAAATCCACACCTCAAAGACCCTTTATGTACACAATGTTAATGGGATACTCGTGGGGCAGCCTTTGCTTTGCAAAAAGCTGGGTCACCGGTTCAACCAGGGTTCAAGCAGCACTTACCATGTTATTCCGCTTGCTTTGAACTAGGAATGCATGTAATATGAGAAATTTTTTTTAAACACAGGATGAAATAGTAATTGTTTTTTTATGGCGAAGCGACTTTAAAAAAAAGTTCGGCGGCACGTCGCAGGGTTAAGGTAGTAAAATTGATTCTTGAGAAAATTTAAATGGCATAAAATACCTAGCAGTTGTGTTTAATACAATAAAGGCAGAGTTATCTCTCACAGACAGGATAAAATAGATTTCAGAGATTTCTAGAGAATCAAAGAAAGTGGAAAAGGGTAGCCTAGGAGTTATAGATTTACCCAAAATTTACCACCCCTTCAAATGTGACCCAACCCTGCAAAATGAGTCTTAACTAGTTCGCGCCGGAGGACGTATATACACGCAAAGTTTTCCCAAGATTCAAAACGGATGACGCATTAAACACGTCATGAGCAAGGCCGGAAATGTCTGTCAGCAGCAGCGAGCAAGGCCGGAAATGTCTGTCAGCAGCGAGCAAGGCCGGAAATGTCTGTCAGCAGCAGCGAGCAAGGCCGGAAATGTCTGTCAGCAGCGAGCAAGGCCGGAAATGTCTCAGCAACGAGCAAGGCCGGAAATGTCTGTCAGCAGCGAGCAAGGCCGGAAATGTCTGTCAGCAGCGAGCAAGGCCGGAAATGTCTGTCAGCAGCGAGCAAGGCCGGAAATGTCTGTCAGCAGCGAGCAAGGCCAGAAATGTCTGTCAGCAGCAAGCAAGGCCGGAAATGTCTGTCAGCAGCGAGCAAGGCCGGAAATGCGTGGGTGTGCTTCCCGGTACCATAGGCCTCAACCCGCCTCAGATCAAGTTTCGTTAAAAATAATCCCACCCCTCGGCTAGGTGATGTTAAAATAATCCCGGCGCGAGTTGGTTAAGTTGACCTCGTGTCAGAGGTCATACAGTCAACCATATGTAAACTGTTCACACACTTAACCCGACGGAATTAAAAATGTGGAATTATTGACCCGACAATGTTAACCATTAGGAACAACAATCGATACGTTTACTCACAGCAAACAAATGTGTCGGCATGGTAACGACGCATACAGCTAACGCGTTTCGGATCAGGGCACGCAGGGCGTGCAGGAATTGACACAGCTCCGCCCCCTGATGTCTGTCGTGCTGCGTTGTGGATAACTCCTCCCCCCAAAGAGGCGAGCCCAAGGAATGGACTGCAAGTCTTAAGATGTTTCTGCTATTTGACTGAAGAAAACAAATACATTCTTAGAAAAATGTTAACAATGTCCAGCCTGTGAGCCGGTTTTAAACCTACGTTTAATAACGGCCAACCACATTTATTTCATTCTTAAACTCCACCTATTAAAATAGTCCCAGTGCTCTAATATTTTGCACGAATGTAGCGTTGGAGGCAATTTCTCTCCATTCTTTTTGGAAAGTAACGCAAATGAACAAAGAGGAAGTCACTAAAACTAACCAGTGTAGCGGTTTTCGTTGTATTTCTTTTAGAAACCTATGTAACCTAACCTGGTTTTCCCCTCAACCTTGTTCTATTACGAAAATGTGTGGAAGAACGTTACGTTACGGTCGGAGTTTACGTAAGATAATGCCCTCGATAACGCGCCATTACCCACGAATGGCGCGTACTTCGGGCATTATCTATAACATAAATACTTTTCGGGTAAAATATGTCAAAACAAGTCCAAAATATAAGTTTCCAACTATGTTGTTAAACAATTATATACTTTGTGTTTTTTGAGTGTTTTATGAAACACCTCTAGTTACGTTTATGGTACCGGTATGTTCCTCTCTCGCGAGATTGGTCTGGGAGGTTAGCTAACTCCTAATATGGATATTGTCGCGCGCGTCAGCGTCATGCGTACACAAATGTGACCCGCTCCATCGTAATCAGGAATAAGTCTCGAAATTACCTTTTGAGATCTGCACATGGTGAGAAAGGGAATTTCATGAGCTTTCTAATGATACCCATCACAAGTGTGTATCTGTTTAGGTTAATGAGTTATGGTCTGATGAAGATGACAGGTGTATATTTATTTTCCGAATCCACATTCTGAGAAAAACAGCTTTGAAATAAACAAAATTGGCCAAAATCATACGGACGGCGCACACAAAACCTCTTTATTTTTATCTTTATTGATCGTTTTTACATGCAAGACATTAATGACAATAATCTGTGATAACTACACTTCCTAAAACTACAATGTTCAGAAAAACGACTTGGTCACGATTTTCACCCATGCGTTCACTTCAACGACCGATTGCGTAAAACGGCCCCAGCGACTTATTCCTGATTACGATGGAGCGGGTCACAAATTTGAATGGTTACTTTTTTTATCTACATGTAGCTGCAAATCTCAACTTGTAAATACCACCCACCTGTTTGTGTAATAAGCTAAAGCCTTCGTCGAGAATCTGTTTCTCAATTTCCTGAAACAACCTCCGATATGGCGGAATGGAAACTCTATAAAAAAAAAGATAGTAAATGGTTTAGGAAACTTACAAAATCAGTTTTGTCAAATGACATCCACACAAAGTGCAACACTTGTGCTCCATCCTCAACTAAGCTCTAGGAAGTACAGTTGCAGTACTCCTGCACCCAAGCCCTTCATTGTGTGATTTACATATGACAGTGTGTAACACTTGTGCTACATCCTCAACTAAGCTCTAGGAAGTACATTTGCAGTACTCCTGCACCCAAACCATTCATTGTGTGATTTACATATGACACACAGTGTGTAACACTTGTGCTCCATCCTCAATTAAGCTCTTGGAAGTACAGTTGCAGTACTCCTGCACCCAAGCCCTTCATTGTGTGATTGACATATGACAGTGTGTAACACTTGTGCTCCATCCTCAACTAAGCTCTTGGAAGTACAGTTGCAGTACTCCTGCACCCAAGCCCTTCATTGTGTGATTGACATGACAGTGTGTAACACTTGTGCTCCATCCTCAACTAAGCTCCAGGAAGTACAGTTGCAGTACTCCTGCACCCGAGCCCTCCATTGTGTGATTTACACATGACAGTGTGTAACACTTGTGCTCCATCCTCAACTAAGCTCTAGGAAGTACAGTTGCAGTACTCCTGCACCCAAGCCCTTCATTGTGTGATTTACATATGACAGTGTGTAACACTTGTGCTCCATCCTCAACTAAGCTCTAGGAAGTACAGTTGCAGTACTCCTGCACCCAAAGCCCTTCATTGCGTGATTTACATATGACAGTGTGTATCACTTGTGCTCCATCCTCAACTAAGCTCTAGGAAGTACAGTTGCAGTACTCCTGCACCCAAGCCCTTCATTGTGAGATTTACATATGACAGTGTGTAACACTTGTGCTCCATCCTCAACTAAGGTCTTGGAAGTACAGTTGCAGTACTCCTGCACCAAAGCCCTTCATTGTGTGATTTACATATGACAGTGTGTAACACTTGTGCTCCATCCTCAACTAAGCTCTAGGAAGTACAGTTGCAGTACTCCTGCACCCAAGCCCTTCATTGTGTGATTTACATGACAGTGTGTAACACTTGTGCTCCATCCTCAACTAAGCTCTAGGAAGTACAGTTGCAGTACTCCTGCACCCAAAGCCCTTCATTGTGTGATTTACATATGACCGTGTGTAACACTTGTGCTCCATCCTCAACTAAGCTCTTGGAAGTACAGTTGCAGTACTCCTGCACCCAAGCCCTTCATTGTGTGATTTACATACGACAGTGTGTAACACTTGTGCTCCATCCTCAACTAAGCTCTTGGAAGTACAGTTGCAGTACTCCTGCACCCAAGCCCTTCATTGTGTGATTTACATATGACAGTGTGTAACACTTGTGCCCCATCCTCAACTAAGCTCTTGGAATACAGTTGCAGTACTCCTGCACCCAAACCCTTCATTGTGTGAGGGTAGAGATGGTTATTGTGGTTGATTTAGCTGCTTTGCGCTGAAATGGCAGCATCGAGCTGTATACTCCCCAGGGAGCTGAGATGGTATTTGGAATGTTTCGTTGGCCCAATGACCGGGGTAATAATGTGAGAGCGCCTTAAGTACATGTACCAGTCTTAATAGATGCGTGCGTAATATATTTATCATTATTATTATTATTATAGATGCGCAGTTCATGTACGCGTTGAGAGTTAATGTACGTGCGTGTTGGCTGAACCAGCTTTGATAGACTTAGTCAAGGCTTCAAAAAGATAGGATTTCGTAGACAAAAATGGCACGGCAATAGACAAACACAGAGACTGACAAACCAATCTTACCCAGACTCGTCAGTCACATGAAGACAGTGACACGACACACTGGACAATCTGTTGTCAGGCATCGATTTACTGAGATCATAGAAATGGCCAAAGCGATGTGTCAAAGGCGTAGACTAGAAAAGAAAAAACAAGGAAAACTTGATGTAATATTATACGATGGGAAAATAAAACTGATTTTTTTTAAAAATACTGCCCCGATATTTGAGGTTTTCTGGCAAAATGAGACAGGAACGAGGTCGACGACGACGTTTACCAGGGGCCAATTTCATAGAGCTGCTAAGCACAACAATTTGCTTAGCACAAACAAGACTTGCTCATTAAAAACAGGTTACCAGCCAAATTTCTACGTGTTTTTCATGCTAAGAAAAAACTAGAGGATTATCAATCCGAAACAATAAAGACCACGTGAAAATTTGGTCTGTAACCTTGTTTTTGCCAAGGACAAATTGTCATGCTAAGCAAATTTTTGTGCTTAGCAGCTCTATGAAATTGGCCCCAGTTCGCGCCGGATGACGTATATAAATGCAAAGTTTTCCCTAGATTCAAAACGGATGATGCATCAACACGTCACAAGCAAGGCCGGAAATGTCTGTCAGCAGAGAGCAAGGCCGGAAATGTCTGTCAGCAGCGAGCAGGGCTGGAAAAATACGTGGGTGTGCTTCCCGGTACTATCAGCATAAACCCGCCTCGGATCGAGTTTCGTTAAAAATAATCCCGCGCGTCCGCTCGGTGATGTTCAAATAATCCCGGCGTGAACTGGTTAAGAAAAAGAATAAGATTCTCCTGATAGTACTGTTTGTTGCAGTTATGCCGGTTTAAAGTTTGCATTTATCGACGTGTCAAACAGTAAAAGACTTGGGGGAAAATTCCAACAAATTAGGCTAAAGGGATCGTACATGTATACGTTTGGTAATTGGAACCCACTGTGTGTTCCTATATACCATAAAACTAACCTGTACAAATTTCATTTCAAAAAGTGGTAGCGATTTTGAGATATTGCCGAAAATCTGGAGCGGTTATATCCACGCAGGAAGAATAATCTGCATTGGAATACACAATCTGAGAAGCGTCACTGCAGTAACGCATCTCAGATTCAAATTTTGAGGGATAAAAAGTGATATCTTTTTCCATAACCGCAGTACTTCGAAGTGAAAAGTTTTTAAAATGAAATGCAGTATACTATCCAAAGCTGCAGTACTGCTTACCAAGTTTTTATTGCCATTATTTTTGGAGTAATTACCAAACGTATACGATCCCTTTAAGTCCAAACTTTTGTTCGAACAAAATGTTTTCATCGTCTTTTCTCTGGAATAAACTGTACTACTCATAGCCTGGATTCCATACACAGACAAGCACTGTCTATAGCAGTTCAAGGCAGACTCACCTGATGTTTAGGTAAATGTTCATATCTCCAGGCTATCTTCATCCTCTCCTCCGCGCTCATAGCGCCCTCGTTGTCCTTGACTGTCTCAGCCGACCTTTTGACCGGGTCGTCTTCAACAGGGAACGGTAGATTCTGCACACGATAATTACACAATTAGCTTTTTTTAAGGAGAACGACAGTGGTTCTACGGCGGAGTGTCGTAGCCTAGTGATGCATTCAGCGCGTGGGCCAATTCTGAAGGTTGTGGGTTCGAGTCTAGCCTTGGATTATGGTGGGTGCGCGTCGTTCGAACACATCGTGCCCGGGCGATAAAAAGTCATGAGTATTGTGGCTCGATCAAGGGAAATGAGTCGCATGTCGTTTTTCCAGTGGTGCTGAAAATCATTCAACAAATATATTTCTCATAAAACATCTGCTACTTAAGATACTTAGAATATATAATTTGAAGAGTTTATTGAGTAAATCGGCGATCGCGAAAAAACACAAAAACAACATAAGAACCACTGTTTTTCTTGATTTTTTCAGCATCTATGATTGTAAATTTCTGACAGGCGAGTTAAACGATTTTTGTGACCTGGCACTACGAAATGGGTGGAAAGTCGCAAAATAACAAAATTGACATTATTCATTTCTAGAAAGAAGAAGTCCTAAGCTTTCAAATGATGTATTGTGTGTTGCTGTAGCTTATTCCTAGCCGCCGTTATACTCTTTTGAAATAGCTGAAGTCATGCTCCCTTGTTTTGAGAAAAAGAAGTTCAAAGTCTGTAAACCGTGCCAAATATACTATCACTCAGTGCAATTCAACCACCAAAACACACTTTAGAGTTAAATTAAGCTACAAATTTGGGATCTGATAAAGAAGTTTTTTGGTATGTTAAAACGTTAACAACTCGAAACCGACCTCCCACTTGAAAAATGAACGTTTCGGCCAATAACTCGTTTAATAATAATAATAATACAGGTATTTATATAGCGCTTTTACCAAGATCAGAGCGCTTTACAAAGAAGGAAAAAAACACAATAAATACAAGGTCAACAACCTGGTATAGCACATATTACTAATGGGTTTTGGAAAACAGGTGAGTTTTGAGGCCCTTCTTGAAAATCTGAACTGAAGGCGAGTCTCGGATATAGCGTGGGATTTTGTTCCATTCTTTAAGACCTGCGATGGAGAACGCTTTGTCGCCTGTACATGTAGCTTGTGTGTGTGTTGCTACCTGCAAACGGGATTTATCTGATGAAGATCTAAGCCCCTCCCGACCAGACTGATGAAAGAATAATAGGTCTGCGAAGTAGGAGGGTGATGAACCAAGTCGGGATTTGAACACAACCAGAAGTAATTTGAAAAGTATGCGGTAATTCATTGGTAGCCAGTGTAGTTGGGTAATGAGATGCGAGGCGTCATGGAATCGACCAACAGAATAAACAAGCCTGGCGGCACGATTTTGGAGTGTTTGTAGTCTGTTGATCTCACCCTGATTGACACCATACAGTAACGAATTACAATAATCCAGGCGAGAAATGATGAGGGAACGAACTGTATGAATACAGGTGTTGAGATCAATGAACTTTCGGATGCGATGAAGGTTGCGTAAATGGAAGTTGAGAGATTTGCAGACAGAAGTTATGTGAGGGGACATAGACATTGAAGAATCAAAAATGACTCCTAGATTCCTGACTGAAGGGGAAGGAGAAATTGTGGATTCACCAATCTTGAGGACAATTTCTGGGAGTTTGTTCAAAATACGGGATTTGGCAGCAATAAAAAGTTGGGTTTTGTTTCCATTGAGCTTCATTTTGTTGTAAATCATCCAGCGTCTAACTTCGGTGATGCAAGCTGAAAGCTTACGAAGAGCTCGATCTAAATCACCTGCTATAGAGGGTTTGAAATTTATATATATTTGGATGTCATCAGCATAAATGTGATAATTCATATTGTGATTTTCAATGATGGTACATACAGGTTGGGTGTAAAAATTGAAGAGTAGTGGTCCGACAACAGAGCCCTGCGGAACACCAAAATCAACGGGTCGTTCATCAGAGAACGCTCCAGAGATGCTAACACGGTGACTGCGTCCCGCAAGGTAGCTGTCGAACCACTGCAGAGCTAAACCATGAAAACCAAAAGATTTAGAGAGTCGGTCAATCAAAAGTTTGTGATCGATTGTGTCAAATGCAGCCGATAAGTCAAGCATGACGAGTAGAACTGCCATATTTTTGTCTATGGCTCGCTTGATGTCATTTTTTACTTTTAGCAGACATGTTTCAGTGCTATGGTTGGATTTGTAAGCAGACTGGAACGTCGTCTGGAGATGGTTATCTTGGACATGATCATTTACACGGCCGATCACAATCTTCTCTAAAGCTTTGTAGAGAAAAGGAATGTTAGAGACAGGCCGATAGTTTTGGAGTTCGTTGGGATCCAGGTTGGGTTTCTTGAGTATGGGAGTGACAATGGCTCGACAGAGAGAACTTGGAAAAGTACCTGTAGAAAGTGAGGAATTAACAATGTGAGTAATGTAGGGGCCAAGTACATGAATATTAGCTTTTAGCAGCCAGGTGGGCATAGGATCCAGAGAGCACCATTTGTTGGAATTAGAACTGATAATTCTACTTGTCTCCTGATTGTCAACCCTATCAAACTCTGAAATAACAATATTGGTGGATATATTGACATCGGGGTTAACAAACTGTAAGTTACTTGTACAATCAAGCTCAGATCTAATTTTAACAATTTTGTTGGTAAAGAAATGACAGAAGTTATCACACAGGTCTTTCATTGAGGAAGCTCTATGGTACTTATTGGTATCATTATTAAGCAATTTATGAACCGTTCGATACATGTCCTTAGTGTTACTAGTGGCTAGTTTTTCTGTGTAGTACGTGGCTTTAGCAGTTTGAATAAGATGCGCGAGTACAGTGAGGTGTGATTGTAGGTCTCTCGGTGTACATCCAACTTGGTCCTTCGCCACTTTCGCTCAAGTCGTCGCTTAATTCGTCTAGCTTCGTGAATATCAGTGTTAAACCAGGATGCTCTTGGGCGTAGTATGCGGTCCAGGATTTGCAGTGGATAGTGAACATCAAGAATTTTTAAGACGGTGGTATTATAGAAATCTACCTGATCATGGGCATCGGCGAGTTCTATAATGGGTTTAAGATTAGAGTCAAGATCACGTGCAAGTGCATCAGCATCCAAAGTCCGGAAGTCACGCCGTACTGAACGAATTCTAGGAGGGTCAGTTCTTTTGCGGTCGAGGGTAAAGTGGATGGAATGGTGATCCGACATTAAATTTTCGTGTATAACACAATCATGAACCAAGTCATCATCCTGACGGGCAATAACAAGGTCCAGTGTATGCCCATGAGTGTGAGTAGGGCCAGATACATATTGGTGAAGGTCGGTACTGGACAAGGTGGTGAGAAATCTAGAAGACTCTGGTTTGGATTGAAGATCAACGTGAATGTTAAAGTCACCTAGCATGACATGTCGACCAGGGATGTTATCTAGCTCGGCAAGCAAGTTTTCAAATTCAATTAAGAACTCGGACGTTTTGAACTTGTTAGCGTGAGACGGAGGAGGTCTGTAGACAGCAACAACAGTAAGAGACTTGGTGTGATCTGTCACGATGGCATGTTCAAAGGTGGTGGCTGTGATAGGGCTAGGAATAGCCATAAGGTTGAGATGGGTCTAATAGATCACACCAATTCCTCCATGAAAGTCAGTTCCTCCACGGGGAAAATTGATGAATGAGTAACTAGGAGGGGTGCACTCACCAATAACAACATAGTCATCTTGGTAGAGCCAGGTTTCGGTCAGGAACATTGCATCAATATCTTTCTCAGTTATGTACAACATGGTGGTCTTATTGCGTATGGAATGAGCGTTCCACACACATATACGCAGATGGTCATCGTGAAAAACAGTCGGGACGCACTTGATGGTATGAAGATTGTTTGGAGATTGTTTGGTTTGATGATGACCTGTTCTATTTCGATTGCAGGCAGGCAATCTAGGCCGTGTGCGACTTTCCGCTCATTTTGTGGTGCAAGGTCACATTTACTAAAAAATACAACCCCCAAAACCACCCATTCCTGACAATTCAAGCAATACCAATGGTGTATCCTACCTTTAAATCCCATGCTTGTATCATCAAAGGCACAATCACACAAGATTTGAAGTAGATAATTTGATGTAGATACCTTTAATATTGTCCGTGGTCTTTCGTCGGCACTCGCTACAAACAAACTGTGTCCAGTCATCACACCTTCAGCTAGGAAGTACCTCAACAGTAGCTGAGCATAACTGCCATACGTGTCTTCCTCTTCATGAGAATAAACATGAAAAATACCTCAGTCTCCCGACGATGAACTGAGCATACTGCCCGAAACGTCGAGTTCCATCCAGTTCCTTTCAGAACCACACAAACTCACAACATGACACTACCGCAAACAACTTAACTTACCGCAAGTGAAACTCGTGCATTTCCTGGCATGCTGCCAGTTTTTAGGCAATCAGTACGATGCCCTCATTTGATGACCTTTAGATGACCTTTGACCTCAAATGTCTCAAGTCATTCCCTACCCGAAGATTGTCACCAAGTTTGGTTGAGATTGATGTCAGGCTTTTAATGTCAGTACTGAACAATTGAACGAACCAAAATCTACAATGACCTCATTTGACCCTAGATGACCGTTGACCTAAAATGTCTGAAGTCAAAGTCCCACTCCCAAAAGATTATTGTCACCAAGTTTGGTCGAGATCGATTTCATAACAGCACTAAACAGTTAACCTAACCGTTAGCGAAAAATTTGTGCTTACTATAGCAGAAAATTTGTTGCTTACGGTAAACTTATTTCACGCGTTAGCGAGAAATGTTGGTCTCTGAGCATGCGCACAACCCGTAACTAAGGATTCTGCGCTTACATTGTAAGCACACAATTTTTCTGCTAGCGCGGTTAGCGGAAAATGGTGTGGGTAAGCATGGAATTCTGTGGTTAACAGAGCCATGAAATTGGGCCCAGGTTGTGTGTTTCCAATAAATTACACACGGCACCAATACGGCTGTTTCGAATATATACCGATTATACGATTATCCACCAAATGTTAAAATAGTATTTTGCCGGTACAAATATTTCTTTAACATTTTGGTTTTTTTACCAGTCTCATTTCTTGGTTATACCACCGTGACAAAGATGCCGTGGGCCGGTACTACACATCACATAATGCCTTGTGCTTTTAGAGGAGAGGTATTGTGTCAGCGAACTTGAGCTTGATTTTGGCAGATTTAGGGTCGCTAGGGTTAAATAAAGACACAACGGTAGCCGATAGGGGGCGCTATACAAATGTACCTTACCAATCAGAAGAACTGTACCAATGGCAAGACCTCCTCCTGCAAAGAAATAGGAAACAATCACTCACGAGTAGTTAAATACTCGCGGGTAGTTGAATACTCGCGGGTAGTTGAATGATAGCAGGTAGTGGAATACTCGCGGGTAGTTGAATACTCGCGGGTAGTCGAATACTCGCGGGTAGTCGAATACTCGCGAGTAGTCGAGTACTCGCGGGTAGTTGAATACTCGCGGGTAGTCGAATACTCGCGGGTAGTTAAATACCCGCAGGTAGTCGAGTACTCGCGAGTAGTTGAATACTCGCGAGTAGTTGAATACTCGCGGGTAGTTGAATAATCGCGGGTAGTCGAATACTCGCGAGTAGTTGAATATTTGCGAGTAGTTGTATATTTGCGAGTAGTTGAATACTCGCGGGTAGTTGAATACTCGCGGGTAGTCGAATACTCGCCGGTAGTTGAATAATCGCGAGTAGTCGAGTACTCGCGGGTAGTTTAGTACTCACTAGTAGTTAACATATTTCTTATGGGAGCACACACAGTTTGATACACGCTTAATAAGTTTACACGTGAAATAGATTTTGCTGTGCGATGCGCAGAAACCCCACACTACACTAGTCGACTGTGTGCGGTAATTTTGGGACAATTTGGGGGACCTTTTTGGGGGACCTTGGCTTCCCGCCTTTTTTTATGATTTTACATGGCCGCTGTGTAGCCGGCCGGCCGGCCGGCCATGTGGCCCATCGAGCAACGGCCCATCCAATACGGATAGGCAAGCGCCCTTGGCCCCTAGCAACATGTTATGTAGTTGCCGGGTGAATAAGGTCTATTGCTGATCGCGATCCCAAAGTATAGCGCAAAGCATGATGGGTAGACAAAGGGAGCAGTTTTGCAACTAAACCAAGCTTTTCGGCCCGGTATGCCTTCTCGGAAAGCTCTTTGTGCTTTTCATTATTTACTACATTATCTGATCCTCAAATACGATAAGAGTTGGGGTGCGTTCGCTCAAGCGAACGTTGGCAAACGTTAGCGAAAACGGCGAACGACATTTCGAGCTGTTCGCTGTTGGCCAGTGACGTATTTTAAAGATGGTGGAGAAGTTAGCAGCCGACGGTTTACTTTTCACAGTTTTGATTTACGTTTCATACTTTTTGTTATAAACAGTGGGTTGTTTTGAGCAGTCACAGGGATCTTTTAAAGAAAAATAATGAGTTGGACAAAAAGCAGCCAATCAAACGATGTCACTGTCACTGGGCGCCGCCATTTTGAAAACGTAGTTTTTAAAATATCGTTCCACTTTAACTAACGCAAACTCAAAACGTAGGCGAACGTTCGCGCAAACAGTTCGCGTAAGTGAAACGCATCCCCGGTCTTCTTTTTAGATTGAGGAATTTTGTTGACGACATATTTTCGAGTGGTTCGCCGTGCGCGCGATGCCCCCTTAAATTTCTTGCGTAGCGCAGGGCGCCACCTGTTTAAATCAACCGATCGACAATAGACCTTATCATGTTTTTAGGCTTCTTTCAGAATCTTTCAGAAATTATACTGCGCATGAAAACGCCTGGGGTGGCTTTCTAAACATGCAGTACGTCATGCATGCAGCAGGCTACCTAAATTTTAAAATGGGCTTTTTGGGACAGATCCTCTAGGTCAATAGCAACAAGTCTAGATTTGAAGTATTTAAAGTCATTTGTCTCTTTCATGTCAGCTGGTAGGAGATTCCATTCCGGTATGGTGTATGGGTAGAGTGAGAACTTGTAGCAATCTTTGTTTACTGTAATTCTTTTTAAGTTATTTGGGTGATCATTTCTGGTTTGTCTGTTATGGGTTGTTTCCTCATTTGTCACCTTGAGGTGGTCAATGTTGGATGGAGCTAGATGGTTCAGTTCTTTGTAGACGACAGTTAGACGGGATCTTAAACGTCTAACATCCAGTCGTTCCCACTCAAGTTGTTGGAGAAGTTGGGTGACACTGCTTTCTCGTCTGTAATCATTTGCGACAAAACGTGCCGCTCTGCGCTGAACCTTTTCAACTGAATCTATGAGGGTCTGTTTATGTGGGTCCCATATGCTGCTGCAGTACTCCAATTTGGGTCGAACAAGTGTCTTGTAGGCAATGGCTTTGGTCTTTTCATCACAACATCTCAAGTTTCTTCTCAGAAGGCCAAGAATCTTATTTGCTCCAGAAGTAACTTGGTTGATGTGTTTGGACCAAGATAAATCTTTTGTCAGCTCCACTCCTAGGTATTTTTGTTGACTCACTTCCTGTAAAGTGGCATCCCCCATTGTATATTGATGAGTGATCGATTTCTTTTTATGTGTCATATGCATTGTGAAACATTTTGAAGCATTGAAGCTCATTTGCCAAGCTTTCTCCCATTCACACAGCGAGTTGATGTCTTGTTGCAAAGTAACACAGTCATTATTTGATGTTATTTCCCTGTACAAAATGCAGTCATCTGCAAATAGACGTACCTGGGAGTTTATTAAGTCCGGTAGGTCGTTAATATACAAAAGGAATAATAACGGACCTAAAACTGTCCCCTGCGGAACTCCCGAAGTGACAGGTGAGTTTGAGGATTTTTCTCCATCAATGATGACAATTTGATGACGCATGGTTAGAAAACAATTAATCCAGTTTTTGATATTATTTCTTATTCCAAGGTGATGTAGTTTGGTGAGTAAGCGTTTGTGGGGAACCGTGTCAAATGCTTTACTGAAGTTCATTATTATGAGGTCAACTTGGCTTCGTTTGTCAAGAATCCTAGCCAGATCTTCAGTTAAAGCTGCTAATTGAGTTTCACAGGATCTTTCTTTCCGAAATCCATGTTGACGGTCATTCAGTAGGTGATGGTTATCAATATGTCCCATTACGTGACTATGTATGATGTGTTCAAGTAACTTGCAGATAATGCAGGTCAAGGAAATCGGACGATAATTGGCAGGGCTGGTCCTATCACCTTTCTTAAAAATCGGCGAGATGTTTGCACTCAACCAGTCCTTAGGCAGCCTCCCACTGTCCATTGACTTCTGAAAAATCTTCTGAAGTATTGGGGCAATTGTTGCCGAGCACTCTTTCAAGACTCTGGCAGGGATATTATCCGGTCCGGATGCCTTGTTTACCTTGAGGTTCTGAAGCAGTTTCTCAACTCCAGGCGTTGTGATGATCAATGAAGGTATGTCTGGTACTGAGCTGTGGCCATTATTTTGTCGGATCTTCCTTCGTAAAAATGAAACAAAAATGTTTGTTCAGTGTCTCAGCTTCCGAAAAATTGTTAAACGATGCGACTTACCCACAAGAAAATCTAGAGACGGCACCCCGGTCGATACGAGTAACTGTCCGTTATGCAAAGATGGGCGGGCCCCGGGTATTTGCGCCACTTTCGCCCTCGTTTTCTTCTGGAAACTCGTCGTAGTCGCACTGGGCGCCGCCATTTTGTTTTTAGGGTTGCACGTCCTTTGACACTAGGTGGCGCTGTTCATATAAAGCTTGGGGGCGTGGCCGGGTAGTGGAGATCATGGGGTGCACTATACTATAGAAGTGAGCATAATAAAAAGTGCACCCACAATTTTGTGTTTACAAAATTGTGGGATTGTGTAAACATAGCCTAGGATCAACTCTCTGGTTTGGGGTCTTTACACTGAGAGCAGACTTGATAAAATTACGGTTAAAAATGGGTCCTATTTCCGTCTGAGAACGTTAATTTTATAAAATGGCTGCATTTGTAAAATTGCAGCATTAGCCTCTGTCATGAAATGACGAAAATCAACCGAAGAGGGCGTTTTGCGGAAATTTGTCAATATGGCTTCCTTGCTCTCGCGTAAAACTAACGTAATTAGCTATACCACGGAGGAAAAACAACAGATAGTTAGTGAATTGCGGGGAAATACTTAATACAAAATGGCCAATCATAAAACTAGATTTTCTTTCCTGCACTTGAAAAGGCCCGCCGTGTATTTATGCTCCTTAGAAAACCGGTTAGGCCCAACATTTTAACAATTTGTAAAGCGCCCTGAGATAATTTGTATGGAGGGCGCTCTATAAGAATTGATTATTATTATTATTATTATTATTATTATTTGAATGCCATACAGTAAACAAATTCTGGGGCCAATTTATACAACTTGATACAAGCAATATTCTTTTTGCATTTTTAATTTTTTTTTTGACATCAAATATAAATTTGAGGCTTTACACACAAGCACTTGGTTCACAGTAATTACTATTTGGACGTTAAACCTCAACATTCCTGATCCTGCAATGTTAATTTAAAAACCAACCAGTTTTAAATACTGTCGCATTAAATGTAGACGCCTGTGAAATCTAGTAATATTTTACCCTTTTATTGACTGAAACCTTACATGGGTCATAAATGACATTTACTATTAAAAGAAGTTCGTAAATATTAAACTTGGATTTTCCAAGAATTATTCAATTGCGCCGCGACTTAGGGAACACTCGGTCGATTATATGTGTGCCAAATTTCTGGACGCCACCGTTTTGGGGTTTTTTCGGACTAAGCTTACTGCACCTAAATTGTTAACAGAGGGTAAATAGCAAGCATTAATAACATTAACATGGTAAAGGTACAATGAATTTGCAGTTTGTCAACAAAGAAGTTTGGCAACCGACATTGCATGAGGAAAGTCGGCCCAACATTAACTGTTTATAAACAATGTAAACGTCGAAGTACAGCTATAGCTACGCACGTACGAATATAGCGCAGCACACTTTCACAAACTGACCATTTTTTCAGTCGCTGTTTCTTTCTCTTTCGTAATTTTACGGTTTTGGATGACATTTAGCCTTATGCCTACGGTTTATTTTTTCGAAATAACCACAGTCTTTAGAGCTCCGTCGTAAGCCATAAAGTTCTGAAATCGACGACACACGTGTTGCTGTTGGTAAGCGCCGCCATTTTGACAATTTTCCGCGCGTTGACCTTTTAGAAAGGTCATGACAGAGGCTAATGAGGCTCGGGAAGTATCACTTTTTGGTAGGTGAGTTTCTTTCAGTGTGAATTCAGAAAATGGCGTCTCACAGCGCCCTCACGCGACCAGAAATACCGCGCATTGGGCCTTTCAAAACAGGGCCGGTGTGAAAGGTAATTCTGTCCCCCCTGGTAAATGTGTCCCCCCGGACAGACTTACCAGGCCGTGACCCGGTAAATTTGTCCGGGGGGACACATTTACCTAGGTATTTCTGTCCCCCTCCAGGTAATTCTGTCTCCCTGCCCAACGTTAAACGTGTCCCCCTGGTAAAATTGTCCCGTGCAACGTCACAAGTCTAGCACCCACTAGACGCAACAACCAGTGTAGTACAGGTTCACCCCTTCATGGTGCATCATTTTGTGGCAGACTGTAGGATGTGTAACGTACTACAATTTACAGGTGGTAAAAAGTGCTGCCACATACGTGCTGGGTATAGATAATTTGTACGCGTGCAAGAAGTCTTAAAATACTGATTACTGCTATTTTTCCTTTCGCGCAGAAACGTATAGATCGGTTGATTTAATTGATACAGATATTTTTATTTTTATTTTGATAAATTGATATATTGATGAAGGGAAGAGAAGTCCAAATAACAATAATAATTGAAATAACATCAAAATAACCACTTATGTGTGGAATATTGGGGGACAAAATTACCTAGAGGGGGACAGAATAAACTGGAGGGGGACGGAATTAACGGCTCTAGGGGGACACTTTTACCTAGTTAATTCTGTCCCCCCGGACAATTTTACCGGGGGACAGAATTACCGTCCACACCTGCTGCGTTCCACTTACGCGAACTGTTTGCGCGAACGAGTCGGCGCTACGTTTTGAGTTTGCGTTAGTTGAAGTGGAACGATATTTAAAAAACTACGTTTTCAAAATGGCGGCGCCCAGTGACAGTGCAGCCTGAACCCGCTTCGGATCGTGTTTCTGTGGGCTCGGCGATGTTAAAATAATCCCGTCGCGAACTGGTTAAGATGGAGGCATGAAATGAGATGCCAGAAAAAGGAATTAAATTTAAAAAAATGGCAAAGAAATGAGACAAAAGATGGTTTAACAAAATACTAAAAATAGCATGATTAAGTCTATTCCACAAACGGGGCCCGTAGAAACGTAAGGTGTTTAGGGAATGTAACGTACGGGTGAATAGAATAGAATTATTATAGATTATTGCGTGATATCGTGTGGTACTGGTGAGTATCGCGAACATAAGTGAAATAAGAAAAGAAAAAAATATGAAGAAATTAAAGGTTATTATTAGAGGCGTCATTAAAATGACACGCTATTGACATGCGAGCGCACCCGTAATTCCTTGGAGTTCTTGCACAGGAATCAATAACAAACAACAATGGGTCCGTTCTCAAGCGTCGGAAGGTGGTGGGAAGGAGTTTAGCCATCCACCCAGACTAGAAGGCGCCATTGTGTACTCCTTTGTTATGTAAATTGTTGCGTTTCGCTGCGGGCAGGTCATTAGCAGCGGCAAAACAATCGAACATATGACAAATAAACATAGCCGGGCGTAAAGAAAACCACAAAATAATGATTAGTCTGAGATGTGTTAGCTTTAAAATGATATATATTTTTATTGGGTAGGGTGTTTAAAAAATATCTAATATTGAGGGGAAAAGCCAGGTCATACAGTGTGTTTATTGGAAAGGGGCGTAATCATACAAGAAGCTTCCGTTTGTTTTAATTATTAAAACGATTCTCAGTCACATGGGAAGACAATTAAAGTGAAGGACGTGTACCGGATTTTTTTTCTGTCCGACAATTAGGTGTGTTAGTTAAAGATGAAGTGCTTTTTGCAAGAGAATAGCAATGAGAAACGTGTGTATTGGGAAGGGGCGTAATCGTAGATGAAGCTTACGTTTGTCTGTTTAATTATTAGAACGATTCTCAGTCACATGGGAAGGACATTAAATTAAAGGGCGTGTAACGCTGGGTTATGAAGATTTTTTCGGTCAGACTTTTAGTTTTTTTTTGTTAAAGATGAAGTGCTTTTGCAAGGGAATAGCAATGAGAAACGTGTTTATTTGGAAGGGGAGTAATCATACATGAAGCTTATTTGTTTTGTTTAATTATTAGAACGATTCTCGGTCACAATCATGGGAAGAACATTAAAGTAAAAGACGTGTAACAGATTTTGTTTCTGTGCGACTATTAGATTCGTTAGTTAAAGATAAAGTGCTTTTGCAAGAGAATAGCAATGAGAAACGTGTTTATTTGGAAGGGGCGTAATCATACATGAAGCTTACGTTTGTCTGTTGAAGTATTAGAACGATTCTCAGTCACATGGGAAGGACATTAAATTGAAGGACGTGTAACGCTGGGTTATGAAGATTTGTTTCTGTCAGACTATTAGGTTTGTGCTTTTGCTAGAGAATAGCAATAAGAAACGTGTTTATTGGGAAGGGGCGTAATCATACATGAAGCTTACGTTTTTCTGTTTAATTATTAGAACGATTCTTGGTCACAATCATGGGAAGGACATTAAATTGGAGGACGTGTAACGCTGGATTATGTGGACTTTTTTTTTCTGTCAGACTATTAGGTTTTTTAATTAAAGATGAGGTGCTTTTGCAAAAAAATAGCAATGAGAAATGTGTTTACTTGGAAGGGGCGTTATCATACATGAAGCTTACGTTTTTCTGTTTAATTATTAGAACGATTCTCAGTCACATGGGAAGGACATTAAATTGAAGGACGCATGTAACGATGGGTTATGATAATTTTTTGGTCAGACTAATATGCTTCATAGTTAGGACATTAAATTGAAGGGCGTGTAACGGATTTTTGTTTCTGTCCGTCTATTAGGTTTGTTAGTTAAAGATGAAGTGCTTTTGCAAGATAATAGCAATGAGAAACGTGTTTATCGTTCTTTAATGTCCTTTCTATGTGACTGATAATCGTTCTAATAATTAAACAGAACAAACGTAGGCTTTATGTAAGATTAAGTCCCTTTTCAATAAACACGTTTCTCATTGCTATTCTTTTGCAAAAGCACTTCATCTTAAACTAACAAACCTATTAGTCGGGAGAAAAATTAATCTGTTACACGTCTTTTACTTTATTGTCCTTCCCATGATTGTCACCGAGAATCGTTCTAATAATTAAACAACAGAAATAAGCTGCGTGTATGATTCCGCCCCTTCCCAGTAAACACGTTTCTTATTGCTATTCTTCTGCAAAAGCACTTCATCTTTTTCTAAAAAACCTAATAGTCTGGCTGCAACACGTTCTCATAACCCATCGTTACACGCGTCCTTCAATTTAATGTCCTTCCCGTGTGACTGAGAATCGTTCTAATAATTAAACAGAAAACAAGGTTTCATGTATGATTACGCCCCTTCCCAATAAACACGTTTCTTATTGCTATTCTCTAGTAAAAGCACAAACCTAATAGTCTGACAGAAACAAATCTTCATAACCCAGCGTTACACGTCCTTCGATTTGATGTCCTTCCCATGTGACTGAGATCCGTTCTAATAATAAAACAGACAAACATAAGCTTCATATATGATTACGCCCTTTCCCAATAAACACGTTAAGGAAACAATACTTGTTGGGAACTAAAACATTAATTATACAATACCCAACAGCCCTTTAAACATGTCACCCCTAAAAACACCGCTGTATTGCTTGCAAGTGTACCCAAAGTGTTTCGTCATAGCACCCCCTATAGGTGGGACTCGAACATACGACCTCCAGAATAACGGACCGGTGCTCTATCAACTGAGATATCTTGACCTTAGTCTTTGCTTATGACCACTGCATTTGACAGTGGGCCCGCTAAGGACACGATTTATATTCCCATCAGCTCCCTCGATCACGCAATGATCTTTGCAAATTGCTTAAACGGGGCATGACCTTTCAACGCAAATTCGATCATTCGAACATATGGAGGTCAATGGGCAAAATCATTTGCAGCGCGCGGATACGCACAGGCATTTGCGCTCATTTGATAATCGTTTGTTTCGGTTTTGGGCGTATCGGGTTCGGTAACGCACTGTTTAAAATAAAAACGCAGATATGCAAACAGCCGTACAAAAGCCGTACACAATGTTGAGGTTTCCTTAGGTTTGTGCACAAACATCGATGCACCCAGCTCGCATCACTTTGTACATCGAGCCAGTGCTCTAGTAATTAAATATAGCTCTATGCTTATTACTCGGTACAACTATCCAATCAGAGCACGAAGCTCATCAGCGTTTCCCAGCGCCGCGCCCAGCGCCTACCTCGCCTATATAGTCGGTGGTCCGCTGTCTGTAGCTCTCCAGATGCGAGTAGACGTAATTTGTAAAGGCCGTACGATTATTCTATCAACGGATTTTCGATCATTGCATTGATGAGAATGGACGGAGTAGTCGTTTGGGTTGTGCTGGGGATATCGCCATTGGCAGGTAGGTTCGATTTTTAATAACGCAACAAATCTCGTTTCATAGTGATCGAGTCAGTGAATTGTACTTTTCCCAGCGATTGAACGCTGTGTAAGTTTTAAATGTACTGAACCTATAGGTGCAGTATTATTTTTCATAAAAATGATTTGTTTTGTATTTGTGACCCACTCCACAATAATGGGTATTATGTCACAAAATAGTGAAATTAAGTTATATACATGGTTGGAAAGCCCACAGCATAAGCTTTCATTTGGTGTATGCTCCATAGCTACTCCTGTTCTGGAGATATGACATGTTTGCTTTTGATTACTTCCTTGGAGTTCAAATTACACAACTGAGAAAACAGGCTTTGAAAAAGCCGGCTTTGTTGTAGAACAACAGAACGATAAACGCAAAATGGGCGTGTTTTCCACTTTAATCATCAAAATCAACATTTCTTTGAACGAAAACTTAAAATAATGGTGGGAAGGACATTAAATTGAAGGACGTGTAACGCTGGGTTATGAAGATTTGTTTCTGTCAGACTATTAGGTTTGTGCTTTTGCTAGAGAATAGCAATAAGAAACGTGTTTATTGGGAAGGGGCGTAATCATACATGAAGCTTACGTTTTTCTGTTTAATTATTAGAACGATTCTTGGTCACAATCATGGGAAGGACATTAAATTGGAGGACGTGTAACGCTGGATTATGTGGACTTTTTTTTTCTGTCAGACTATTAGGTTTTTTAATTAAAGATGAGGTGCTTTTGCAAAAAAATAGCAATGAGAAATGTGTTTACTTGGAAGGGGCGTTATCATACATGAAGCTTACGTTTTTTCTGTTTAATTATTAGAACGATTCTCAGTCACATGGGAAGGACATTAAATTGAAGGACGCATGTAACGATGGGTTATGATAATTTTTTGGTCAGACTAATATGCTTCATAGTTAGGACATTAAATTGAAGGGCGTGTAACGGATTTTTGTTTCTGTCCGTCTATTAGGTTTGTTAGTTAAAGATGAAGTGCTTTTGCAAGATAATAGCAATGAGAAACGTGTTTATCGTTCTTTAATGTCCTTTCTATGTGACTGATAATCGTTCTAATAATTAAACAGAACAAACGTAGGCTTTATGTAAGATTAAGTCCCTTTTCAATAAACACGTTTCTCATTGCTATTCTTTTGCAAAAGCACTTCATCTTAAACTAACAAACCTATTAGTCGGGAGAAAAATTAATCTGTTACACGTCTTTTACTTTATTGTCCTTCCCATGATTGTCACCGAGAATCGTTCTAATAATTAAACAACAGAAATAAGCTGCGTGTATGATTCCGCCCCTTCCCAGTAAACACGTTTCTTATTGCTATTCTTCTGCAAAAGCACTTCATCTTTTTCTAAAAAACCTAATAGTCTGGCTGCAACACGTTCTCATAACCCATCGTTACACGCGTCCTTCAATTTAATGTCCTTCCCGTGTGACTGAGAATCGTTCTAATAATTAAACAGAAAACAAGGTTTCATGTATGATTACGCCCCTTCCCAATAAACACGTTTCTTATTGCTATTCTCTAGTAAAAGCACAAACCTAATAGTCTGACAGAAACAAATCTTCATAACCCAGCGTTACACGTCCTTCGATTTGATGTCCTTCCCATGTGACTGAGATCCGTTCTAATAATAAAACAGACAAACATAAGCTTCATATATGATTACGCCCTTTCCCAATAAACACGTTAAGGAAACAATACTTGTTGGGAACTAAAACATTAATTATACAATACCCAACAGCCCTTTAAACATGTCACCCCTAAAAACACCGCTGTATTGCTTGCAAGTGTACCCAAAGTGTTTCGTCATAGCACCCCCTATAGGTGGGACTCGAACATACGACCTCCAGAATAACGGACCGGTGCTCTATCAACTGAGATATCTTGACCTTAGTCTTTGCTTATGACCACTGCATTTGACAGTGGGCCCGCTAAGGACACGATTTATATTCCCATCAGCTCCCTCGATCACGCAATGATCTTTGCAAATTGCTTAAACGGGGCATGACCTTTCAACGCAAATTCGATCATTCGAACATATGGAGGTCAATGGGCAAAATCATTTGCAGCGCGCGGATACGCACAGGCATTTGCGCTCATTTGATAATCGTTTGTTTCGGTTTTGGGCGTATCGGGTTCGGTAACGCACTGTTTAAAATAAAAACGCAGATATGCAAACAGCCGTACAAAAGCCGTACACAATGTTGAGGTTTCCTTAGGTTTGTGCACAAACATCGATGCACCCAGCTCGCATCACTTTGTACATCGAGCCAGTGCTCTAGTAATTAAATATAGCTCTATGCTTATTACTCGGTACAACTATCCAATCAGAGCACGAAGCTCATCAGCGTTTCCCAGCGCCGCGCCCAGCGCCTACCTCGCCTATATAGTCGGTGGTCCGCTGTCTGTAGCTCTCCAGATGCGAGTAGACGTAATTTGTAAAGGCCGTACGATTATTCTATCAACGGATTTTCGATCATTGCATTGATGAGAATGGACGGAGTAGTCGTTTGGGTTGTGCTGGGGATATCGCCATTGGCAGGTAGGTTCGATTTTTAATAACGCAACAAATCTCGTTTCATAGTGATCGAGTCAGTGAATTGTACTTTTCCCAGCGATTGAACGCTGTGTAAGTTTTAAATGTACTGAACCTATAGGTGCAGTATTATTTTTCATAAAAATGATTTGTTTTGTATTTGTGACCCACTCCACAATAATGGGTATTATGTCACAAAATAGTGAAATTAAGTTATATACATGGTTGGAAAGCCCACAGCATAAGCTTTCATTTGGTGTATGCTCCATAGCTACTCCTGTTCTGGAGATATGACATGTTTGCTTTTGATTACTTCCTTGGAGTTCAAATTACACAACTGAGAAAACAGGCTTTGAAAAAGCCGGCTTTGTTGTAGAACAACAGAACGATAAACGCAAAATGGGCGTGTTTTCCACTTTAATCATCAAAATCAACATTTCTTTGAACGAAAACTTAAAATAATGGTGGGAAGGACATTAAATTGAAGGACGTGTAACGCTGGGTTATGAAGATTTGTTTCTGTCAGACTATTAGGTTTGTGCTTTTGCTAGAGAATAGCAATAAGAAACGTGTTTATTGGGAAGGGGCGTAATCATACATGAAGCTTACGTTTTTCTGTTTAATTATTAGAACGATTCTTGGTCACAATCATGGGAAGGACATTAAATTGGAGGACGTGTAACGCTGGATTATGTGGACTTTTTTTTTCTGTCAGACTATTAGGTTTTTTAATTAAAGATGAGGTGCTTTTGCAAAAAAATAGCAATGAGAAATGTGTTTACTTGGAAGGGGCGTTATCATACATGAAGCTTACGTTTTTTCTGTTTAATTATTAGAACGATTCTCAGTCACATGGGAAGGACATTAAATTGAAGGACGCATGTAACGATGGGTTATGATAATTTTTTGGTCAGACTAATATGCTTCATAGTTAGGACATTAAATTGAAGGGCGTGTAACGGATTTTTGTTTCTGTCCGTCTATTAGGTTTGTTAGTTAAAGATGAAGTGCTTTTGCAAGATAATAGCAATGAGAAACGTGTTTATCGTTCTTTAATGTCCTTTCTATGTGACTGATAATCGTTCTAATAATTAAACAGAACAAACGTAGGCTTTATGTAAGATTAAGTCCCTTTTCAATAAACACGTTTCTCATTGCTATTCTTTTGCAAAAGCACTTCATCTTAAACTAACAAACCTATTAGTCGGGAGAAAAATTAATCTGTTACACGTCTTTTACTTTATTGTCCTTCCCATGATTGTCACCGAGAATCGTTCTAATAATTAAACAACAGAAATAAGCTGCGTGTATGATTCCGCCCCTTCCCAGTAAACACGTTTCTTATTGCTATTCTTCTGCAAAAGCACTTCATCTTTTTCTAAAAAACCTAATAGTCTGGCTGCAACACGTTCTCATAACCCATCGTTACACGCGTCCTTCAATTTAATGTCCTTCCCGTGTGACTGAGAATCGTTCTAATAATTAAACAGAAAACAAGGTTTCATGTATGATTACGCCCCTTCCCAATAAACACGTTTCTTATTGCTATTCTCTAGTAAAAGCACAAACCTAATAGTCTGACAGAAACAAATCTTCATAACCCAGCGTTACACGTCCTTCGATTTGATGTCCTTCCCATGTGACTGAGATCCGTTCTAATAATTAAACAGACAAACGTAAGCTTCATATATGATTACGCCCTTTCCCAATAAACACGTTTCTCATTGCTATTCTCTTGCAAAAGCACTTCATCTTTAACTAACAAACCTAATAGTCGGACAGAAACAAAAATCCGTTACACGTCCTTCAATTTTATGTCCTTCCTATGTGACTGAGAATCGTTCTAATAATTAAACAGAAAAAAACGTAGGTTTCATGTATGATTACGCCCCTTCACAATAAACACGTTTCTTATTGCTATTTTCTAGTAAAAGCACAAACCTAATAGTATGACAGAAACAAATCTTCATAACCCAGCGTTACACGTCCTTCGATTTATTGTCCTCCCCATGTGACTGAGAATCGTTCTAATAATTAAACAGACAAACGTAAGCTTCATGTATGATTACGCCCTTTTCCAATAAACACGTTTCTTATTGCTCTTCTCTTGAACGATTCTTGGTCACAATCATGGGAAGGACATTAAATTGAAGGACGTGTAATGCTGGATTATGTGGACTTTTTTTCTGTCAGACTATTAGGTTTTTTAATTAAAGATGAAGTGCTTTTGCAAAAAAATAGCAATGAGAAATGCGTTTACTTGGAAGGGGCGTAATCATACATGAAGCTTACGTTTGTCTGTTTAATTATTAGAACGATTCTCAGTCACATGGGAAGGACATTAAATTGAAGGACGCGTGTAACGATGGGTTATGATAATTTGTTTTGTCAGACTAATATGTTTTTTAGTTAAAGATAAAGTGCTTTTGCAAGAGAATAGCAAGGAGTAACGTGCTTATTAGGAAGGGGCGTAATCATACATGAAGCTTATTTTTATTGTTTAATTATTAGAACGATTCTCGGTCACAATCATGGGAAGGACATTAAAGTAAAAGACGTATAACGTATTTTTTTCTGTCCGACTATTAATTGTTTTAGTTAAAGATGAAGTGCTTTTGCAAGAGAATAGCAACGAGAAACGTGTTTATTGGGAAAGGGCGTAATCATACATGAAGCTTACGTTTGTCTGTTTAATTATTAGAACGATTCTCAGTCACATGGGAAGGACATTAAATCGAAGGACGTGTAACGCTGGGTTATGAAGATTTGTTTCTGTCAGACTATTAGGTTTGTGCTTTTACTAGAGAATAGCAATAAAAAACGTGTTTATTGGGAAGGAGCGTAATTATACATGAAACTTACGTTTTTCTGTTCAATTATTAGAACGATTCTCAGTCACATAGGAAGGACATAAAATTGAAGGGCGTGTAACGGATTTTTGTTTCTGTCCGACTATTAGGTTTGTTAGTTAAAGATGAAGTGCTTTTGCAAGATAATATCATTGAGAAACGTGTTTATCGTTCTTTAATGTCCTTTCTATGTGACTGATAATCGTTCTAATAATTAAACAGAAAAAACGTAGGCTTTATGTAAGATTAAGTTCCTTTTCAATAAACACGTTTCTCATTGCTATTCTTTTGCAAAAGCACTTCATCTTAAACTAACAAACCTAATAGTCGGGAGAACAATTAATCTGTTACACGTCTTTTACTTTATTGTCCTTCCCATGATTGTCACCGAGAATCGTTCTAATAATTAACCAACAGAAATAAGCTTCGTGTATGATTACGCCCCTTCCCAGTAAACACGTTTCTTATTGCTATTCTTCTGCAAAAGCACTTCATCTTTTTCTAAAAAACCTAATAGTCTGGCTGCAACACGTTCTCATAACCCACCGTTACACGCGTCCTTCAATTTAATGTCCTTCCCGTGTGTCTTAGAATCGTTCTAATAATTAAACAGAAAAAACGTAGGTTTCGTGTATGATTACGCCCCTTCCCAATAAACACGTTTCTTATTGCTATTCTCTAGTAAAAGCACAAACCTGATAGTATGACAGAAACAAATCTTCATAACCCAGCGTTACACGTCCTTCGATTTAATGTCCTTTCCATGTTTTCTTTCCATATGAAGTAATACAGGCGTGGATCCAGGGGGGAGTCCTGGAGGTTCGGACCCCCATATATTTTGACTGGATTTTTTTAATTTTTTTTAAAACAATAACAACCAACAACAGAAACAAAATATATAAGTAAAATAGGCTCATAATGTGCCAGAATGCACCTCAGAGCTTCTACTGTAAAACAAAATTGGGGGGAGAGCCCCAAGACCCTCGTCCATGGCTAGGACCCCCACATTCATAAATTCCTGCATCCGCCCCTGAATACACACCAAAATAGTACTTTTCATGAATCTGGCTCCCTTTTCAAATTATAAGAGTGAGCTGTAGGCAGGTGAATTACTTCTACTCAATAAGCATCATTTTTGATGGCCTAAATCTAGACTAACCTTCTCCACAGCATTTCTTACATTCCATTTTCCGATAACATGTTATTAGTGACATATAAAAATAAGGAAACAATACTTGTTGGGAACTAAAACATTAATTCTACAATACCCAACAGCCCTTTAAACATGTCACCCCTTAAAAACACCGCTGTGTTGCTTGCAAGTGTACCCAAAGTGTTTCGTCATAGCACCCCCTATAGGTGGGACTCGAACATACGACCTCCAGAATAACGGACCGGTGCTCTATCAACTGAGATATCTTGACCTTAGTCTTTGCTTATGACCACTGCATTTGACAGTGGGCCCGCTAAGGACACGATTTATATTCCCATCAGCTCCCTCGATCACGCAATGATCTTTGCAAATTGCTTAAACGGGGCATGACCTTTCAACGCAAATTCGATCATTCGAACATATGGAGGTCAATGGGCAAAATCATTTGCAGCGCGCGGATACGCACAGGCATTTGCGCTCATTTGATAATCGTTTGTTTCGGTTTTGGGCGTATCGGGTTCGGTAACGCACTGTTTAAAATAAAAACGCAGATATGCAAACAGCCGTACAAAAGCCGTACACAATGTTGAGGTTTCCTTAGGTTTGTGCACAAACATCGATGCACCCAGCTCGCATCACTTTGTACATCGAGCCAGTGCTCTAGTAATTAAATATAGCTCTATGCTTATTACTCGGTACAACTATCCAATCAGAGCACGAAGCTCATCAGCGTTTCCCAGCGCCGCGCCCAGCGCCTACCTCGCCTATATAGTCGGTGGTCCGCTGTCTGTAGCTCTCCAGATGCGAGTAGACGTAATTTGTAAAGGCCGTACGATTATTCTATCAACGGATTTTCGATCATTGCATTGATGAGAATGGACGGAGTAGTCGTTTGGGTTGTGCTGGGGATATCGCCATTGGCAGGTAGGTTCGATTTTTAATAACGCAACAAATCTCGTTTCATAGTGATCGAGTCAGTGAATTGTACTTTTCCCAGCGATTGAACGCTGTGTAAGTTTTAAATGTACTGAACCTATAGGTGCAGTATTATTTTTCATAAAAATGATTTGTTTTGTATTTGTGACCCACTCCACAATAATGGGTATTATGTCACAAAATAGTGAAATTAAGTTATATACATGGTTGGAAAGCCCACAGCATAAGCTTTCATTTGGTGTATGCTCCATAGCTACTCCTGTTCTGGAGATATGACATGTTTGCTTTTGATTACTTCCTTGGAGTTCAAATTACACAACTGAGAAAACAGGCTTTGAAAAAGCCGGCTTTGTTGTAGAACAACAGAACGATAAACGCAAAATGGGCGTGTTTTCCACTTTAATCATCAAAATCAACATTTCTTTGAACGAAAACTTAAAATAATGGTGGGAAGGACATTAAATTGAAGGACGTGTAACGCTGGGTTATGAAGATTTGTTTCTGTCAGACTATTAGGTTTGTGCTTTTGCTAGAGAATAGCAATAAGAAACGTGTTTATTGGGAAGGGGCGTAATCATACATGAAGCTTACGTTTTTCTGTTTAATTATTAGAACGATTCTTGGTCACAATCATGGGAAGGACAATAAATTGGAGGACGTGTAACGCTGGATTATGTGGACTTTTTTTTTCTGTCAGACTATTAGGTTTTTTAATTAAAGATGAGGTGCTTTTGCAAAAAAATAGCAATGAGAAATGTGTTTACTTGGAAGGGGCGTTATCATACATGAAGCTTACGTTTTTCTGTTTAATTATTAGAACGATTCTCAGTCACATGGGAAGGACATTAAATTGAAGGACGCATGTAACGATGGGTTATGATAATTTTTTGGTCAGACTAATATGCTTCATAGTTAGGACATTAAATTGAAGGGCGTGTAACGGATTTTTGTTTCTGTCCGTCTATTAGGTTTGTTAGTTAAAGATGAAGTGCTTTTGCAAGATAATAGCAATGAGAAACGTGTTTATCGTTCTTTAATGTCCTTTCTATGTGACTGATAATCGTTCTAATAATTAAACAGAACAAACGTAGGCTTTATGTAAGATTAAGTCCCTTTTCAATAAACACGTTTCTCATTGCTATTCTTTTGCAAAAGCACTTCATCTTAAACTAACAAACCTATTAGTCGGGAGAAAAATTAATCTGTTACACGTCTTTTACTTTATTGTCCTTCCCATGATTGTCACCGAGAATCGTTCTAATAATTAAACAACAGAAATAAGCTGCGTGTATGATTCCGCCCCTTCCCAGTAAACACGTTTCTTATTGCTATTCTTCTGCAAAAGCACTTCATCTTTTTCTAAAAAACCTAATAGTCTGGCTGCAACACGTTCTCATAACCCATCGTTACACGCGTCCTTCAATTTAATGTCCTTCCCGTGTGACTGAGAATCGTTCTAATAATTAAACAGAAAACAAGGTTTCATGTATGATTACGCCCCTTCCCAATAAACACGTTTCTTATTGCTATTCTCTAGTAAAAGCACAAACCTAATAGTCTGACAGAAACAAATCTTCATAACCCAGCGTTACACGTCCTTCGATTTGATGTCCTTCCCATGTGACTGAGATCCGTTCTAATAATTAAACAGACAAACGTAAGCTTCATATATGATTACGCCCTTTCCCAATAAACACGTTTCTCATTGCTATTCTCTTGCAAAAGCACTTCATCTTTAACTAACAAACCTAATAGTCGGACAGAAACAAAAATCCGTTACACGTCCTTCAATTTTATGTCCTTCCTATGTGACTGAGAATCGTTCTAATAATTAAACAGAAAAAAACGTAGGTTTCATGTATGATTACGCCCCTTCACAATAAACACGTTTCTTATTGCTATTTTCTAGTAAAAGCACAAACCTAATAGTATGACAGAAACAAATCTTCATAACCCAGCGTTACACGTCCTTCGATTTATTGTCCTCCCCATGTGACTGAGAATCGTTCTAATAATTAAACAGACAAACGTAAGCTTCATGTATGATTACGCCCTTTTCCAATAAACACGTTTCTTATTGCTCTTCTCTTGAACGATTCTTGGTCACAATCATGGGAAGGACATTAAATTGAAGGACGTGTAATGCTGGATTATGTGGACTTTTTTTCTGTCAGACTATTAGGTTTTTTAATTAAAGATGAAGTGCTTTTGCAAAAAAATAGCAATGAGAAATGCGTTTACTTGGAAGGGGCGTAATCATACATGAAGCTTACGTTTGTCTGTTTAATTATTAGAACGATTCTCAGTCACATGGGAAGGACATTAAATTGAAGGACGCGTGTAACAATGGGTTATGATAATTTGTTTTGTCAGACTAATATGTTTTTTAGTTAAAGATAAAGTGCTTTTGCAAGAGAATAGCAAGGAGTAACGTGCTTATTAGGAAGGGGCGTAATCATACATGAAGCTTATTTTTATTGTTTAATTATTAGAACGATTCTCGGTCACAATCATGGGAAGGACATTAAAGTAAAAGACGTATAACGTATTTTTTTCTGTCCGACTATTAATTGTTTTAGTTAAAGATGAAGTGCTTTTGCAAGAGAATAGCAACGAGAAACGTGTTTATTGGGAAAGGGCGTAATCATACATGAAGCTTACGTTTGTCTGTTTAATTATTAGAACGATTCTCAGTCACATGGGAAGGACATTAAATCGAAGGACGTGTAACGCTGGGTTATGAAGATTTGTTTCTGTCAGACTATTAGGTTTGTGCTTTTACTAGAGAATAGCAATAAAAAACGTGTTTATTGGGAAGGAGCGTAATTATACATGAAACTTACGTTTTTCTGTTCAATTATTAGAACGATTCTCAGTCACATAGGAAGGACATAAAATTGAAGGGCGTGTAACGGATTTTTGTTTCTGTCCGACTATTAGGTTTGTTAGTTAAAGATGAAGTGCTTTTGCAAGATAATATCATTGAGAAACGTGTTTATCGTTCTTTAATGTCCTTTCTATGTGACTGATAATCGTTCTAATAATTAAACAGAAAAAACGTAGGCTTTATGTAAGATTAAGTTCCTTTTCAATAAACACGTTTCTCATTGCTATTCTTTTGCAAAAGCACTTCATCTTAAACTAACAAACCTAATAGTCGGGAGAACAATTAATCTGTTACACGTCTTTTACTTTATTGTCCTTCCCATGATTGTCACCGAGAATCGTTCTAATAATTAACCAACAGAAATAAGCTTCGTGTATGATTACGCCCCTTCCCAGTAAACACGTTTCTTATTGCTATTCTTCTGCAAAAGCACTTCATCTTTTTCTAAAAAACCTAATAGTCTGGCTGCAACACGTTCTCATAACCCACCGTTACACGCGTCCTTCAATTTAATGTCCTTCCCGTGTGTCTTAGAATCGTTCTAATAATTAAACAGAAAAAACGTAGGTTTCGTGTATGATTACGCCCCTTCCCAATAAACACGTTTCATATTGCTATTCTCTAGTAAAAGCACAAACCTGATAGTATGACAGAAACAAATCTTCATAACCCAGCGTTACACGTCCTTCGATTTAATGTCCTTTCCATGTTTTCTTTCCATATGAAGTAATACAGGCGTGGATCCAGGGGGGAGTCCTGGAGGTTCGGACCCCCATATATTTTGACTGGATTTTTTTAATTTTTTTTAAAACAATAACAACCAACAACAGAAACAAAATATATAAGTAAAATAGGCTCATAATGTGCCAGAATGCACCTCAGAGCTTCTACTGTAAAACAAAATTGGGGGGAGAGCCCCAAGACCCTCGTCCATGGCTAGGACCCCCACATTCATAAATTCCTGCATCCGCCCCTGAATACACACCAAAATAGTACTTTTCATGAATCTGGCTCCCTTTTCAAATTATAAGAGTGAGCTGTAGGCAGGTGAATTACTTCTACTCAATAAGCATCATTTTTGATGGCCTAAATCTAGACTAACCTTCTCCACAGCATTTCTTACATTCCATTTTCCGATAACATGTTATTAGTGACATATAAAAATAAGGAAACAATACTTGTTGGGAACTAAAACATTAATTCTACAATACCCAACAGCCCTTTAAACATGTCACCCCTTAAAAACACCGCTGTATTGCTTGCAAGTGTACCCAAAGTGTTTCGTCATAGCACCCCCTATAGGTGGGACTCGAACATACGACCTCCAGAATAACGGACCGGTGCTCTATCAACTGAGATATCCTGACCTTAGTCTTTGCTTATGACCACTGCATTTGACAGTGGGCCCGCTAAGGACACGATTTATATTCCCATCAGCTCCCTCGATCACGCAATGATCTTTGCAAACTGCTTAAACGGGGCATGACCTTTCAACGCAAATTCGATCATTCGAACATATGGAGGTCAATGGGCAAAATCATTTGCAGCGCGCGGATACGCACAGGCATTTGCGCTCATTTGATAATCGTTTGTTTCGGTTTTGGGCGTATCGGGTTCGGTAACGCACTGTTTAAAATAAAAACGCAGATATGCAAACAGCCGTACAAAAGCCGTACACAATGTTGAGGTTTCCTTAGGTTTGTGCACAAACATCGATGCACCCAGCTCGCATCACTTTGTACATCGAGCCAGTGCTCTAGTAATTAAATATAGCTCTATGCTTATTACTCGGTACAACTATCCAATCAGAGCACGAAGCTCATCAGCGTTTCCCAGCGCCGCGCCCAGCGCCTACCTCGCCTATATAGTCGGTGGTCCGCTGTCTGTAGCTCTCCAGATGCGAGTAGACGTAATTTGTAAAGGCCGTACGATTATTCTATCAACGGATTTTCGATCATTGCATTGATGAGAATGGACGGAGTAGTCGTTTGGGTTGTGCTGGGGATATCGCCATTGGCAGGTAGGTTCGATTTTTAATAACGCAACAAATCTCGTTTCATAGTGATCGAGTCAGTGAACTGTACTTTTCCCAGCGATTGAACGCTGTGTAAGTTTTAAATGTACTGAACCTATAGGTGCAGTATTATTTTTCATAAAAATGATTTGTTTTGTATTTGTGACCCACTCCACAATAATGGGTATTATGTCACAAAATAGTGAAATTAAGTTATATACATGGTTGGAAAGCCCACAGCATAAGCTTTCATTTGGTGTATGCTCCATAGCTACTCCTGTTCTGGAGATATGACATGTTTGCTTTTGATTACTTCCTTGGAGTTCAAATTACACAACTGAGCAAACAGGCTTTGAAAAAGCCGGCTTTGTTGTAGAACAACAGAACGATAAACGCAAAATGGGCGTGTTTTCCACTTTAATCATCAAAATCAACATTTCTTTGAACGAAAACTTAAAATAATGGTGCTAAAGATATCATTAATGGCAAAAAATGTAAATCCCATTTTGATGAAATGTTTACCCTCTCAACTGTGAGTGGGCCATTACATGATAATGCACAGGCTTAATCTTACATAAAGCCTACGTTTTTCTGTTCAATTATTAGAACGGTTCTCAGTCACATGGGAAGAACATTAAATTGAAGGACGGGTAACACTGGGTTATAAATTTGTTTTTCTGTCAGACTATTAGGTTTGTGCTTTTGCTAGAGAATAGCAATAAGAAACGTTGTTATTGGGAAGGGGCGTAATCATACATGCATGAAGCTTACGTTTTTTCTGTTTAATGATTATAACTATTCTTAGTCACATAGAAAGGACATTAAATTGAAGGACGTGTAACGAATTTTTGTTTCTGTCCGACTATTAGGTTTGTTAGTTAAAGATAAAGTGCCTTTGCAAGAGAATAGCAATGAGAAACGTGTTTATTGGGAAGGGGCGTAATCATACATGAAACTTACGTTTTTCTGTTTAATTATTAGAACGATTCTTGGTCACTATCATGGGAAGGACATTAAATTGAAGGACGTGTTACGCTGGATTATGTGGACTTTTTTTCTGTCAGACTATTAGGTTTTTTAATGAAGTGCTTTTGCAAAAAAAAAACAATGAGAAATGTGTTTACTTGGAAGGGGCGTAATCATACATGAAGCTTACGTTTGTCTGTCTAATTATTAGAACGATTCTCAGTCACATGGGAAGGACATTAAATTGAAGGACGTGTAACGCTGGGTTATAAAGATTTGTTTCTGTCAGACTATTAGGTTTGTGCTTTTGCTAGAGAATAGCAATAAGAAACGTGTTTATTGGGAAGGGGCGTAATCATACATGCATGAAGCTTACGTTTTTTCTGTTTAATTATTAGAACTATTCTCAGTCACATAAAAAGGACATTAAATTGAAATACGTGTAACGAATTTTTGTTTCAGTCCCGACTATTAGGTTTGTTAGTTAAAGATGAAGTGCTTTTGCAAGATAATAGCAATGAGAAACGTGTTTATCGTTCTTTAATGTTCTTTCTATGTGACTGATAATCGTTCTAATAATTAAACAGAAAAAACGTAGGCTTTATGTAAGATTAAGTCCCTTTTCAATAAACACGTTTCTCATTGCTATTCTTTTGCAAAAGCACTTCATTTTAAACTAACAAACCTAATAGTCGGGAGAAAAATTAATCTGTTACACGTCTTTTACTTTATCGCCTTCCCATGATTGTCGCCGAGAATCGTTCTAATAATTAAACAACAGAAATAAGCTTCGTGTATGATTACGCCCCTTCCCAGTAAACACGTTTCTTATTGCTATTCTTCTGCAAAAGCACTTCATCTTTTTCAAAAAAACCTAATAGTCTGGCTGCAACACGTTCTCATAACCCATCGTTACACGCGTCCTTCAATTTAATGTCCTTCCCGTGTGTCTTAGAATCGTTCTAATAATTAAACAGAAAAAACGTAGGTTTCATGTATGATTACGCCCCTTCCCAATAAACACGTTTCTTATTGCTATTCTCTAGTAAAACCACAAACCTGATATGACAGAAACAAATCTTCATAACCCAGCGTTACACGTCCTTCGATTTGATGTCCTTCCCATGTGACTGAGATCCGTTCTAATAATTAAACAGACAAACGTAAGCTTCATATATGATTACGCCCTTTCCCAATAAACACGTTTCTTATTGCTCTTCTCTTGAACGATTCTTGGTCACAATCATGGGAAGGACATTAAATTGAAGGACGTGTAATGCTGGATTATGTGGACTTTTTTTCTGTCAGACTATTAGGTTTTTTAATTAAAGATGAAGTGCTTTTGCAAAAAAATAGCAATGAGAAATGCGTTTACTTGGAAGGGGCGTAATCATACATGAAGCTTACGTTTGTCTGTTTAATTATTAGAACGATTCTCAGTCACATGGGAAGGACATTAAATTGAAGGACGCGTGTAACGATGGGTTATGATAATTTGTTTTGTCAGACTAATATGTTTTTTAGTTAAAGATAAAGTGCTTTTGCAAGAGAATAGCAAGGAGTAACGTGCTTATTAGGAAGGGGCGTAATCATACATGAAGCTTATTTTTATTGTTTAATTATTAGAACGATTCTCGGTCACAATCATGGGAAGGACATTAAAGTAAAAGACGTATAACGTATTTTTTTCTGTCCGACTATTAATTGTTTTAGTTAAAGATGAAGTGCTTTTGCAAGAGAATAGCAACGAGAAACGTGTTTATTGGGAAAGGGCGTAATCATACATGAAGCTTACGTTTGTCTGTTTAATTATTAGAACGATTCTCAGTCACATGGGAAGGACATTAAATCGAAGAACGTGTAACGCTGGGTTATGAAGATTTGTTTCTGTCAGACTATTAGGTTTGTGCTTTTACTAGAGAATAGCAATAAAAAACGTGTTTATTGGGAAGGAGCGTAATTATACATGAAACTTACGTTTTTCTGTTCAATTATTAGAACGATTCTCAGTCACATAGGAAGGACATAAAATTGAAGGGCGTGTAACGGATTTTTGTTTCTGTCCGACTATTAGGTTTGTTAGTTAAAGATGAAGTGCTTTTGCAAGATAATATCATTGAGAAACGTGTTTATCGTTCTTTAATGTCCTTTCTATGTGACTGATAATCGTTCTAATAATTAAACAGAAAAAACGTAGGCTTTATGTAAGATTAAGTTCCTTTTCAATAAACACGTTTCTCATTGCTATTCTTTTGCAAAAGCACTTCATCTTAAACTAACAAACCTAATAGTCGGGAGAACAATTAATCTGTTACACGTCTTTTACTTTATTGTCCTTCCCATGATTGTCACCGAGAATCGTTCTAATAATTAACCAACAGAAATAAGCTTCGTGTATGATTACGCCCCTTCCTAGTAAACACGTTTCTTATTGCTATTCTTCTGCAAAAGCACTTCATCTTTTTCTAAAAAACCTAATAGTCTGGCTGCAACACGTTCTCATAACCCACCGTTACACGCGTCCTTCAATTTAATGTCCTTCCCGTGTGTCTTAGAATCGTTCTAATAATTAAACAGAAAAAACGTAGGTTTCGTGTATGATTACGCCCCTTCCCAATAAACACGTTTCTTATTGCTATTCTCTAGTAAAAGCACAAACCTGATAGTATGACAGAAACAAATCTTCATAACCCAGCGTTACACGTCCTTCGATTTAATGTCCTTTCCATGTTTTCTTTCCATATGAAGTAATACAGGCGTGGATCCAGGGGGGAGTCCTGGAGGTTCGGACCCCCATATATTTTGACTGGATTTTTTTAATTTTTTTTAAAACAATAACAACCAACAACAGAAACAAAATATATAAGTAAAATAGGCTCATAATGTGCCAGAATGCACCTCAGAGCTTCTACTGTAAAACAAAATTGGGGGGAGAGCCCCAAGACCCTCGTCCATGGCTAGGACCCCCACATTCATAAATTCCTGCATCCGCCCCTAAATACACACCAAAATAGTACTTTTCATGAATCTGGCTCCCTTTTCAAATTATAAGAGTGAGCTGTAGGCAGGTGAATTACTTCTACTCAATAAGCATCATTTTTGATGGCCTAAATCTAGACTAACCTTCTCCACAGCATTTCTTACATTCCATTTTCCGATAACATGTTATTAGTGACATATAAAAATAAGGAAACAATACTTGTTGGGAACTAAAACATTAATTCTACAATACCCAACAGCCCTTTAAACATGTCACCCCTTAAAAACACCGCTGTATTGCTTGCAAGTGTACCCAAAGTGTTTCGTCATAGCACCCCCTATAGGTGGGACTCGAACATACGACCTCCAGAATAACGGACCGGTGCTCTATCAACTGAGATATCTTGACCTTAGTCTTTGCTTATGACCACTGCATTTGACAGTGGGCCCGCTAAGGACACGATTTATATTCCCATCAGCTCCCTCGATCACGCAATGATCTTTGCAAACTGCTTAAACGGGGCATGACCTTTCAACGCAAATTCGATCATTCGAACATATGGAGGTCAATGGGCAAAATCATTTGCAGCGCGCGGATACGCACAGGCATTTGCGCTCATTTGATAATCGTTTGTTTCGGTTTTGGGCGTATCGGGTTCGGTAACGCACTGTTTAAAATAAAAACGCAGATATGCAAACAGCCGTACAAAAGCCGTACACAATGTTGAGGTTTCCTTAGGTTTGTGCACAAACATCGATGCACCCAGCTCGCATCACTTTGTACATCGAGCCAGTGCTCTAGTAATTAAATATAGCTCTATGCTTATTACTCGGTACAACTATCCAATCAGAGCACGAAGCTCATCAGCGTTTCCCAGCGCCGCGCCCAGCGCCTACCTCGCCTATATAGTCGGTGGTCCGCTGTCTGTAGCTCTCCAGATGCGAGTAGACGTAATTTGTAAAGGCCGTACGATTATTCTATCAACGGATTTTCGATCATTGCATTGATGAGAATGGACGGAGTAGTCGTTTGGGTTGTGCTGGGGATATCGCCATTGGCAGGTAGGTTCGATTTTTAATAACGCAACAAATCTCGTTTCATAGTGATCGAGTCAGTGAACTGTACTTTTCCCAGCGATTGAACGCTGTGTAAGTTTTAAATGTACTGAACCTATAGGTGCAGTATTATTTTTCATAAAAATGATTTGTTTTGTATTTGTGACCCACTCCACAATAATGGGTATTATGTCACAAAATAGTGAAATTAAGTTATATACATGGTTGGAAAGCCCACAGCATAAGCTTTCATTTGGTGTATGCTCCATAGCTACTCCTGTTCTGGAGATATGACATGTTTGCTTTTGATTACTTCCTTGGAGTTCAAATTACACAACTGAGCAAACAGGCTTTGAAAAAGCCGGCTTTGTTGTAGAACAACAGAACGATAAACGCAAAATGGGCGTGTTTTCCACTTTAATCATCAAAATCAACATTTCTTTGAACGAAAACTTAAAATAATGGTGCTAAAGATATCATTAATGGCAAAAAATGTAAATCCCATTTTGATGAAATGTTTACCCTCTCAACTGTGAGTGGGCCATTACATGATAATGCACAGGCTTAATCTTACATAAAGCCTACGTTTTTCTGTTCAATTATTAGAACGGTTCTCAGTCACATGGGAAGAACATTAAATTGAAGGACGGGTAACACTGGGTTATAAATTTGTTTTTCTGTCAGACTATTAGGTTTGTGCTTTTGCTAGAGAATAGCAATAAGAAACGTTTTTATTGGGAAGGGGCGTAATCATACATGCATGAAGCTTACGTTTTTTCTGTTTAATGATTATAACTATTCTTAGTCACATAGAAAGGACATTAAATTGAAGGACGTGTAACGAATTTTTGTTTCTGTCCGACTATTAGGTTTGTTAGTTAAAGATAAAGTGCCTTTGCAAGAGAATAGCAATGAGAAACGTGTTTATTGGGAAGGGGCGTAATCATACATGAAACTTACGTTTTTCTGTTTAATTATTAGAACGATTCTTGGTCACTATCATGGGAAGGACATTAAATTGAAGGACGTGTTACGCTGGATTATGTGGACTTTTTTTCTGTCAGACTATTAGGTTTTTTAATGAAGTGCTTTTGCAAAAAAAAAACAATGAGAAATGTGTTTACTTGGAAGGGGCGTAATCATACATGAAGCTTACGTTTGTCTGTCTAATTATTAGAACGATTCTCAGTCACATGGGAAGGACATTAAATTGAAGGACGTGTAACGCTGGGTTATAAAGATTTGTTTCTGTCAGACTATTAGGTTTGTGCTTTTGCTAGAGAATAGCAATAAGAAACGTGTTTATTGGGAAGGGGCGTAATCATACATGCATGAAGCTTACGTTTTTTCTGTTTAATTATTAGAACTATTCTCAGTCACATAAAAAGGACATTAAATTGAAATACGTGTAACGAATTTTTGTTTCAGTCCCGACTATTAGGTTTGTTAGTTAAAGATGAAGTGCTTTTGCAAGATAATAGCAATGAGAAACGTGTTTATCGTTCTTTAATGTTCTTTCTATGTGACTGATAATCGTTCTAATAATTAAACAGAAAAAACGTAGGCTTTATGTAAGATTAAGTCCCTTTTCAATAAACACGTTTCTCATTGCTATTCTTTTGCAAAAGCACTTCATTTTAAACTAACAAACCTAATAGTCGGGAGAAAAATTAATCTGTTACACGTCTTTTACTTTATCGCCTTCCCATGATTGTCACCGAGAATCGTTCTAATAATTAAACAACAGAAATAAGCTTCGTGTATGATTACGCCCCTTCCCAGTAAACACGTTTCTTATTGCTATTCTTCTGCAAAAGCACTTCATCTTTTTCTAAAAAACCTAATAGTCTGGCTGCAACACGTTCTCATAACCCATCGTTACACGCGTCCTTCAATTTAATGTCCTTCCCGTGTGTCTTAGAATCGTTCTAATAATTAAACAGAAAAAACGTAGGTTTCATGTATGATTACGCCCCTTCCCAATAAACACGTTTCTTATTGCTATTCTCTAGTAAAACCACAAACCTGATATGACAGAAACAAATCTTCATAACCCAGCGTTACACGTCCTTCGATTTGATGTCCTTCCCATGTGACTGAGATCCGTTCTAATAATTAAACAGACAAACGTAAGCTTCATATATGATTACGCCCTTTCCCAATAAACACGTTTCTTATTGCTCTTCTCTTGAACGATTCTTGGTCACAATCATGGGAAGGACATTAAATTGAAGGACGTGTAATGCTGGATTATGTGGACTTTTTTTCTGTCAGACTATTAGGTTTTTTAATTAAAGATGAAGTGCTTTTGCAAAAAAATAGCAATGAGAAATGCGTTTACTTGGAAGGGGCGTAATCATACATGAAGCTTACGTTTGTCTGTTTAATTATTAGAACGATTCTCAGTCACATGGGAAGGACATTAAATTGAAGGACGCGTGTAACGATGGGTTATGATAATTTGTTTTGTCAGACTAATATGTTTTTTAGTTAAAGATAAAGTGCTTTTGCAAGAGAATAGCAAGGAGTAACGTGCTTATTAGGAAGGGGCGTAATCATACATGAAGCTTATTTTTATTGTTTAATTATTAGAACGATTCTCGGTCACAATCATGGGAAGGACATTAAAGTAAAAGACGTATAACGTATTTTTTTCTGTCCGACTATTAATTGTTTTAGTTAAAGATGAAGTGCTTTTGCAAGAGAATAGCAACGAGAAACGTGTTTATTGGGAAAGGGCGTAATCATACATGAAGCTTACGTTTGTCTGTTTAATTATTAGAACGATTCTCAGTCACATGGGAAGGACATTAAATCGAAGGACGTGTAACGCTGGGTTATGAAGATTTGTTTCTGTCAGACTATTAGGTTTGTGCTTTTACTAGAGAATAGCAATAAAAAACGTGTTTATTGGGAAGGAGCGTAATTATACATGAAACTTACGTTTTTCTGTTCAATTATTAGAACGATTCTCAGTCACATAGGAAGGACATAAAATTGAAGGCCGTGTAACGGATTTTTGTTTCTGTCCGACTATTAGGTTTGTTAGTTAAAGATGAAGTGCTTTTGCAAGATAATATCATTGAGAAACGTGTTTATCGTTCTTTAATGTCCTTTCTATGTGACTGATAATCGTTCTAATAATTAAACAGAAAAAACGTAGGCTTTATGTAAGATTAAGTTCCTTTTCAATAAACACGTTTCTCATTGCTATTCTTTTGCAAAAGCACTTCATCTTAAACTAACAAACCTAATAGTCGGGAGAACAATTAATCTGTTACACGTCTTTTACTTTATTGTCCTTCCCATGATTGTCACCGAGAATCGTTCTAATAATTAACCAACAGAAATAAGCTTCGTGTATGATTACGCCCCTTCCCAGTAAACACGTTTCTTATTGCTATTCTTCTGCAAAAGCACTTCATCTTTTTCTAAAAAACCTAATAGTCTGGCTGCAACACGTTCTCATAACCCATCGTTACACGCGTCCTTCAATTTAATGTCCTTCCCGTGTGTCTTAGAATCGTTCTAATAATTAAACAGAAAAAACGTAGGTTTCGTGTATGATTACGCCCCTTCCCAATAAACACGTTTCTTATTGCTATTCTCTAGTAAAAGCACAAACCTGATAGTATGACAGAAACAAATCTTCATAACCCAGCGTTACACGTCCTTCGATTTAATGTCCTTTCCATGTTTTCTTTCCATATGAAGTAATACAGGCGTGGATCCAGGGGGGAGTCCTGGAGGTTCGGACCCCCATATATTTTGACTGGATTTTTTAAAAAAAATTTAAAACAATAACAACCAACAACAGAAACAAAATATATAAGTAAAATAGGCTCATAATGTGCCAGAATGCACCTCAGAGCTTCTACTGTAAAACAAAATTGGGGGGAGAGCCCCAAGACCCTCGTCCATGGCTAGGACCCCCACATTCATAAATTCCTGCATCCGCCCCTGAATACACACCAAAATAGTACTTTTCATGAATCTGGCTCCCTTTTCAAATTATAAGAGTGAGCTGTAGGCAGGTGAATTACTTCTACTCAATAAGCATCATTTTTGATGGCCTAAATCTAGACTAACCTTCTCCACAGCATTTCTTACATTCCATTTTCCGATAACATGTTATTAGTGACATATAAAAATAAGGAAACAATACTTGTTGGGAACTAAAACATTAATTCTACAATACCCAACAGCCCTTTAAACATGTCACCCCTTAAAAACACCGCTGTATTGCTTGCAAGTGTACCCAAAGTGTTTCGTCATAGCACCCCCTATAGGTGGGACTCGAACATACGACCTCCAGAATAACGGACCGGTGCTCTATCAACTGAGATATCTTGACCTTAGTCTTTGCTTATGACCACTGCATTTGACAGTGGGCCCGCTAAGGACACGATTTATATTCCCATCAGCTCCCTCGATCACGCAATGATCTTTGCAAATTGCTTAAACGGGGCATGACCTTTCAACGCAAATTCGATCATTCGAACATATGGAGGTCAATGGGTAAAATCATTTGCAGCGCGCGGATACGCACAGGCATTTGCGCTCATTTGATAATCGTTTGTTTCGGTTTTGGGCGTATCGGGTTCGGTAACGCACTGTTTAAAATAAAAACGCAGATATGCAAACAGCCGTACAAAAGCCGTACACAATGTTGAGGTTTCCTTAGGTTTGTGCACAAACATCGATGCACCCAGCTCGCATCACTTTGTACATCGAGCCAGTGCTCTAGTAATTAAATATAGCTCTATGCTTATTACTCGGTACAACTATCCAATCAGAGCACGAAGCTCATCAGCGTTTCCCAGCGCCGCGCCCAGCGCCTACCTCGCCTATATAGTCGGTGGTCCGCTGTCTGTAGCTCTCCAGATGCGAGTAGACGTAATTTGTAAAGGCCGTACGATTATTCTATCAACGGATTTTCGATCATTGCATTGATGAGAATGGACGGAGTAGTCGTTTGGGTTGTGCTGGGGATATCGCCATTGGCAGGTAGGTTTGATTTTTAATAACGCAACAAATCTCGTTTCATAGTGATCGAGTCAGTGAATTGTACTTTTCCCAGCGATTGAACGCTGTGTAAGTTTTAAATGTACTGAACCTATAGGTGCAGTATTATTTTTCATAAAAATGATTTGTTTTGTATTTGTGACCCACTCCACAATAATGGGTATTATGTCACAAAATAGTGAAATTAAGTTATATACATGGTTGGAAAGCCCACAGCATAAGCTTTCATTTGGTGTATGCTCCATAGCTACTCCTGTTCTGGAGATATGACATGTTTGCTTTTGATTACTTCCTTGGAGTTCAAATTACACAACTGAGAAAACAGGCTTTGAAAAAGCCGGCTTTGTTGTAGAACAACAGAACGATAAACGCAAAATGGGCGTGTTTTCCACTTTAATCATCAAAATCAACATTTCTTTGAACGAAAACTTAAAATAATGGTGCTAAAGATATCATTAATGGCAAAAAATGTAAATCCCATTTTGATGAAATGTTTACCCTCTCAACTGTGAGTGGGCCATTACATGATAATGCACAGGCTTAATCTTACATAAAGCCTACGTTTTTCTGTTCAATTATTAGAACGGTTCTCAGTCACATGGGAAGAACATTAAATTGAAGGACGGGTAACACTGGGTTATAAATTTGTTTTTCTGTCAGACTATTAGGTTTGTGCTTTTGCTAGAGAATAGCAATAAGAAACGTTTTTATTGGGAAGGGGCGTAATCATACATGCATGAAGCTTACGTTTTTTCTGTTTAATGATTATAACTATTCTTAGTCACATAGAAAGGACATTAAATTGAAGGACGTGTAACGAATTTTTGTTTCTGTCCGACTATTAGGTTTGTTAGTTAAAGATAAAGTGCCTTTGCAAGAGAATAGCAATGAGAAACGTGTTTATTGGGAAGGGGCGTAATCATACATGAAACTTACGTTTTTCTGTTTAATTATTAGAACGATTCTTGGTCACTATCATGGGAAGGACATTAAATTGAAGGACGTGTTACGCTGGATTATGTGGACTTTTTTTCTGTCAGACTATTAGGTTTTTTAATGAAGTGCTTTTGCAAAAAAACAACAATGAGAAATGTGTTTACTTGGAAGGGGCGTAATCATACATGAAGCTTACGTTTGTCTGTCTAATTATTAGAACGATTCTCAGTCACATGGGAAGGACATTAAATTAAAGGACGTGTAACGCTGGGTTATAAAGATTTGTTTCTGTCAGACTATTAGGTTTGTGCTTTTGCTAGAGAATAGCAATAAGAAACGTGTTTATTGGGAAGGGGCGTAATCATACATGCATGAAGCTTACGTTTTTTCTGTTTAATTATTAGAACTATTCTCAGTCACATAAAAAGGACATTAAATTGAAATACGTGTAACGAATTTTTGTTTCAGTCCCGACTATTAGGTTTGTTAGTTAAAGATGAAGTGCTTTTGCAAGATAATAGCAATGAGAAACGTGTTTATCGTTCTTTAATGTTCTTTCTATGTGACTGATAATCGTTCTAATAATTAAACAGAAAAAACGTAGGCTTTATGTAAGATTAAGTCCCTTTTCAATAAACACGTTTCTCATTGCTATTCTTTTGCAAAAGCACTTCATTTTAAACTAACAAACCTAATAGTCGGGAGAAAAATTAATCTGTTACACGTCTTTTACTTTATCGCCTTCCCATGATTGTCACCGAGAATCGTTCTAATAATTAAACAACAGAAATAAGCTTCGTGTATGATTACGCCCCTTCCCAGTAAACACGTTTCTTATTGCTATTCTTCTGCAAAAGCACTTCATCTTTTTCAAAAAAACCTAATAGTCTGGCTGCAACACGTTCTCATAACCCATCGTTACACGCGTCCTTCAATTTAATGTCCTTCCCGTGTGTCTTAGAATCGTTCTAATAATTAAACAGAAAAAACGTAGGTTTCATGTATGATTACGCCCCTTCCCAATAAACACGTTTCTTATTGCTATTCTCTAGTAAAACCACAAACCTGATATGACAGAAACAAATCTTCATAACCCAGCGTTACACGTCCTTCGATTTGATGTCTTTCCCATGTGACTGAGATCCGTTCTAATAATTAAACAGACAAACGTAAGCTTCATATATGATTACGCCCTTTCCCAATAAACACGTTTCTCATTGCTATTCTCTTGCAAAAGCACTTCATCTTTAACTAACAAACCTAATAGTCGGACAGAAACAAAAATCCGTTACACGTCCTTCAATTTTATGTCCTTCCTATGTGACTGAGAATCGTTCTAATAATTAAACAGACAAAAACGTAGGTTTCATGTATGATTACGCCCCTTCACAATAAACACGTTTCTTATTGCTATTTTCTAGTAAAAGCACAAACCTAATAGTATGACAGAAACAAATCTTCATAACCCAGCGTTACACGTCCTTCGAATTTATGTCCTTCCCATGTGACTGAGATCCGTTCTAATAATTAAACAGACAAACGTAAGCTTCATATATGATTACGCCCTTTCCCAATAAACACGTTTCTCATTGCTATTCTCTTGCAAAAGCACTTCATCTTTAACTAACAAACCTAATAGTCGGACAGAAACAAAAATCCGTTACACGTCCTTCAATTTTATGTCCTTCCTATGTGACTGAGAATCGTTCTAATAATTAAACAGAAAAAAACGTAGGTTTCATGTATAATTACGACCCTTCCCAATAAACACGTTTCTTATTGCTATTATTCTGCAAAAGCACTTCATCTTTTTCTAAAAAACCTAATAGTCTGGCTGCAACACGTTCTCATAACCCATCGTTACACTCGTCCTTCAATTTAATATCCTTCCCGTGTGACTGAGAATCGTTCTAATAATTAAACAGAAAAAACGTAGCTTTCATGTATAATTACGACCCTTCCCAATAAACACGTTTCTTATTGCTATTATTCTGCAAAAGCACTTCATCTTTTTCTAAAAAACCTAATAGTCTGGCTGCAACACGTTCTCATAACCCATCGTTACACGCGTCCTTCAATTTAATGTCCTTCCCGTGTGTCTTAGAATCGTTCTAATAATTAAACAGAAAAAACGTAGGTTTCATGTATGATTACGCCCCTTCCCAATAAACACGTTTCTTATTGCTATTCTCTAGTAAAACCACAAACCTGATAGTATGACAGAAACAAATCTTCATAACCCAGCGTTACACGTCCTTCGATTTTATGTCCTTCCCATGTGACTGAGATCCGTTCTAATAATTAAACAGACAAACGTAAGCTTCATGTATGATTACGCCCTTTCCCAATAAACACGTTTCTCATTGCTCTTCTCTTGAACGATTCTTGGTCACAATCATGGGAAGGACATTAAATTGAAGGACGTGTAATGCTGGATTATGTGGACTTTTTTTCTGTCAGACTATTAGGTTTTTTAATTAAAGATGAAGTGCTTTTGCAAAAAAATAGCAATGAGAAATGTGTTTACTTGGAAGACGCGTAATCATACATGAAGCTTTACCTTTTTCTGTAGCGGTTCTTTCTATTTCCTTCGCTTTTCACCACTATGACCCGAGTTCGAATCCAGCCTGGGCCGATATGTGGATTGGGTTTTCAGTCCCTGCCTGACTCCGTGGGTTGTCCCCACGATATTCTTCTGGGGTTTTCCTTCTACCTCTAAAACTGTACCTTCTCATCATTGTCTTCTTTAAACAGGTTTCTACAGTGCATTGGGCGCTGTTGAGGGATCCTTGGTTTCATTACCAGAAATATATAATAATAATAATAATAATAATAATCGGTTGATATGAATTGAAAAGTTCGGAGATACTTGAAATAAAGTATTAAGACTGGGTCCACGTACACATTTCATATAAGTGTCCTCGGCAATGTATTTTTATTGTTTTAATATGAAAGGACTTGGTAAGCAAGTAAACAAGCAAGTATCAAGTTTTGGGGCCACAGACAATGTTTTTTAGATTATTTAAACAAAGTCAAAATTATATCACCAAATCAACTATATCATTACTTCAAAAAAGAATTCACAAAGAATTATCATTGCCCTTACTTTAGAAAAAAAAAGTTTTAAATGTCACCCTTATTCTATTTTATTTTTAGAACATGAGTTAAAGCATGTTTTTAGAACTTGTAGAAAATGAAATTTTTACCCTATTTTTGTCCCTCAAAAAGTCTCAGAATATTTTCCTTTTGGATTTAATTAGAGCCAACATTGGTATTCTCATATCTGGTGAGAACAGTTTGGGGATTGTATCCTGTTTGGGCAGTACTGCATCAACAATGTTCATTTTCTCAACAAAAAACTTGAAAAAATGGAATTTGAGGTTTTCTTTCCGTATGAAGTAATACAGGCGCGGATCCAGGGGGGAGTCCTGGAGGTCCGGACCCCCATATATTTTGACTGGATTTTTTGTTTTATTTATTTTGTATTTAGTATGTTGGACACTAGTGGCTAAATCATTTGGCCACCAGTATTGTGTATAATCAGCATCCTAAAGTCTAAAGGTAGCCTAAAGTGTAAACAATAACAACCAACAACAGGAACAAAATATATAAGTAAAATAGGCTCATAATGTGCCAGAATGCACCTCAGAGCTTCTACTGTAAAACAAAATTGGGGGGAGAGCCCCAAGACCCTCGTCCATGGCTAGGACCCCCACATTCATACATTCCTGCATCCGCCCCTGAATACACACCAAAATAGTACTTTTCATGAATCTGGCTCCCTTTTCAAATTATAAAATTGAGCTGTAGGCAGGTGAATTACTTCTACTCAATAAGCAGCATTTTTGATGGCGAAAATCTAGACTAACCTTCTCCACAGCATTTCTTACATTCCATTTTCCGATAACATGTTAGTAAGGGAATAAATGTGTGTTCGGGAGGTTTTAATCACTCTGTTTAATACCGCTTGGAGTCTGGCTGCTGATAACTAACCTTTCAACGCAAATTCGATCATTCGAACATATGGAGGTCAATGGGCAAAATCATTTGCAGCGCGCGGATACGCACATGCATTTGCGCTCATTTGCTAATCGTTTGTTTCGGTTTTGGGCGTATCGGGTTCGGTAACGCACTGTTATACCTGGAAGCAATTAAAATGTGGAACAAACATATCTTGGTTCTTTGCTGCAGCCAAAAGCAGCTCTTTATTTGACCAAAAACTTCTTCAAACAAATTCAAAAATATATATATATGATGAAGGTTCATCTCAGTGACCCCACCATGGTATAGCTGCGAGCGGCTCACCAGCGTGATGCTCCGTCGACTTTTACTTGGACCGACAGGGTCTCTTTTTGGGGTTCATCTCAGTGACCCCACTATGGTATACATGCGGGCTACTCACCAGCGTGATGCCCGACTTTTAAATGGACCGACAGGGTCTCTTTTTTGGGTTCATCTCAGTGACCCCACTTGGACCGACAGGGTCTCTTTTTTGGGTTCATCTCAGTGACCCCACTTGGACCGACATGGTCTCTTTTTTGGGTTCATCTCAGTGACCCCACTTGGACCGACAGGGTCTCTTTTTGGGTTCATCTCAGTGACCCCACTTGGACCGACAGGGTCTCTTTTTTGGGTTCATCTCAGTGACCCCACTTGGACCGACAGGGTCTCTTTTTGGGTTTATCTCAGTGACCTGTCTTTTCCTCTCATTGGTCAAGGTGGGATATCTTAAGTTCTCCATTGGTCAATCTTACCTATTAATTTGCATATCTACCAGATATAACCTTATATGGTAAGGAATTTATTTCCCCCCTTTTTCTTGCGCAACTTTCTAAACGACCAAGCCACGTTTCTTAAAAGTTAAATATATGGAGTTTAGGCTTGATGTGCCCCAAGTATAACGTATTTTATCTTTCATGGATAAAATTAATTTAAAATAAAAACGCAGATATGCAAACAGCCGTACAAAAGCCGTACACAATTTTGAGGTTTCCTTAGGTTTGTGCACAAACATCGATGCGCCCAGCTCGCATCACTTTGTACATCGAGCCAGTGCTCTAGTAATTAAATATAGCTCTATTTTTAATACCTTTATACTCGGCACGGGTGGACTATAAGACAAAAACTATCCAATCAGAGCACGAAGCTTTTCAGCGTTTTCCAGCGCCGCGCCCAGCTCCTATACCTAGCCTATATAGTCGGTGGTGCACTGTATGGAGCTCTCCATCGGCGAGTAGGCGTAATTTATAAAGGCCGTACGATTATTTTATCAACGGATTTTCGATCATTGCATTGAGGAGAATGAACGGACTAGTAGTTTGGGTTGTGCTGGGGATATCGCCATTGGCAGGTAGGTTCGATTTTTAATAACGCAACAAATCTCGTTTCATAGTGATCGAGTCAGTGAATTGTACTTTTCCCCAGCGATTGAACGCTGTGTAAGTTTTAAATGTACTGAACCTATAGGTGCAGCATTATTTTTCATAAAAATGTTTGTTTTGTATTTGTGACCCACTCCACAATAATGGGTATTATGTCACAAAATAGTGAAATTAAGTTATATACATGGTTGGAAAGCCCACAGCGTAAGCTTTCATTTGGTGTATAATATAGAGCTCCATAGCTACTCCTGTTCTGGAGATTTGACATGTTTGCTTTTGATTACTTCCTTGGAGTTCAAATTACACAACTGAAAAAACAGGCTTTGAAAAAGCCGGCTTTGTTGTAGAACAACAGAACGATGAACGCAAAATGGGCGTGTTTTCCACTTTAATCATAACAAAAACATTTCTTTGAACGAAAACTTAAAATATTGGTGCTAAAGATATCATTAATGGCAAAAAATGTAAATCCCATTTTGATGAAATGTTTACCCTCTCAACTATGAGTGGGCCATTACATGATAATGCACAGCGCGACTTAATACCGTCCTTTTTGGTAGAGCCGGTCACCTTTAATAAAGTATTCCTATTTTGTATTCCAATTACTGTACGGCGTGTGGTACGGGGCCCGGCATGCGGTCCCAGGTAAATAATCCTTTGTGTAAACAGAAAAAATGGAGGTCGTTATATATATACCAAGCATTTTACGGTTTCTCGTAATAATCTGTATTGTTGTAATTACCAGAACAATTATATTTTGCGAGTTTCATTTATTGTGCTTGCAAGAGTTGCCTTTCATGAGATTGTCTAATGAGGGCGCTATACACTGAAAGTTTGCTAAAATGTGCCTGGTAATTATTACTGAACATGCTATGCCCAAAACCTTGCGAACCAAAGCCCGTGTGATGTCTTGGGGTTGACATAAGAATAATTTTGCAGATTTGCAGTTAGAATAAGCAATTAAAAAATTATAAGCAATCAAAATGGCTGCCATTGCATATTATTCTACCTATATTGTCAAAGGTCATATCTGCGATGGCCCTATAGCCAAATATCTTTATCATATACTCCGAGTCAAATTCCATGCTTTTATCGTGCAACAATTCCCCTACCACTGACTTTTTAAAAACAAATTGGGCCAAAGGTTAAACCAAGCTAGTCCTGCTGTGCCCCTCTACCCCTACCTAGCGCTACCTAGCGCCCCATCCCGTACCAACCACTGTCTATCACATTGTACAATTTGTTAATATTTAACATTTTAACATTTTTTTACGGCAAATCTTGATTTTGCAAAGATTTTAATATGCCTTCATTTTGTTCTGAATTCGCCTTTGTGTATCTACTATACGCAAACACATAATTATGACTAGCGTGCGCCTCTGTGGAGGACACAACGAAAATGTAATAGACGAATGAAAACTATCAATTCATTTTTTTTCATGCTTATACAATTAATTTGGCAATTTTGTCCAAACGACGAGGCAGATGACAGGCTGGTAATGGCTGCTCTTTTGTGAATTATCTCCATTGAATACTGAATTATAAATCGTAATGGTAGACTTCGAATTTTGGCCTTTTCATCGACGTCAACGCCCCCCCCCCCCCCCCCCCCTCTTCCCTTGACATTTATTTGTCACTAACTGCACTTAAATTTGTAGCATTTGTCAGTTGTGAATGTTTATTGTTTGAAGCAGCAACAGTTCTCAAAATCTATTTAACCTGACGAAGTTGTAGCTCGGCGAATGCTATATATATTCCCAGAAAAGAACATTCATAAGATTTCGATTTGTGGTAGAGGCTAGTCGAAATGGTCACGGTATGGTGGTTCGGTATTAAAATAGAAGAATAATGCTCATGTACATTTTTGGGAAGGTATGCGCCCCTCGTTGAAAAATATGTGAAAGCAATGTAAGAGTGGCAGCTTTTGTAGTGTTTATCATCGTTTTTGGCCGCCAATAATGCTTGTTACCACATAAATAATCCAGTAACAATCAAATTGGCGGCCAATTTAAAAGAAATTGAAAGAAGTTAAAACACCCAGAAAGCTGCCACCGCCCACGCTGCAATGCTATCACACATTTTACAACTCTGGGTGCGCATACCTTGCCTACAAATCGCTAGGTGCATTGCTCCTCTCGATTATTAATACCAGTAGCATAATTTTGATAATGTTTTGTTTATGGTTTTTTTGCATATTTCTTTGCATACGTAAGTGCTGGCATCATCCTGTCACCAAGTTTCTTTCATCGGACCGGAGTACAGCCCATACTCTGGTAACCCACCCCGTTGGTTCCCGCCGCACACAGATAACTTAAACTGTAGACGAACGACCACTGTGAGGCCGGCGACCACGGCGAGTCCGGCGACCACGGCGAGTCCGGCGACCACGGCGAGTCCGGCGACCACGGCGAGTCCGGCGACCACGGCGAGGCCGGCGACCACGGCGAGTCCGGCGACCACGGCGAGTCCGGCGACCACGGCGAATCCGGCGAGCCCGGTGACCACGGCGAGCCCGGCGACCACGGCGAGCCCGGCAACCACGGCGAGCCCGGCGACCCCTGCGAGTCCAGTGGCCACTGCGAGTCCAGCAATCAGTAAGATGTTTTCTAATACAATTTTTACAAGTATTAAAATAGAAGATTAATGCTCATGTACATTTTTGGGAAGTTATGCGCCCCTCGTTGAAAAATATGTGAAAGCAATGCAAGAGTGGCAGCTTTTTTAGTGTTTATCATCGTTTTTGTTTTGTTTAATGACCGCCAGTAATGCTTGTTACCACATAATTAATCTAGTAACAATCATATTGGCGGCCATTTTAAAAGAAATTGAAAGAAGTGAAAACACCCAGAAAGCTGTCACCGCCCACGTTGCAATGCTATCACATATTAGTCAACTCTGGGTGTGAATACCTTGCCTACAAATCGCTAGGTGCATTGCTCCTCTCGATTCTTAATACGAGTAACATAATTTTGATAATGTTTTGTTTATGTTTCTTTGCATATTTCTTTGCATACGTAAGTGCTGGCATCATCATGCCACAAAGTCTCTTTCATCGGACCGGAGTACAGCCCATACTCTGGTAACCCACCCCGTTGGTTCCCGCCGCACACAGATAACTCAAACTGTAGTCCGGCGACCACGGCGACTCCGGCGACCACGGCGACTCCGGCGACCACGGCGACTCCGGCGACCACGGCGACTCCGGCGACCACGGCGACTCCGGCGACCACGGCGACTCCGGCGACCACGGCGACTCCGGCGACCACGGCGACTCCGGCGACCACGGCGACTCCGGCGACCACGGCGACTCCGGCGACCACGGCGACTTCGGCGACCACGGCGACTTCGGCGACCACGGCGACTCCGGCGACCACGGCGACTCCGGCGACCACGGCGACTCCGGCGACCACGGCGACTCCGGCGACCACGGCGACTCCGGCGACCACGGCGACTCCGGCGACCACGGCGACTCCGGCGACCACGGCGACTCCGGCGACCACGGCGACTCCGGCGACTCCGGCGACCCCGGCGACTCCGGCGACCCCGGCGACTCCGGCGACCACGGCGACTCCGGCGACCACGGCGACTCCGGCGACCACGGCGACTCCGGCGACCACGGCGACTCCGGCGACCACGGCGACTCCGGCGACCACGGCGAGTCCGGCGACCACGGCGAGTCCGGCGACCACGGCGAGTCCGGCGACCACGGCGAGTCCGGCGACCACGGCGAGTCCGGCGACCACGGCGAGTCCGGCGACCACGGCGAGCCCGGCGACCACGGCGAGCCCGGCGACCACGGCGAGCCCGGCGACCACGGCGAGCCCGGCGACCACGGCGAGCCCGGCGACCACGGCGAGCCCGGCGACCACGGCGAGCCCGGCGACCACGGCGAGCCCGGCGACCACGGCGAGCCCGGCGACCACGGCGAGCCCGGCGACCACGGCGAGCCCGGCGACCACGGCGAGCCCGGCGACCACGGCGAGCCCGGCGACCACGGCGAGCCCGGCGACCACGGCGAGCCCGGCGACCACGGCGAGCCCGGCGACCACGGCGAGCCCGGCGACCACGGCGAGCCCGGCGACCACGGCGAGCCCGGCGACCACGGCGAGCCCGGCGACCACGGCGAGCCCGGCGACCACGGCGAGCCCGGCGACCACGGCGAGCCCGGCGACCACGGCGAGCCCGGCGACCACGGCGAGCCCGGCGACCACGGCGAGCCCGGCGACCACGGCGAGCCCGGCGACCACGGCGAGCCCGGCGACCACGGCGAGCCCGGCGACCACGGCGAGCCCGGCGACCACGGCGAGCCCGGCGACCACGGCGAGCCCGGCGACCACGGCGAGCCCGGCGACCACGGCGAGCCCGGCAACCCCTGCGAGTCCAGCGGCCACTGCGAGTCCAGCAATCAGTAAGATGTTATCTAATACAATTTTTACCAAAAAATACTATTCTTTTGTTGGACAAACTACAACACTACGTTTCAGGCCCAAGAAGATGTTGCCATGATACTCACGCTTTTCGTTGCATGCGCATATCAAGCTTTGAGCGTTAGGTAGGTGTGTGCGTTTGTTTTTGATTGAAATAGGGGACGTATGACAAAGGGAACAATGGGGTCCCCTATTCCGCAAAGGTCCCCGATTCAGACTCGTGTGCAAATCCTATGGCGATCATCCGAAAACGTTAGAGTACAAACAAAAGAGGGAAGACGGTCGGACAATGCCCCGTCCCCTATTGACGGCATTTACCCACTTCTATGCGTTTGTCATGCTTAGGCAGTACGGGGGTCTAAAGTATTGGCATTTTGTGCGTACATCAATGGCGATTCATTTAGTGATGGGTGTTAATAAGCGACGGTTAACTACAGTTCCCTTTGATACCTACTTCGTTGGTTGCCATGCACCGTCAAAGTTGAGTCGTCCATTCTGAGCAAGACAACAGTCATAACTACTGGACGCACTGATCTGACCATCAGTGATTGCCTTATTCTCCATGCCAAGAGCCTCTGAATTTTGGCACACCGCTGTTGCTGCCAAAAGATAAAACAAAACCATATCGGTGTATAAATGTAAATTCGTTCCCCCCTCCCCCCCCCCCCCCCCCCCCTTCCCACCTCACCCAAACGGACTAAAAAATGGGCTCCTAAATTATTATTATCAAATTGCCATACGCAGATAAAGAATTGTGGATTTCATTCAGGGGATGTCCAGAACTCTCCTAGTCCCTCCTCCCCCCCCCCCCCCCCCCCCCTCTTCACTCCCCGAACCCCACACCCCACCACACACACACAAACGCATACACCCACATTTTGGTTTTACTTTTCAGACTACCCTATTTTAGTACAATGTTAAAGATTGTATAGGTTGTTCCAGCTTTTTATACACAAATATTTTCCATTCAAATTTTTCCAACTCTGGCACATTAAATTTAGTCCAAGAACAAATAGCAAATAATACATTTCTTGTTTACGGAGGAAAGTCAAACCAGCACTGACAGTAAACCTAAACAAAACAACTACCGCTAACATTAATATCAAGTGTATTGACACTTGAAAGATCAAAAGTCTTGAAGAAGCTACAGTAGTTTAGTCCAGGGAAAATAAGTTTTGACCTCACACAAATTGCGTAAGAATATTTTCACCACGGTGCACTTATATAAGGTCCCTAGAATGACATACTAAAAATCTCAAAAAATCCAAGTGGTGGAAATATGACTAATTTGCATAAATCGTTATTCCCTGTCGCGCAATATATTTATTCCTATATTGGGGTATATTAAAAAAAAATTGAAACAGTTTATTTTGATGATTTTACTTACATATCCTTACTTCAATAACATTTTCTAAAGCATATAAGTGACTGAATAATTATGTGAACATAGTAATTATCCAAAATGACAACTTCGTGAACCCACCAATGTGCGCACATCACACTGTTTCCAGATATCATCAAGTAGTCAGTATGGGTGAGCTTCAAATTCACCAAGTTGCTTACTGGCACAGTCATCAGAATAAAACCTTATGGGAAATCATATGAACAATGATATCATTGTGATATTTAGCCCAGCAAAAAAAAAATGGGAAAAATGGTATGTCCATAAATTGGGCGAAAAAGTAGTTAAAGGGTTGCCAAACATGGGAGACTTGAACAAGTTCAAGAAAATCCCAAAAATACATTTTAACGTAGATATGTATTATTGTAAGCAACACAAATCTTTAATTTGGGGAGGGTTTCCTTGAACTTGTTCAAGTCTCTCACCTTTGGCAACACTTCACTTATCTTTTAGCCCAATTTATGGACACACCATTTTCCCCCAGTTTTTGTTTGCTGGGCTAAATATCACAGTGTTATCATTGTTTATATGATTTTCAATTAGGTTTTAATAGGATAACTGTGCCAGTAGGCAACTTGGTGAATTTGAAGCTCGTTCATACTGACTACTTGATGATATCTGAAGACAAGGTAAATGCGTGCAAATTATAGGGTATAATTGTAGTCATTTTGGACCACTACTATATTTTCATAATTATTCAGTCACTTACAAGCTTTAGAAAATGTTAGTGAAGTAAAGATGTGTAAGTAGAATCACCCAAATAAACTTTTTAAAAAAAAAAAATAATAATATACCCAAATTTAGGACTAAATATATTACGCTGCAGGGATTAACGATTTAAGCAAATTAGTTATATTTTAACCACTTAGATTTTTTGAGATTATTAGTATGTCATTCTAGGGACGTTATAGAATTGCACTGTGGTGACAAATATTCTATTGCAATTTGTGTGAGGTCAACAAAACAAAATTAAGTATTTTCCCTTGACTATTTATTCGTTCTAATTTGTTGGCAATTTATAATTCTTTCCTGATCAACGTGGGTTTGATTGCGGAGCGTGTTCACTTCATTGTTCTTATCTCCCTTCACTCTTGGTGCACAGTAAGGGCGATTCCTGGATCCAGGTGAACCTGGCTGAAAGTGCAGTGGTGGCTGGTGTCATCACAAAAGGCAATGCGCCCTACTCGGGACGGGTAACGAAGTACAAGGTGGCCTATCAGACAGATGCCACATCTTCACTTGAATACGTGACCGATGCAATCGGAAACGTCAAGGTAATGTTCTTTTTATGTTGCTGCCTCGACCCGCAACATTTTGCCTTTTATTTGTATCAGAAAATTAAGGCATCGGCGTACCTCACAACAGTTTTCGCATTTATCAAGTTTGACCAATGGGGAAAAACTACCAAGAATGTTTACTTGAAATTTCCAAGTGAACAAAACAAATTGGCAAGGCGGGACTCGAACCTGCGACCTCCTGAATACCGAACCAGCGCCGTACCAAGCTTTTTTGCCCTATGTTTGCGGTCTCCCAAATTGTCAGTATGTTTGTTTGAGGGCGCTAGTCGGAAGTCATAAACACCAGGATGCGGTGAGTAGGCCCCTCGAACCATTTGGGAGGCCGCCAACAAAATTTGTCTTATATCAATCAATTTCAAAACTGTATGCTAACTAAATAAGTCCAGTGTGTGATTGAGTCAAGCACACATCAGACTAATTCAGTTAACATTAAGTTTGAAATTGATTGATTTCAGACAAAATCGATCTGTGAATGCTGCCTTTCTGCAACAGCTTATATACATTTAATCTATAATTAGAAAAATTTCTGAGAGAATGTTTAAATAGAGTGACCAAATTTAGAATTGTATTCAAATTCACAAACTATCACAATTCATTTTGTCCAAGGAAATTTGTCACACGCTTTTAATTCACCAATTCAATTTAGTCATTTACCATTGAATTTCAAAGTTGGGTCACTCCATTCAAACAATTACTCGGGCAATATTCGTCATTACAGATCAAATTCGTCTAAACTGTTGCTTAATCGATTTTGATTTGTAATGACGAATATTTTTGACATGGTGTTACAAAGAGTGACCAAACGTTAACATTGAATGGTAAATGACTGCATTGATTTGGTTGAAGCGTGTGATTTGTTTTTCTGTGGCGAAAATTGAGTGTGAGATTTAGTGAATTTGAATTTCAAATGTTTTAAAATAGCCGGGAAAACCTTTAATTTTGAGGAATTACTTCCCCTCTTCCAGTCTTGTCTCGCTTATACAAAATAATAAAACGTGTAATCTTTGCTTTTGTTGCAGGAGTTCACTGGTAACACCAATAACACCAACGCTGTAACGAATATGTTGGATAAAAGCGTGGTGGCGATTGTGGTGCGCATCAAGACTACTGAATGGTTCCTTTCTGTTTATCTGCAATTGGAGTTGCTGGGATGTCGCCCTACTTAAATTGGCTAATAGATGATATTCTCAAACTGAGTACTAATTGCAAATTGCATTAAAATTAGGTTTTAACTAAAATTTATTACCAAACTATTCAAATTAACCGGTATAGACTCTACGCATTATGGAAGAGCCAGAGGGAAATGTTTTACATCACCTTGACAAAATGTACAATGGTAAACATCCTGTGCGTTCATCGTGGCTGAAAAGCAAAACAAAGAACACCTCTGAAATACACTTAACAGGTCCGGGGTCAGATTTGATCCGGATCAGAGTTCTATATGGGCCCGACACTTGTCCCACGATGAACGCACAGGATGTTTACCCTTGTTTGTCCAGGCGATACAAAACATTGCCCTCTGGCTCCGCGCAGAGTCGATCTATTTCTGGCTAATTTGGTAACGGATTCGAAGGCCTCATTTTAATGCAATATGCAAGCACTCAGTTACAGAATAGCATCGATTCTCATTTTTAATATGAATGCTGTTCGAGCGGATAATTAATTTGGATGGTTATTTTGTTAAAATGGCATGACGCAAGAGTATTTATTTTGGCTTAATCAGAAAACTAAATTGAACGATATTTAGACCAGCATTAACATTTGCGCGAAACCGAACGATGCGGTGATTAAATATTAGACCCATATTTGCCAAAATTGACCGAATTGTGGCAATAAATATGACTAAAACTTAAATGAACTATTTAGTGCGGTCAAACAATTTGCCCCTAAACATGGTTTTGCTGTGTGCTTATAGCTTGTGAGAAAAGAAACACATTATTGTATTAATTTTGAAAACGTTACTTTCCGTACAACTACAAGACGTCTAAATTATACTTTGATTATGATCATTTGGGAGTAAAGGTTACTTTAAAACCATTTTTGTTTAAAATGTTATCGTCTTACTCAGTAGTTCATTTTTATTCTTGTTTATCGAAATACCTAATATGTAAATACTTGTACCATGTAAACAAATCATATTTATCTTTAACATCTTTCTCTGCACGTCTATATCAGTTCATCTTAAATTTATGCACGAATATTAATAGTTGTGGTACTTAATATGATTACATTTAGCACAGTCAAAGTTACAAGAACAATGTACTCTAATTTGTATAAAGCGTTTGAAAAAAACGTTCATTTTCAAAGAAGTCCAAGAATATTTTTGAATTCTAGCCTCAACTTTCAATTAAGGTTAATGTTTAATCAACAAAATGTAATTATTCATCTGAGAAGACGAATTTGTAATTCAACTTTAGTTCATTTGTATTCCCAAGTCGCAAAAAGGAACATTTTGCCTCACTTTTAATTCAATATGGCCGACACGTGATAAAGGTTATGCAATTCATTCGCTGCAAAATTCGCCCGAATTATGTTCAACTTTTACGAATTCTTTTCGTGATGTCACGAATCCACGTTTGCATTCGCTTCTGTGTAGAGTATGAATTGGCCTTTACAAAAAGAAGAGGTTCGTCAAAAATTATATAGCATTTTATAAGAAAATAAAAATAATGATACTCTTAAATTAAATATGGATATTCATAAAACATGTAGATGTTAGAAGTTAATAACATTGTTGGCAATGTGGAATACTAAGTCGTAAATTTGTGGAATTCCTGGCTTTGAGAGTTGTAAAGAAGATTTTGTTTTAATGAATGGTGGCCTATTATTTCCAACATTGTAATTTTGTAATGCATGACTACGTATCGTTGGCAACAAACGTAGTTTGATTTTACGTCACTGCTCCAATGTCCCGGGTCAGATTTGATCCGGATCAGGGTTAATTATGAGCCTGCCACTTTTCCCGGTTAGAATGACACTTTTCCGGGTCAAAATAACCCCTAAAATAACACCGAAGAGTCATTCTGACCCGGAAGAGTGTCGGGCTCATGGGACCCCGATCCGGATCAAATCTGACCAAGGACTTTTTATAGTGTATTTCAGAGGTGTTCTTTGTTTTGCTTTTCAGCCACGATGAACGCACAGGATGTTTACTATTGTTTATCCGGGCGATACAAAACATTGCCCTCTGGCTCCGCCCTTTAACGCACAGAGTCGATCTATTTCTGGCTTATTTGGTAATGGACTTGTAGGCCTCATTTTAATACAAATTTAATTCAATTTATGCACACATATTAATAGTTGTGGTACTTAATATGATTAAATTTAGCACAGTCAAAGTTACAAGAACAATGTACTGTACTAATTTGTATAAAGCGTTTGAAAAAACGTTCATTTTCGAAGAAGTCCAAAAATATTTTTGAATTCTAGCCTCAACTTTTAATTAAGGTTAATGTTTAATCAACAAAATGTAATTATTCATCTTAGAAGACGAATGTGTAATTAAACTTTAGTTCATTTATATTCCCAAGTTGCAAAAAGAAACATTTTGCCTCACTTTTAATTCAATAAGGCCGACTCGTGAATAAAGACCATATTGAAGGTTATGCAATTCATTCGCTGCAAAATTCGCCCGAATTATGTTCAACTTTTACGAATACTTTTCGTGATGTCACGAATCCACGTTTGCATTCGCTTCTATGCAGAGTATGAATTGGCCTTTACAAAAAGAAGAGGTTCGTCAAAAATTATATAGCATTTTATAAGAAAATAAAAATAATGATACTAGTCTTAGACATTCAACAAATTAAATATGGATATTTATAAAACATGTAGATGTTAGAAGTTAATAACATTGTTGGCAATGTGGAATACTAAGTCGTAAATTTGTGGAATTCCTGGCTTTGAGAGTTGTAAAGCAGATTTTGTTTTAATGAATGGTGGCCTATTATTTCCAACATTTTAATTTTGTAATGCATGACTACGTATCGTTGGCAACAAACGTAGTTTGATTTTACGTCACTGCTCCAACGTCCCGGGTCAGATTTGATCCGGATCAGGGTTCATTATGAGCCTGCCACTTTTCCAGGTTAGAATGACACTTTTCCGGGTCAAAATAACCCCTAAAATAACCCCGAAGAGTCATTCTGACCCGGAAGAGTGTCGGGCTCATGGGACCCGATCCGGATCAAATCTGACCAAGGACTTTTTATAGTGTATTTCAGAGGTGTTCTTTGTTTTGCTTTTCAGCCACGATGAACGCACAGGATGTTTACTATTGTTTATCCGGGCGATACAAAACATTGCCCTCTGGCTCCGCCCTTTAACGCACAGAGTCGATCTATTTCTGGCTTATTTGGTAATGGACTTGTAGGCCTCATTTTAATACAAAAGGCAAGCACTCAGTTTCAGAATAGCATCGATTCTCCTTTCGAATTTGAATGCTGTTCGAGCGGATAATTAATTTTGGTGGTTTTGTTAAAATTGCATGACGCAAGGGATTTTTTTTGGCGTAATCAGAAAACTAAATTCAACGATATTTAGACCAGCACTAACATTCGCGCAAAACCGAACGATGCGGTGATTAAATATTAGACGTATTATTTGCCGAAATTGACCAAGTTGTGGCAATAAATATGACTAAAACTTAAATGAACTATTTAATGCGGTCAAACAATTTGCCCCTAAACATGGTTTTGCTGTGTGCTTATAGCTTGTGAGAAAAGAAACACATTCATGTATTAATTTTGAAAACGTTACTTTCCGTACAAGACGTCTAAATTATACTTTGATTATGATCATTTGGGAGTAATGGTTACTTTAAAACCATTTGAGGTTAACATGTTATCGTCTTACTCAGTAGTTCATTTTTATCCTTGTTTATATAAATACATAATATGTAAATACTTGTACCGTTTAAACAAATCATATTTAACTTTAACATCTTTCTCTGCACGTCGATATCAGTTCATCTTCAATTTATGCACACATATTAATAGTTGTGGTACTTAATTATGATTAAATTTTAGCACAGTCAACGTTACAAGAACAATGTACTCTAATTTGTATAAAGCGTTTGAAAAAAACGTTCATTTTCGACGAAGTCCAAGAATATTTTTGAATTCTAGCCTCAACTTTCAATTAAGGTTAATGTTTAATCAACAAAATGTAATTATTCATCTGAGAAGACGAATTTGTAATTCAACTTTAGTTCATTTATATTCCCAAGTTGCAAAAAGGAAAATGTTGCCTCACTTTCAATTCAATATGGCCGACTCGTGAATAAAGACCATATTGAAGGTTATGCAATTCATTCGCTGCAAAATTCGCCCAAATTATGTTCAACTTTTACGAATACTTTTCGTGATGTCACAAGTCCACGTTTGCATTTGCTTCTGTGCAGAGTATGAACTGGCCGTTACTAAAAGGAGAGGTTCGTCACAAATTATATACACAAATATAAATAGTGATACTCTTAGACATTCCAAAAATTAAATATGTATGTATTTATCATTATTTCAATACTTATAAAACACGTAGATAGAGATGACACTATTAATAATTTGTCTAAATATTATAAATTAATAAAAATGGTTGGCAATGTGGAATACTAACTCGTAAATTTGTGGAATTCCTGGCTTTGAGAGTTGTAAAGGAGATTTGTTTTTAAACTAACATTTGTCCCATTATTCAAGAAAATGTTAGGGAAATTTGAACTGAGCACATGGCCAACATGCCACACCATGAACCTAACACACCTGGCTTCTCTCACAGCCCACAGTAATTTCCAGCCAAAATTCCCCAGAAATTCCTCACAAAATATACCTTAAAGGTGACTACAAAAATGCCATATTGCAACTCCAAATACATGGCGACAAAGAAATTTTTTTTAGACGAGGCAACTAAAAAAAAAAAACATGCTTGGATCGAGGCGGGGCAAGTACAAGTACCTAGCCCAGCGAGGGCAGCATAACATTAATTAAAAATAAATGGCGCCCTCTTTGTGATTATCAAGCACATTATCCATGCATTTGTGACTTCACGACTAGACAACGGCAATTCACTACTCTACGGACTCCCTCAGAATCAAATATACCGTCTTCAACGTCTTCAGAATACTGCTGCCCGCATCATCACCTTATCTAGGAGGAACTGTCACATAACCCCCATTTTGAAGGAACTACACTGGCTTCCTGTCTCCCAAAGGATTGTTTTCAAACTCATGCTTCTGGTCCACAAAGCTCTAAACAACAAGGCTCCCTACTACATTAAGGAACTACTACATGAATATTCTCCAGCAAGAACTCTTAGATCAAGTAACCAGCAACTTCTCAAGGAACCAATTGCTAAACGAACATGGGGCGCCATATCTTTTTCTGTCGCAGCTCCTCGACTTTGGAATTCATTGCCACTTGAACTCAGATCATGTCATTGTACAACTAGGTTCAAATCACTTCTTAAGACTTACTTGATGTCACAAATTTTCAAGGATTAATTTACTTACTTACTTTACTTGTTGTTGTCTACAGCGCCTTGAGCACCCTGCAGGGTGGATATGCGCGCTTTACAAATCTCATTATTATTATATAAACAAAAAAGCTTATTACATGTTTCCTTAAATGTCTATGTCGCTTACACTCGCACAAAGTTTTCCATGCACACTATTTGTTTTTATGTTCCTCGTCTTCGAAACATCATAGACACAGTTTCAAAGGTAGAATACACCATCTGTAATTGCTTGAATTGTCATGAATAGTTGTACATGACTTAGGTAGGATATACACCATTGGTAATTGCTTGAATTGTCATGAATGGGTGGATGTAAAGATATGTGTACCATTGGTAATTGCTTGAATTATCAGGAATAAGTGAATGTAAAGGTAGGATACGCCATTTTAAGTTAATGCTTGAATTGTCATGAATGGGTGGATATAAAGGTAGAATACACCATTGGTAATTGCTTGAATTTTCATGAAAAAAATACAGCGCGAACAGCGACCTCACTTATGCAACTCAACTGAAGACGACTGATCGCCGTGTTTCAAACATCCATCACATCTTATGTTCGTCCTTATATTTGTACTATATTTTTTTAGCGCACGATCTCGTATGCGAATACAGATAAGTATAGGCGGAGTATAGGCGGGGCTAAGAGATGTGGAGTGTCCAATCACACCTTAATTGGTTAAATGGGCACATTGCCCTGAAATATTAAACAAGTGTATGTTTTGGATTGCTACTTATCCTATTTTAAACATCCTGTTGACAGAAAACCAAACTAACGTCTTATTGTCGGTTTCCCCAAAAAACAAAAAGTTGTTTACATTTGACGCACGCAAAAATTTGGTTCTATAAAATGGCGGACCGTTTCTTAAGAAAAGGTACAAGGCCCTTTTAATTCTTTATTTTTCGCCAGTAAAAACATTGCTTTTTGTTTTATTCTATGTCGTACCGTTGTTATTGCATTAGAAATGGCTATTGTGTGACTACTAGGGATTATTCCACTTTTTAACTCAGAATATGACCGGTGTATGATCAGTGACCGGCTATTCCAATGAACTCTTATAATAGCCGGTGTATGATCAGTGACCGGCTATTCCAATGAACTCTTATAATAGCCGGTGTATGATCAGTGACCGGCTATTCCAATGAACTCTTATAATAGCCGGTGTATGATCAGTGACCGGCTATTCCAATGAACTCTTATAATAGCCGGTGTATGATCAGTGACCGGCTATTCCAATGAACTCTCATAATAGCCGGTGTATGATCAGTGACCGGCTATTCCAATGAACTCTCATAATAGCCAGTGTATGACCAGTGACCGGCTATTCCAATGAACACCCATAATAGCCGGTGTGTGATCAGTGACCGGCTATTCCAATGAACTCTTATAATAGCCGGTGTATGACCAGTGACCGGCTATTCCAGTGAACTCTCATAATAGCCGGTGTGTGATCAGTGACCGGCTATTCCAATGAACTCTCATAATAGCCGGTGTATGATCAGTGACCGGCTATTCCAATGAACTCTCATAATAGCCGGTGTATGATCAGTGACCGGCTATTCCGATGAACTCTCATAATAGCCGGTGTATGATCAGTGACCGGCTATTCCAATGAACTCTCATAATAGCCGGTGTATGATCAGTGACCGGCTATTCCAGTGAACTCTCATAATAGCCGGTGTGTGATCAGTGACCGGCTATTCCAATGAACTCTTATAATAGCCGGTGTATGACCAGTGACCGGCTATTCCAGTGAACTCTCATAATAGCCGGTGTGTGATCAGTGACCGGCTATTCCAATGAACTCTCATAATAGCCGGTGTATGATCAGTGACCGGCTATTCCAATGAACTCTCATAATAGCCGGTGTATGATCAGTGACCGGCTATTCCGATGAACTCTCATAATAGCCGGTGTATGATCAGTGACCGGCTATTCCAATGAACTCTCATAATAGCCGGTGTATGATCAGTGACCGGCTATTCCAATGAACTCTTATAATAGCCGGTGTATGATCAGTGACCGGCTATTCCAATGAACTCTCATAATAGCCGGTGTGTGATCAGTGACCGGCTATTCCAATGAACTCTCATAATAGCCGGTGTATGATCAGTGACCGGCTATTCCAATGAACTCTTATAATAGCCGGTGTATGATCAGTGACCGGCTATTCCAATGAACTCTCATAATAGCCGGTGTGTGATCAGTGACCGGCTATTCCAATGAACTCTCATAATAGCCGGTGTATGATCAGTGACCGGCTATTCCAATGAACTCTTATAATAGCCGGTGTATGATCAGTGACCGGCTATTCCAATGAACTCTCATAATAGCCGGTGTGTGATCAGTGACCGGCTATTCCAATGAACTCTCATAATAGCCGGTGTATGATCAGTGACCGGCTATTCCAATGAACTCTTATAATAGCCGGTGTATGACCAGTGACCGGCTATTCCAGTGAACTCTCATAATAGCCGGTGTGTGATCAGTGACCGGCTATTCCAATTAACTCTCATAATAGCCGGTGTATGATCAGTGACCGGCTATTCCAATGAACTCTCATAATAGCCGGTGTATGATCAGTGACCGGCTATTCCGATGAACTCTCATAATAGCCGGTGTATGATCAGTGACCGGCTATTCCAATGAACTCTCATAATAGCCGGTGTATGATCAGTGACCGGCTATTCCAATGAACTCTTATAATAGCCGGTGTATGATCAGTGACCGGCTATTCCAATGAACTCTCATAATAGCCGGTGTATGATCAGTGACCGGCTATTCCAATGAACTCTCATAATAGCCGGTGTATGATCAGTGACCGGCTATTCCAATGAACTCTCATAATAGCCGGTGTATGATCAGTGACCGGCTATTCCAATGAACTCTCATAATAGCCGGTGTATGATCAGTGACCGGCTATTCCAATGAACTCTCATAATAGCCGGTGTATGATCAGTGACCGGCTATTCCAATGAACTCTCATAATAGCCGGTGTATGATCAGTGACCGGCTATTCCAATGAACTCTCATAATAGCCGGTGTGTGATCAGTGACCGGCTATTCCAATGAACTCTCATAATAGCCGGTGTATGATCAGTGACCGGCTATTCCAATGAACTCTCATAATAGCCGGTGTATGATCAGTGACCGGCTATTCCAATGAACTCTCATAATAGCCGGTGTATGATCAGTGACCGGCTATTCCAGTGAACTCTCATAATAGCCGGTGTATGATCAGTGACCGGCTATTCCAATGAACTCTCATAATTAATAGCCGGTATATGATCAGTGACCGGCTATTCCAATGAACTCTCATAATAGCCAGTGTATGATCAGTGACCGGCTATTCAGTCAAAATGGCGAGATGGTAACAAAAGGCAATGTTTAGATTTACAAAACCAATAGTTTATCTTTCACAAACCCATCATGAAAGAAAAAATTAGTAACAAAATCGTTATTAAAGGTAAATTTAGTTTGGGATGAATTTGACCACAAATCTTTGAAAACCAGGCTCACGTGACCATTCCTATTAAAAAACACTTTTAGGCCTAGTATAATAAGAAACAATAATAATACAAAATTTTCCTTTCCAATGGATATTTCAATGTGCACTCATAATGGCTTGAGTCACAATTCTTACACAAATGTTCTTACACTGTCTATTATATTATCAGGGTACATGTACAAGTACCATCACGTTTGTTTATGGTGTAAATCAAGGAGTTTTTTTTGTTCCTCTCGATAATTTCCTTTGCTTGTACTATAACTTTTTCCGACGGCACTCATTTGTTTTGTACACGAATCTCAATCGAGGTCGTCCTCGATTCTAACCCTAACCCCAATTCACCTTTGTGTCGCCAGGCATGTGTCCTCCATTTACACCATAAAAAAACGCCATTATTATACACATTAACTGCATGAAAGGTGCTACTGCGAGGCAACAAACTTGACGAAAATGACTATAAATGCAAGACAACACACCTTCTGTTGGTTTCTGTTGTGGCTTTATACTTAGTCTACCAAAACGAATATTGTTTCTGTCCGTAATTCGATATCTCCAGAACAGGGCACTGTATGAAGTTGAACATCGGTGGGTGAAGTTTTGAAGTTGTTGGTTTTTCAGAAAGCTGCAAAAAGCGTTTTTTGTATTGACCACTTCTGTCAGATTGTTCATAAGCCCACTTATTGCAAACCTGGCAATTATGTGTACATGTACTACACATACTGCAGTACTAGATACTAGATGGGCTCTACCATATTTTTTTGAAGACGGGAAATTGTGCAATTATGCGGTGGGGCTCGACCATTTTCTGAAGGGGAGATCACCAACAGTGCATAAGGTGTAGATAACAACACATTTTGTTATGTTATACCATAGAGAGGTTATCGCGTGCTGCCTATTTATATCAAGACATTCGGCTTTAATGTTGACATATCAGTTTCTCGTTTTGTACAAACACAAATCAACTTAACCGCAAATCATTACAAATCAGAGAAAAAAAAATTTGGAAGTGTTTAGGCTGCAATACTGGAGGGCAACTTACCCATTTTAAACAGGCACGTTTTCAATGGGCACTGCACTAGTCCAAATAATTTCGGGACAAATATTACATTTTCTTTTACTTTCAAACGTTTTCGTCCATCTTGCACTCTTCCCCCATACTACTCTGAATCCCCAAATAACATCAGACATGTTGCCCTGACATGTACAATTTGGTCCTGATCACAGTCCACGGCAACCACAGAACGTTCTTTTGTGATAGCTGCAATCGTTGCAGCACCTGCACGGTGAACAAGAATAATGTTTGAAAACGAAATAATTAATATGTAGGCCGGGCGGATAATTAATTAAACGTCGCCCAATGAAAACATTAATTGCCAACAGTTTTTATCGGTTGCAAGTATTAACGGCAGCAATGAACATCAAAGCCAATACAGCAATTCATTAAATATAATTATGACACCTTCTAGCTAGTCTGGCCTTGTTTATATTATTATAATCTCACCAGTTCCGCAACAGCAGTCAATAACAGTGTCTCCCTCATTGGACAAGCAGGTGATGCGGTGGGTGAACAATTCTTGAGGTTTCTGGTGCACGTTTACTGGTTTCCCCTCATCATTCAGTTGAGGGGACTCCTCCTCAACAGCTATGAAGTTAAGGGCATTCTGGCCATTGATGTTGAACCAAGTTGGATCTAGCTGGTGCTTACTGGTCCAGTATGCAACAACCACACAGAAAACTGATGCAGTGAATGTCAACTTGTTCTTGACTGTGAGAAAAATGACGGTGGGGAAAAACTGCATTAACCTCACCATAATTTCAAATCAAGTTTGCTTAGATATGCCCTTTATACAAAATAAAATACTTTATTGAACTAACTTGTGTCAGCCTTCTTTGATATCATATGCATCTAGATTGGAAGGGAAAATAGAAAATAATGAAGTATTAAACCTACTGGACCAGAAAGCTGTTTATTTAATTGACATTTAAATGCACGATACTAAAAGTCTGTATTTACCATTTTTCTTGTTTTTGATATGATAGTATATCACGTCAACCTCTTTAAAAAATCCTGAATTGCTCAGTGGTTCTTGCATATTTGCGAGTTGCTGCGTTGTGCAGAGAACACACACACAGTAGTGATCTAGTTGCATTGTCGAATTGATGTTGTGGATCACTGAGATGAACTGCCTCAGCTCTTGCTGATTCCATTCCTGCAACAAAACGAAAAGAGTTTCTACATGTTAATATGAAAACGACACATGAGGAAACACGTAGGCGTACACGCCGCGTCCGATGTATACAACCATTCCCCCCCCCCCCCCCCCCCCCCCCACCCGTCCTTTCAACCATTGTGTTTGAAGTAGAATAAGAAAACAATCAAAATTTGATGCTTTAATTGGAGGACAAACATTGACATTGCATTGATAAAAAAAACGAAAAAGACAAACGTCTGGAGGGTCTGCTATCACGAGTTGTGCGCCTTTGAAGGTTGGCCAAATTTCGTACAGCTGCTTCAGGTTAAGTTCCAGGACATCAGCCTTCAGTACGAATCCTTCTGCACTGCCCTTGCAAACATGTGATGGAGTAGCACCACTGCGTTTCCTACTGATGAGTTTCTGACAGAATGTGACCAGCCTCTTGTCTTCTTCGGCCTTCGCACTTTTGGTGAAGCGCGACAAGACCTCTCTTGTTGTGAAATCAGGATAGTCCTTGACAGCTTCTTTCCAGGAGACACAGCCCATAAGAGCCACAAAACCCCTTTGGACATCAAGGAGCTTTCTGAGCAACGTGGCTTCATGAGCGAGTTCTGTCAGTGACAACTTCTCATCACGCACATCTAAAAGCAGCTGGAGTGTGGTTTCCTCTGGAAGTGCTGCTAAACCACTAAATGTGTACGAACACCGGCCAATGTCAGGCTTCGAAGTTAGCTCCTTCCTTGTGAGAGACTGCCCCTTCAATGAGCCGTCCTCAAACTTATCGAAAACCCCCTCCAACACATTGTACAGCCGTGTTTGCAGTGTCGCTAGGTATAAAACAGTCTTCAGTTTAACCAATTTCTGTTTTAAAAAAAAGATAAAATGTGAGAAACATTGGTTACTATACGACAACATTTTTGAAGGCTTGTTCTGTTTTATAAACTTGTTGTGACCTGGTCAAATATACTTGCTTTTGCACATAAATGTGAGAAACATTGGTCTCACATACGGGATGAGTTTCTTAGTTAATATATGTCATTCGTCAGAGCATGCTTGGAACCCTGGGACGAGGGAGCACAAACTGAAAAGGGGTAACATGGGCGGATCCAGGATTTTTTAAAAGGGGGGGTCCACCCAAGGTCTTAGGCAGGATTTTGTGAATTGGGTGTGTAAAAAAAAAATGTTGGTGTGTAACAATTTGAGTACATGTAACTGGGAAGCATGTACGCGAAGCGCACATGACGAGCGCGTAGCGCGAAGTCCCTGCGGCCGGGGTTCAGGGCCCGCTTAAGGGCCCTGAAATTTGTTGGTTTATTAGGTGCTCTCTGGCGCAATCTGAGGCCAATTTCTACCTATTTTTTGTTAATGTTGTGGCAATATGAAGCCTGATTTTTATACCATTTTTTTTTAAAATCTAATATTTACAATTTTTTGCTGGAATGATAACTTGAAATAAATTTTGACCAGAGGAGTATATTATGGATACCGGTATTGGAAGTTTGGATTTAAAAACAGCGCACACTGACTCACACTACGTGTAAAATGAGGTAACGGTTAATTGGTCATAAACCTTAGGCATACTTAACATAGGCAGGATTTGGCTGGGAGCGACCGGCAATGACTCCATTTAAAATAATAAACAAATTACAAGCCCTAATAGTTATTAAGTAAGTTTAATTTAAAATTGTATGTTAAAATAAAATGTTACAAGTTGTGTTTAATCTTTAAAAAACTACACGCCAAACGCCCGCTTGTGCTAGCGGGGTTTATTCCGACCGTCTCTACAAACGGTGGAAAAAGCGGCGTGTTTGTTCCAATTTAGTGTTTAGTAATTTACATAAATTTAGCTTAAATTTAGGTCACGTGACAAATATAAACACTGTGGTTAGCGCCTATTGCACTCGTTCTGCTGGGGCTACTCAACCGTCACTTCAAACGGTGAAATTCCAGTGTTTTTATTGGCAAGTCTGCCAAGTAAATAGGCCCAGTGGTGAGCCAAGCATGGCATTTGGGGCAAGCCTGCCCCGTTCAAGCTTATGAAAGCGTTAACAAAATTAAAATATGTAATTGCCTGAAATGCAATAAGAAGGAATAAACAAACTAGCGGCTCGAAAAACTAAGCCAAAAAAGTCAAATCACAGTCTATATGGTTGTTATTTTGTGTGTGTGGTTTGAGAATAATACACGTATGTATGCGTGTACATGTATGTACGTTGCTTGTTAGGTGAAATACATATTTTTTTTCGTTTTTTTTTTTTTTTTTTTTTTTTTTCACTCAAGAAAAAAGGGGGGGTCCGGACCCCTTGGACCCCCCCCTGTATCCGCCCATGGGTAAGTGCCACAATAAACGGCAATGCAATACCTGATCTTGTATTAGGCAGCATGAGCGTTTCCAGTCTTTGTCTTTGTTTGGTGATTCGGGCCACTTGATATAATGCTTCCTGCACATTTGCACCTAGACTCATAAGAGACAAAGGCAAAAACAACAACAATTGTCTGTCAGTTAACCACCCTTATTATTAGTGTTAATATTCAGATATGTTTTTTAGTTTCACACACTTTGTATTTTTGTCTTAATAGAAACTTGTACTTCATTTGCAGGTGATTATGTTGTTTTACTTACAAAACACGTTTTTGAGAGCTGACTTCAAGTACTTTGAAATATTAACAGACATTTCTACCTTTTCCTGGAAGCTCGTAGCATGAATGAAACAACTAGTAGTATTGTGCTCAGTAGCAAGCCACAGTGTCTCTTCATAGTTTATGTCAGCGTAGACAACACATCGGAGGGTGGCAAACTTCTCTTCACCAGGGTGCTGCTGGTGTAGCATTCTAGTAGCTGTGAAGAGGTGTTGTCCTCCAATGACGGTGTACTTAAACCCATTGCACTGTAACATTTAAATTAAATTAATGTTGTACAGCATACACACTAAAGCATAGTGTGCTCGGACTAAACTCCACAAGACAAAGAGCTTTTTTGTATGTATTAATGTAATGGTCACATAAATTGAATAATAATTATATTTGAAACGGCAGAGGCTAAAGAGAAACAATATCACTATGTATTAAGACCACAGCAAGTCATTATTTAAAATGATATAAACACCGATGCTTCACTCACATTGATTTCACTGTACCTCCGGCCTTTGAGATCTTTCACGACGACACACAGAGACTGGTAGGATTGGTCATGGTAATCCTCTACTCTAGCCATGAGCTGCTTCACAAAACTTTCATCTATATCCCTGATCTGCTCACCGGTTTCCAAATTATTTATACTGATGTACATATCTTCAGCTTGAAGAGGATGAAGATAAATAGATAACATTATGAGAAAATTATATATATATTATATAACATTATGTGTTTCTTACAATGAACATTATTTTCGTAATACTCACCTATATAGTGAGGTTAACAATCACAACTTTCAAAGCAAACTGTTCTCTTGATAATGTAGCACCACAGTGACCACAACCTGCATACAATGTACACACTTACCAACTTTCTTTTTATTCACGTCATTTATCATCTTCTTCCGAGCATCCAAGACTGGCACATCTTGATTTCGTCTTTTTACAAGTGGTGGCACTGCAATTTCTTCTTGTTTTGTTCTCTTCCTTGGAGCTGATCTGGTTTTGAATGGGAAAATTAAAGGTATATACTGGGTGTCCCAAAAAATGAAACGTGTATGAAGTTGAATATTGGCGGGTGTATTGCCCTGAACCCATGACTGCAGTGCCAATTTTAAAGTTGTTGGTTGTTGGAACGTGTCATTTGGCTTATCACAATATTCAGCATTTGCTATTGATGTTTGTATGAGCTTCAAGATAACTAAATCAGCTTTCAAATAACAATTGTGTTATCCTATTTGCTTTTGTTGATTCAAAGATATGTTTGATTCCCACCAGCACTCAAATTCGAGTGTGTGCCACGTTTAGAAAAAAGAAGGTGGCTTCTAAGCGGCACACGATTTCAGCATTTTACACAATGGTAAATTTTTTCTTTTAAATTTGTTTTCTTCAATTTCAATAATGGTTTTGGTAGTCATGCATTTAATATTTAATTGTTATCAATTTGTTCTTTATTAATTACTTACCTTGGTGGAGGTGATTCCAATGGTTCGGAGAGAATGGATGACAAAATTAGCTCGCTTTCCAAGCTGTAAATAATAATTGCGTATAAAGTAAAATCGAAATTTGTCTCGATAGATTTTCCAGTTTCAAATGACAACAATCACAACTAAAAACCAGGAAACGATCCAAAGTGCACGATACATCTCTGTAGAGCTATATAATTATGAAATAAATTCAGGATACGAGTTAAAATAGTGGAAAGAGCAGGGATAACGCAAACAAGTTTTACAAAACTTATTTCCATGGCGGTCCCAAATGAATTTATTCATACAAGGTGCAATTGTCTACATTCAGTTTACATACAAGGTGTTATACCTTTCTTCTCCTCCTTGGAAGCTTGTTATTAACTCCATGGGCGTAGAAGCGTCAATTGGCACCAATTCAGGTTGGCTGTCCCTGAAGGAGAGAACACTGGGTGATATTTCCAACACCAAACAATATATATTGCCAACCCTTCCCCCAAAGAACAACTTCGTTTTACCTTACGTTTCATATAATTTCATTTTCAGGAAACAAGAACAAAATTATGTACAGGTACATTTTAATTATTACATTAGGCTTACCTAATCACCCAGATTTGGCTAGGCAGGGATTCTTCTGCCTCAGTATTTTGGTTGTCTTGTGTCTGTGACATGTCCAAGGTGTTATTTCTTGCTGGCTGGCTGTAATCATTTTCACCTTGAGCTCTTACTACTAGTTGTCTGAATTTGTGGACGAACGATTCTGGGTCCACGTCAGCTTTGAAGTTCTTGCTAAAGGCACTTTTGCTCCAGTCAAAGTCAAGCCTGTTTTTGGCGTGAGCAGTTTCTCCCTCATTCTTGAAGATTATCTAAAATGTAAAAATCTTGCCCGTAATGTCAATAAACTAGACTATTTCCACTATGGAGTGTAATCCTATTTATAACTTCTTCAATCACGTCCTACAAGGAGTCCATTTTGTTGTATATGCCGTTATAATACCGGTAAAATACTTAACGATATGTACAAGAAACGACACATAGCGGCCCGGACAATAGGCCTAAGGCCACGAAATAAAAATGGCAACTTAATTTGAAAGTTGCCAGATTTAATAATTTCGTGGCCTTATATTTATACAAATAAGTTATAGGCTAGGACCTATGTGCCGTTTGTTCGCTTCTTTGGTCCCCCAAAACGGGGGGGGGGGGGGGGGGGGGGGGGGACCATATATGTGTTAAGGCCCATATGACTACCCACAGTTACCTAATTATTCTCAAGGCCTGACGTTATGCCTACCTTGATATGGTGAAGTTTCTTGCCCCAGACTTCGACGTCAGCAACTGGACCAAATGGTATCTTGTTTTCTGGGGAACCACGTCCTTGAGGATGATGTTCCAGCCTTTCATATGGAGGCGTTGTAGATGTTACCATGACATAAACAGCATTTTCCTTCAGAACCAACCACCATTTCCTTGGAAAAGTCATTTTTCAGCACTCATAATCATATCTTTGGCCGGCACGATATGAAGTGTGATGAACGAATCGTGGAGTACGTACGTTTGCACTATCCCGACTATACGCACTATCCACGACGCGCGCGTACACGACTGTACGCGAACAAAGCATGTCTTGTACTGTACTAGGCCGCGCCTCGTTCAAAAGTTTCAAAGTGCAGCGCGCGCACAAAACGTATGACTGCACGTACACGTACGTACACCCCTGCGTACCACCTGAACGCTATAGCGCATAACCCTATTCTTCTTCACGGACCTGGGACGTACTTGTGGAGATGGCTGCAAATTCCAGTCTTAGCAGTTGGAGCACGACGTGTGACTTAGATTACGACAAGTATGACTTAAACGACGTGCTTTCGATTTCAAGAGAGACAACAAATGACGAAGATTTCTCAACGTTAGACAGTCATGCTGACGAGTCATTCGAGTGGTCAACCTTTCAACAAGACTGTGATGAAGATGAAACACCATCGTTTCCAAATTCAGATGTACCATCGTTTCAGGGTAGGACTAATTACAATGCATTATTTCATTTATTGTTTTGCGGGAGACATTCCCTAACCCTTCCAAATCCTCCCAAATCAATATAATTTTGCACACACTCTAGGGAGTTAGGTCATAAATATCTCAGACATTAACCGGCCAACCACATTTTTTTTTTAATTACACAGACAAGGAACAAACGTCTGTCAGAAAAGTGCATAACTTAATTTGTCCTAATGTTACATTATTAGGTAAAAAACAGTGTTGATGAATTACGTTTAATATCACAGATTTTGACGACACACCTGAACGACGACCTGCATGTCCATGTGCGTCATCGACACCTGCAAAAAGGCCGAGACATCACATCAATGTCAGTGTTGTACCCCTGGACATTTTAAACAGCAAATGTTGTTCGAATAACTGTCTGCAGCTTCTTTCAATAAAGGATGTCAAGATTTGCCAAGAATCTATGAAAGAGAAAAATGAATCTGAGCAAAAATCTTTCATCATTTCACAATTGAGGGCCTTCTTAAAGTCTCTAACAGAGCAAGCAAAGCATTGCCTGACTATTTACATGATGATTCGGGGACACCGTATTTGCAATACTGCTTGGTGTTTAATCTTTGGGGTGTCATCATGGCGTTTCAGAGAGTGTCAGCGTCTGCTCGCATGTGGTGTGGAACACATTAGGCACGGGAACACCGGGAAATTCAGCCAGCAGGAGAAGACGAGTTCTGCCATTGGATGGATGAAATCACTTTTCGATCTTGTTGGTGATTACTTGCCAGATAGGGATGTGGTTCGACTTCCCTCATTTTGGGATAAAAGAGCAGTTCACAGAAGAATGATTGCCGAGTTTGCTGACAGAGGGATCGACACCACGGTTTCATACGGATACTTCACTTGCTTATGGAGACTGCATTTCCCAAAAGTAGAGATCAGAAAGGTACTTGACAACCGTAAGAAACAGTAATTATTTGAGACCATGAACCATAAAATGGACCATAAAAAAGAAGGTTAACGTTTCTACATGACCCACTTGAAAAAAATAATAGCATTTAAAAGGTCTGGACATCTCTAACCGATTATTGATTTCTAATTGAAGGGGTCAGATTTTACAGTCTGCACTACTTGTGTTGAGCTGGAAGAATGCAGCAGGCGCAGTATCAGTGAGAAGGAAAGAACAGACATCCGGGGTTTGAAGGCACTTCACGATGAAAGAGTGAAGTAAGTAGGCCTACAAATTAAACTTTCCCTTCTGCAATTGTTTTCTTTACTTCAAAAGTTTCACGATAGAAGTACAAAATGAAATGTATTTGTCCTTGTTTACAAACCAGACTTGAAAGAAAGCAGTATCATCACTGCCGTGACTTAGCACGTAGTGAGCCCAGAGAGCATGTCGCACTCATCATTGATGGAATGGACCAAAGGAAGACGGACTTGCCTCACTTAGTCCAAGTTGACAAGGCCACACAATGCCTGACAAGGCTTCCAACTCACGTTACAGGTGAGTATATGCATACTGTTATTTTAATCACCAGGCGAGAAGCACTATGTAATATAAACTTAACCAGTTTGCGCCGGGATTATAGTAACATTCACCGAGCCGAGGTGCGAGATTATTTTTAACGAAACTCGACCCGAGGCGGGTTCAGGTCGAACTGGTTTTAATACAAGTTTAATTCTGCGTACTAACTGTGTTTCGGTGATAGACAACATCATATTTAATTACTGAAAAGAGTACACAGTATCATATTTAAAGATGGCTTTCTGTGTTCCTTTTCAGGTGCGATCCTTCATACCGATGTCCCGTCTGGAAAGGTTCCACTGGCTTACATTGACTTGAAGCAATTTCCACATGATCCGAATTTGACATTAAACATACTACTTAAAACCCTGTGGATCAACAAGTCTCATCTAGGCCATACGCTACACCTACAGCTGGATAACTGCTCAAGAGAGAATAAAAACCGTTACGTGTTGTGCTTTGCATCTTTGCTGGTTGAGTATAACATTTTCAGAGAGGTAGGTACGGTACACCGGTCTCGAGATAAAACGTTACATTTTTAAGTGTTTTTTGGTTTTATTGTAAAATATATGAAGTTGATAGATGTAGTCTAACAATCAGATATACAAAAACAGAAAATGTGTTTTATGTGCAAACATGAAAACACCGATTAAAGTCTCTCTCCGGAGTCTGATGCAATTAAAACATCGACTAAAAATATTTAAAATAATTTTTTCCTTCTGTAGGCCTATGCATTTTATTGCACAGCTGTTAAATTGAACTTATTGCATGCACAATTTAATGTATGTTTGGACAGGTTTGCATCAACTTTTTGCCTGTTGGCCACACGCATGAAGATGTGGATCAAATGTTTTCCAGAGTTGCAACTAAAATCAGAAAGAGCAATGTATACACCTTGGAAGGTAAAGCAAAAGTCATAATTCTTTCCGGGTGGCGTGATAAAGTTTCTAGTTTAGAGTGATTAGGAAGAGGGGACTGACCGCAACAATTACTGTATTCTAGATGTTCCATTTAAAAGCAAATGTGTATGAATTCAGAATTAGAAATAGCAGGTTTAAATCGCTGGCACTTATATTTCTTGTATTAACGTGTTATTTTCTTGTATCAGATCTATACACCACTATAAGAGGGAGCTACTCTCCAGAGATTTCTACTTTCGAAGTTCGTGAGGTGTACAACATAAAGGAGTGGTTGGCCCCACACATGTATGGTACATTCGCCAATCACAGCAAGCCTCACTGTTTCCGGTTCAAGTCTGTAAAAGGCAGAGTAAGAATGCACTACAGACTATGGTCTTCTGACGAGTGGTACCCAAAGCCGGCACAAACGGAGGAAAACGGAGATCCAGGCGTTGAAGATGTTCTTGGTCTTCTCTGTTTGAAGGTTATATCTCTTTTAATATATCTTGTCTCCCTTAAATAAAGCAGACAAATACTATATTTACGCCGTTACATTTACTGGGAGTCAGTTAAATAAATAAGCGGACGGCTACTATTTCTTTGGGTGTTTCATTTGTCTTGACACAGACAGTTCCAGACGTTAAAGAGGTGCCCCAGTTGGTCAAACCTTCTTTGGACAAGATGGACCCAGAAGCTCTGAGGAAGGACATGCCCTCTGCCTACATTGGACGCTTTCAGCCATACATAATGGATTGGTGGAAGATATTTATGTCTAACTTGAACAAGCTGATTGTGGTAATTGTGCACCCATAGTACATGTACTAGGATTGATATTAATGTGAATATTTTGTAGCATCTGTTTTCGTTTAACCAAGGGCCGTGTGACTGAGCAGTACAAATAACTACTGTACACATCCATATAATTAAGGGGCCATTCAACATATTCAATGTTTTAAAATTTCGACTTTTGGTCGGCGAACGGCGATCGCGAAAAAACAAAGATAACATAAGAATAACTGCCCAACGCCGGTTGAAAACAAACGCTGTTTTTTCGTGCTTTTCTCGGCATCCATGATTGTAAAACTTCGGACAGGCCAGTTAAACGATATTTACTATGAAATACAACCCCCAAATCTACCCATTAATGATACTTCAAGCAATTACCAATGGTGTATCCTACCTTTAAGACCCCTGTAACTGCTCAAAACGTTTATAACGAAAAGTTTGAAACGTAAATCAAAACCGTAACAAGAACACTGCCGCCTGGTGCTACTGCTAACCTCTTTGCCTTCTTTAAAATACGTCACTGGCCAACAGCGAACAGCTCGGAATGACGTTCGCCGTTTTTGCTAAAGTTCGCTAACATAATAATTGGCGCACATTGCGTTCCAAACGCGTGGTGTTTCTGCACAGTGGGATCACACACACAGTACATACCGCAATCGGTACATAATACATACTGTACTACTACATGTACAACTCCTCGGTGAGTACGAAAGACAAACACAGCTGTACATGTACATGTACATTGTTATGCCACATGTAAGCTCGAAGATAGTGTCTCACGGGGGAAGTTGGAAAAGATCGTGGAGGAACGCATGGTGCGCAGTTGTTTCAGGCATGGAGGAAGATTGTTACGTGGTTTGGTTTTCCTTTTGCTGTTTTTCGATTTTCACCCACCCACCCACCCACTTGGTCGAAATAGTAAAACATTGAAAATTTTGAATGGCCCCTATAACTTGTTTAAAAAAATGAGGTTCTGGCATATTATGATGATAGCCGCAATTATGCAAAAATTGCTTTCTCTTTTCATTGCAAATTCTGTACACACATATTAATAGAACGTACGTATTACCTATATTTTACAAATTGTCAGTTACCACCCCGAAGACAATCATGGCCACTTATGGATCTCGTGCAGCACAAACAGCAGCAACCTGTCCCTGCCCTAGACTGCTTAGTGCCTGACGAGTTAAGAAGGATTGAGGACAAGATTCAAGCAGTGTGCCCAACTGTAAGTAACTCGGCTTTTCTTTGTTGGTTTGAGAAAGACTACTCACTAAATATGCTGTCCTTTAACAGAATCATTTTAAAATGATAACAATAATACCAACTGATTATTATACTAGGCCCTACTTATCAACTAATGCACTTTAAACTTGACTGAAACTGGATGTATAGCTATAGACGTTGTGCAAACATAAACTAAAATTTGTACGTATCCAAACTTTAAAACTTGACTCATTCCAGCCTCTTTTTTTATTCTACTTTTTAATTCAGATCATCATTGGTGATCAGGGAAAGCAACCTCCTGTGAATACAGTCACCATGGTAGACAATTTCGACACCTTAAAGGAAGGTGTGATTGTTGCATTATATGTTAAGTATGTAAGCCAGCGACCTCAAATTGGAAAGGTCACGATGACAGACAAGGACAACTTGACCATGTTAGTCCACTGGTACAGTTCGACATGGACAGGGCCTTGCAAACCTTTGTTTCATGGAGTAGGTCCAAATAGGAAACCTATGACAGAATTACTAGACCTACGAATGGCAATATTGTGGGATTTTGCTTTGACTGCCAGCAAAAGCTGCTTAAAAAAACAAACTCAGGAATTGCTCAAAGAAAAGTATACAAAACTTGATGCAGGATAATAATTTCACTGTCTCTAGTTAGTGCAGTTCCCGTTGAATGTGCCTGTTCGGAATGGGCAAATTGCTGCGTAGCTTTAACACTCCCAGAAGTGTTTTTCTCTAATTTAAGAATTTAAGATTTAAAAAACAGGGGAAAAAACAGTTATAAACTGTCTGTTCCTTTCTCTATGGTATAGCCAATGATCACCTAATGGTTAGTTGGGGTTGGTATTTGGCCTATGGTCGCCTAATGGTCAGTAGGAATAGGTTTTGTTCAAAATTACGAAACGTTTCTGGATCCAATGGTCACCTAATTGTCAGTAGGGGTCAGAATTTGTCCTATGGTCACCTAATCAGTAGGGATAACTTTCTTAACACCCCGGCCACTATTGGAATAGCCGGTCACTGATCATACACCGGCTATTATGAGAGTTCATTGGAATAGCCGGTCACTGATCATACACCGGCTATTATGAGAGTTCATTGGAATAGCCGGTCACTGATCATACACCGGCTATTATGAGAGTTCATTGGAATAGCCGATCACTGATCATACACCGGCTATTATGAGAGTTCATTGGAAAAGCCGGTCACTGATCATACACCGGCTATTATAAGAGTTCATTGGAATAGCCGGTCACTGATCATACACCGGCTATTATGAGAGTTCATTGGAATAGCCGGTCACTGGTCATACACCGGCTATTATAAGAGTTCATTGGAATAGCCGGTCACTGGTCATACACCGGCTATTATGAGAGTTCATTGGAATAGCCGGTCACTGATCATACACCGGCTATTATGAGAGTTCATTGGAATAGCCAGTCACTGGTTATACACCGGCTATTATGAGAGTTCATCGGAATAGCCGGTCACTGATCATACACCGGCTATTATGAGAGTTCATTGGAATAGCCGGTCACTGGTCATACACCGGCTATTATAAGAGTTCATTGGAATAGCCGGTCACTGATCACACACCGGCTATTATGAGAGTTCATTGGAATAGCCGGTCACTGATCATACACCGGCTATTATAAGAGTTCATTGGAATAGCCGGTCACTGATCATACACCGGCTATTATGAGAGTTCATTGGAATAGCCGGTCACTGGTCATACACCGGCTATTATAAGAGTTCATTGGAATAGCCGGTCACTGGTCATACACCGGCTATTATAAGAGTTCATTGGAATAGCCGGTCACTGATCATACACCGGCTATTATGAGAGTTCATTGGAATAGCCGGTCACTGGTCATACACCGGCTATTATAAGAGTTCATTGGAATAGCCGGTCACTGATCATACACCGGCTATTATGAGAGTCCATCTGAATATGCATTGGAATCACCAATTTGTTATCACACACTATTGGCATAGGCAGCATCAGCAGTGACAAGATTTATTCAGATATTTTGGTATATTTTGTGTAACATATAAAATCATTACTTTTGTAATCCCACGAACTTCATATTAATTCTTAAATGAATATATACCAGATAGTACACAAAAAGATGTTGACTTCTCCTTGATGATTTTAGTGAAAGGTGTTTTTTACCATCAGGCAGTGTTAGTAATTACTATTTTTACCATAAGGCAAATTGTTTGTTTATTTTGTACAGATAACAAGCGTTGTGTTTCCACAAAACAGGTTTTTACATTGTGTAGGAGAAATTAAAGCATTTTGTTCATTTTGAAAGATTGGTTTATTAATAAAACTACTACTGAACGAGAGCCAATTTGTGTCATATTTTATGTACTTGCATTTGTTAGTGTTAAAAACCAGCTGCATCAGTACGTCACGGCAAATATTGCATCTTATCAGGTTAATAATATAGAATTTGCATGGGAAAACGAATAAAGTTGACTTTTGGGGCAATATAAGTTGCCCTTTTTTAAATATAATTTTAAGAAAATAGTTGTCATCCTGTTTGTGGTGCTTTTTTAAACCCCAAGAAATATGATCTATCTTTGAGTTAAGATTTCCAAAGATTTGGGAGATTCAGAGTTGCTGGAGACTGATGGCATAACCATTGCTTGTAATTGTGTCATTTCTCCCTTGAGCAAACAGTGGTACCATTGTAGCATGTCTCTCCATTATATGTAATCTCATACAGCTGCCAGCCAGAAGGACTTCAGTGGTGCCTAGTTTAGGACTCTTGATTTCTGAAAACAATATACAAGTGAAATGTTTAAATGATCACAAATTAATATTTAAAAAATGAATACAATGGCTGCTTGTTAGCAATGCACAGAGCTGACATACAGTAAGCATATCGCTGAAGGGCAGAGCCTGTTATCTAATTTGCTTTATTCTGATGCAAAATTACATTAACTAGTGATAATTGTTACAGATCGTACCTGTGGTCATGGTGCATAGCCCTGTCTGTCACCAACATTCTGAAGTGCTGGCCGTATTCACTCCAAAGTCCAATTTCCACGTTTCTTAAAAAGAGAAAGTGAACTTAAGTAAAGTTCAGTTAACACAAACTAATCAAAAATTGACACAACAGTTTATTTAATTTAAAGACCATGGTCCTAGTCTGGATGGCAATCGTGTACATGTACTGTAGTTTCACAAGTTCCATTTTTACAAGTTCCATTCTAAAATTGCTTTTGCATTTGAAAGCCAATTAAAAAGTGACTTTTCCAGCTTCAAGCAGTCATTGTTCTTTAGATTTGAACCTAGTCCGAGTAACTTGGACCCAAAAATCACCCTTTTTAACATTTTGACATATCACCCGACCATGTCCAAATGTTGAAAAAGATGATTTTTGGGTCCAAGTTACTCGGACTAATTTGAACCCATGATTCTTTTAATTTTTGATAAGTGGTTTTGAAGAAAATGTGACTCAGTGTCTTACCCTTTTTGCACAGTCATAATATTGCCATCTTGTGTTTTTGTGTCATGACGGTTGTCAGTTTTTCCCCAACCATAGGCCCAACCAGTCTTTCCACGAAGTTTTGCTTGATGGTAAATACTTGCATGATTCCAAATCATGATTTTTCCTACTGGTATCATCGTCAAATTCATCGTCATAAAATTGCCTTTTTTGTTTGTACTAAACTGTAGTCTTATTCCTACCTTAAACTAGACCGTACACTCACGCAGTGGACTTCCCTGTTCCCAGTATAGCGTACAACAGCGGAATCAAACACACCGACAAAAACGCCGAGTTGTGGCCCAAAATATTGGCAAAATTAACATGGCAAGTCACTTACATTGTACACTGGAATTTCGCTTTGCCTGGCTCAGCTCCTGTGGCTAAAGGGTTGTTCAATCGACGTCAGAATCCTTCAATGTCGACACAAAAGAGAAATAAATGCCGCACAGTAGTGTTTTTCAAGATGGCGATTCGCTGAAAGTTTTTACACCGTGACGTCATCAAGCCCGGCGTTAGCCAGCTTTCGCGAGGCTTGGTGAGGCTTCGGAATACAGCCTGAAATCTAGCCCCGGGCTTACTTCGCTTAGCCTAGCCCGTCGTTTGGTATGAGGCTTCAAAGTGGCGCCGCAAAAATCTAGCCCAAGCCTAGCCTCTAGCCTTCTTTTTGTAAACGCCCTAAGAGTGCACTTTAGCGCTTAATACTGACCAATTACTAGCCACTGACGTGAATGACGTACTCACTTAGATAACCAATCACAGAGAATGAGAGATACACGTCGTCTGCTTCAACCCATTCCTTTCTGTAAACTATACCAAGTCCAACCATCGCCAGGCCTCTGTATCACAGGAGCATCCTAGCATTTTGTATAGAGAGGACAGCAGCCGAAGGCAGTACGGCTTGGCGTTTTTAGTCGTTGAACAACCGTTGCGGGTAGTTCAATCAACCACGACAGAACGCTAGATTTTCTTCCTGTGATTTTCACTAAGTGGCGCACATTGTTCGTGTCATCTGCGGACGTGAATGCAGCATGGATCGACATTGCAAATCTGTTAACTTTAATGACTGCAGTAAAATGTGCTCAATCATTTTCGTCAATTTTCGTTTGAAAATGAATGCTCCGTTGCATCAGCATTCAACAGGCGAAAAGAGTAATTATTCTTCAGCAGTTAGCATTCACTGGCCAAAAAAGATCATTCAAATTCACGAGGTCGTCAACCATTCAATTTCATCAATTGGCAAAAATAATCTTCACATTCAAATTCGTATTTACCTATATAACGGAAAATTCTGAATTGAGAGAATACAGAATTAGACTAGTTCTGCTTCATACCTTTAAGTAAAGCATTTTTGAACGAAAAGAAACGCGTTTAGAAAAGGAACCGTAGACAAAAATATACATGAAAAGAACAACCTTTTGTTTTAGTTAATTTTATAAGGACCCCCTGAGAAATGTTGAGCTTTTGTTTCTTAAAAGCATTTGCTATTTTTGTATTTGACATGGTCCGAACATTAGCAGAAATAAAGAATAAAACATAAAGACCAGTGCAAACGATCACAAGACAATAGCGAAAGATATTGTTTTAAATTCAAACTTATCACCCTAACTTTTTTAACTTTACTTAACACTCTTCTAGATACAGGGTACAGGCTGGCCGGGAAAACCTATAGCAGAAATTCAACTGAAGAATGGTGAATTTTAAGTGTAGTCTTGTAAAATTAAATTCAGGTCGTCGTCATTATAGAATGTAGTCTATGTTTTATTGCAAGAACCTCAAAAAAAACCACAACATTCCGCCAGCACATCGACCATCCCAAAGGAGGGGGGGGGGGGGGGGGGGAGGGGCTCCCTGTCCCATATATTGCTTCATATGTCCGACTACATCCCCATTGCCAAACGTTCAAAATCTTTTGTAAAATACTTGAAACTCTTAGTCTTACAGGTGTTCAGACTTTAAACACGAAATGTTGACCAACATGCCATCTTTCATGTTCTTTTCAATTGTTGGTGGGTTTTCCCATGGCTTTTTGGAGAATTCTCACCCAAAGAAGACCACCGGGTACTTCAGTTAGTGTTAGATAAAGCGCAATATTGCTAATAGCGTCAACATTAAGATTGGTTAAAACGTTTCTCGGACATAACGATGTTTAAGAAAGTGATATGAAACAGTATTCATTCAAAAAGGCATTTAATAAAAAATTATTGAGAGATGGCGATGATGTAAGTTTTGTATTTGTCATCATAAGTACAAAAGAGTCTAGATGTCGTTGTGTAACGCAACTCATAATATTTGCGACCTAATTAAATTTCAGGCTGTCAATTCAGGTTTGGTATCTTCCTTGAACGTAATCAGCGTGTGGCCTTCGGTAGAAGGAGTTGGCATAGTAACCAGAGAATTACCTCTCAATCTCATTAGATTCACTGAAACTAAATCAATATCGTGGATAGCTCGTGTTGTCAGTTTTGAAGCTATAATAATAATAATGTAAAGACTCGTCTTAATAGACGACTTTATCTCTGGCTTTATCATTCAAGTTTTGAGAATGGAATCAACGAGCGTGGAATTGATATGAACGCATATGCCATCTCCCGATTGTCCGTGCCTTTAATTAGCGTTGCATGACGACAATTAATTAAAACGAATTAAGAGTGCACCTCGGCCCTTAACGTTTATTTAGAATCTCACAGACCGATGAGGTTATCAGCTTACGATAAAGCATCAGCCAATCAAAGGCTACGGTTTGTAACTGCGGGAATACTGACCAATAAATAGCCTCTGACGTAAATGACGTACTCACTTATACCCCAGTCACAATTAAAGCGGAGCCCGGGCGGCGTGTGCGATTTATAGGCATCGGCCGGCGTGTAGAGGTCGGCGAAAGATCGTGCGATATGGCGGTCACAGTCACAATTAAAAGTGCCCCGTACGCTGCCATGACGGGTCAGTTTGCGATGCGAAACGCCGCACCAGGTTTTAAGTCCGAGTTAAAAGTAACTCGATGCCCGCCCGATGCCAAAAAATGATCCGGCAGCCGCAAGGAGTCCCGTGGGGCCCCGGCCGAAAATGCCTAGAAATCCGCCGCAAACTAATCGCAAACCCATCGCAAGCCAATTGTGACTGGGGTATTAGATAACCAATCAGAGAGAATGAGAGATACACGTCGTCTGCCTAGCCCAACCATCGCCAGGCCTCTGTATCACATGAGCATCCTATCATTTTGTATAGAGAGGACAGCAGCCGAAAGCAGTACGGCTTGACTTTTAGTCGTTGAACAACCATTGCGGGTAGTTCAATCAGACACGACAAATCGCTAGATTTTCTTGCCCGATTTCAACTATACTTGGCGCACAATATACAAAAACAAATAAAACAAACTGAGATCGACGTTAAGTCATCTGATTTTAACGAATCCTTTAAGTAATGGAAGCAATGGCGAAACCGACCTTTACTGGGTTGCAACTATTTCACATAATATTCATCATAAGTAAGGGAGCTACTTTGTCTGTCTCTGGATGTGAAACTTCTTTTGCAGGGAAACATGCGTTTTTTGCCGCAGAAAATCGCGCCCTGAAAGGGTTTGCGTTTGCGACCAAAATCGTACGATCTCGTGTCATCTGCGGACGTGAATGCAGCATGGATCAACATTGCAAATCTTTTAACTTTAATGACTGCAGTAACATGTGCGAGTTGAACTTTGCCACAAGACGGCAGCATCTCGACTACTTCAATGCAACTCAAGGGAGCGTGTACTTTGATGCAGATGAGGACACACCTCACTACTCACTGGCTGATAGTTCCTTGAATCGTTACAGAAGTTGCAAGATGCTCTTAGATGCCGGTTATCGTTCAAGCGGTATCTACACAATCTACCCAGAGGGATTCGGCAATGACAGTCTTTGTGTCTACTGTGACATGGAAACTGACGGCGGGGGATGGATCGTGTTTCAGAGGCGACAAGATGGCAGCGTAGACTTCTACCGTAACTGGGCCGACTACCAGTCTGGCTTTGGAAATCTGTCCGGTGAGTTCTGGTTGGGAAATGACAACTTGGTGACTCTGACGTCTGATGATTCACGTGGATCATGGGAGCTACGAGTTGACTTAGAGGACTGGGACGGTAACACGGCATGGGCAAAGTACTCAGATTTCCACATATCCCCGGGTGAGTACAATCTGAATTATGACCAATACGATGCGAGCAGCACTGCCGGCGACTCTCTTGGGTATCACAAAGGGCATCGCTTTACAACAAAGGATCGTGACAATGATAAATCACAAGGTAATTGCGCACGAATGCGCACAGGAGCCTGGTGGTTTAATCAGTGTTATTCGTCTCACTTGAATGGTGGATATTACCCAGATAAGAATGCCGGTCATGAGAAGGGCAGTGACAGGAAGGGCGTACAATGGAAATCATGGAAATCGCGTTGGTATTCTATGAAAGCATGTATCATGAAAATGCGTGAAATTGGACCTTGAACGCCGTACCCTATAATATTATATTGTTCATTATATAGGTTTTCCCGGCCAACTTTATACAAACAAAAATCATTCAAATTAACACCAGGCTCCTTCAATTTCGTTTCAATTGAATGCTCCGTTGCATCGGCATTCAACGACAAATGAAGTAATTCATTTCAGCAGTTAGCATTCACTGGCCAAATAAGATCATTCAATTCACGAGGTCGTCAAGTATTCAATTTTATTAATGGCAAACATTTTTTTAACTGTTCACATTCAAATTCGTATTTACCTATATAAAGGAAAATTCTGATATAAGAAAATACAGAATTAGACTAATTCGGCGTTATACCTTTATGTAAAGCATTTTTGAACGAAACAAAATGCGATTAGAAAAGAAACTGTAAAATGTAGAATCTACATGAAAAGAACAACCTTTTGTTTTAGTTAATTTTATAACGACCCACTGAGAGATTATGCTTTTGTTTCTTAAAAGCATTTGATATTTTTTTATTTGACATGGTCCGAACATTAGCAGAAATAAAAAATAAAACATGAAGACCAGTGCAAACGGCTTTAGCCGGGTAAACATACAGTAGAAATTTAACTGAAGAATGGTGAAACTGTAGTCTTGAATGCCTATTAATGAAATAGAACGACTAAAACGAACCCTGAATGAAAAGAACGAAATCATGTGTACACAAACACTAAAAAGAACCCCTAGTTTCATTGAATTAGGGGGAAATGTGTGAATTTGAATGCGTGTTAATGAAATTGAAATAATTTGTGATGAAATTGGCCGGAAAAACCTATATTAATTTCAACGCGTTTGAACGCGTTTAAAAGAAATAACAAGACGGTATTCAGAAAGGTGTTTCAATGTTAAAGACAGGTTTAAAATTGGCCCACAAAAAAAAACAGTTTTGGGCTATTAAAACAAAAAACAATTGTTCAAATTTACGAACTCTCACGTTCAATTCCGTATAGACAAAAATTACAAGCTTTTTCTGAACTAATTTAGTCATGTATCATTCAATGTCAAAGTGTGGTCACTCTGTTTAAACATTGGATTTATAATATATTGTCATTACAGAATATTCGTCATTAGGCCTACGGATTAAAAATTGTTAAATTTGTAGATGAAACAACATATTAAAAAAAAAAACGGGAAAACCTATATAAAAATATAACTTTCAAAGATAAGGTTTTTTTCTGGCTGTAAACTATTGTCAAATTATTGTCAAAATGCGTACGATACTAAATAAACGTGTCGTTTTGGACTTACAAGCCGAGCAGAACGTTAGATCATTGGACACGTGCAGCACTTAAAATTAATCAATGAATTCAGCTCTGAAGACAATGTAGTAAAGATGTTTTTACCGCATAAATTCTCTTGTTTAAAATATTATCATATGAAAGAAATGCAACATTGTATACGTGGCCTTTCGACGTATGTTTACCATATACACAAATATTGAATTTACATTACACCGACGCCAATTCCATCGTATGAATACTTTCAGGAACATTTCAAAGAATGTGATGCCCTTGGATGAATTAATTTGTGTTGTTTTTAGCATTTGTGACCTGCTCCAACGAAACCCAAAGTAAGTCGCACTGATGTGATTGACTTTGTGTTACGACCAGTCAAAATAAAAATTAATAGTGAGAATTGAGCGAATTTTCGATTATGGATTAGGTAATATTAAAATCATATCACCTTCACCTTGTTATTTGTTTGCCAAAAAAAAAGGTAAAGTGGTGAAATCATGACGTCAGCTTAGAAAATGCAATTGTGCATTTATATTGCAAAGGAAAAGATGCATTGATTTAACTCTATTATTTCATTCACACCTTGTTAACGTTTTTTGGAAGAACAGTAAACAAAAAACACACAAACGAAATTAGAAATGAACAAACAAAATCAAATGTAATGGTTGAGTCAGTTTGAATTCAGTATCAATTATTCCTAGTTAAATTCCACACAAATTAAATGTTTCACAAAAGCCGTCACTTAAAATGTGGAGAAGTGTTGCTTCTGTTTCTCCTGTTAATAACAAGTTGAAAATTGTTACTGTTGCGTAAACTAATAATACACAAATTTAGAGAATCAAGACAATTTATATTTTCCATATTAAATTAGTCATATAATTATGTATAATTTCCGAATTTACTGCAAAAACACGAAAAACAGCCTTCGACTATTAAGTCGTCGTTTTAGCAGTGAGTTGAAACTGTCGCCCGTTATTCATTGATTTTATTGTCGCAACAACTCCTGGCTCAGGTTGTTTTCTTTCTAATTTGGCGGGGGACGAGTTATTTTTTCAAAAATAAAGTCTAAAACCAGTGGCCGAACTAAAGTTTCAGTGACGGTATTGAGCGAACGAGTAACTAAAAGGTAGAATACACCATTTGCAGATATCGAAACTTTTTACTACCGAATTATTAGGAAATATCTTACTTATTTGAAAGTAAATAATGATACTAGGCATCCAGCAAAATGATTGCGCTAGATATTTTATAATTGTTACAAAAATGTAATTTCACGATCTCCAGACGGCGATCGTGAAAAAGACCCAAGAACAACATAAGAACCACTGCCCGACGCCAGTTGAAAACGAACGCCGTGATTGTAAAACTTCAAACAGGTCCATTAAACGATATATAAAATACAACCCCCACCAAATCCACCGAATGGGGTATTCTACTTTTAACTTTTTTACTTTTTCATTGGTGCCATTTTTGTTGGCAGCTAAAATTACCTGTTTGTACTTACATTATAAGGCAGTCTGTGAATTTGTATTAGCACATGATCTGCTATTTCGAAGAAATAAAAGGAAAACTTGGAGCCCGATCGACGTGATACGTGTGCGGCAATGGGAACATTTATCTTGATGCATCGTACCCTGACTCGTTTATGTTTAAAATAACACGAGCCCTTCGAAGCACCAGTCTATATAGCTGGGCCTTATCCCAATCCGGACGGAAAACGCAAAAAATAACAAAAATACAACGAACGCCGTTTTCTTTTTTCCTTTTTTTCCTCGGCATCGATTTACATTTTTATTTACTTCATTTTTCGGCAAAACAAACAATGACATTAACACATAAATACACATGAACATTAACAAAACAGACTGTGCATTTATTTTGTCCAGGTCCGGCTGAGTCTGTACAAACGAGAGCCGACTGTACACGTACATGTAAATATTCAACTAATCTAAAAAGCATGAGAATTTGGGACTTGGTCAAAGTGGTGATCACGTAAAGAAAGAAGGAAGTATTTTGGGGTGGGTCCTAGACAGAGATTTCGGATGTCACACGGAAGTGAAATAAAGTATCTGGGGGAAAGGTAAATAAAGAAGATTTCACACAGTTAGTTCGGGAATAGTAAAGTTTAAAAAGCAAAGTGTCCGTCTTCTTTGTGTTTGGCTGTAAAAGAAAATGTAGTGATATGATAGTATGTTGATAGAGACATTTGATGACAACAAAAATACTTAAGTAGATGTGTCTATTATAAAGATGAGAAAGTTTAAGTTTAGATAAGCGTTCTTCATACTATGGGAGGAGGCATGGCAACATTCAGTTGTAAGTAAGGCACGATTTCGTGAAGCGCCGTTGAATTGTCTCAATACATTAAACATTGTCTTTCTGATGATGTAACCAAACTGATGGTCCATATATTCCATGATTGTAAAACTTTGGACAGATCAGTTAAACGATATTTACTATAAAATACAACCCAACAAAACCACTCATTTCTGATAATTCAAGCACTTACCAATGGTGTAGGCCTATACTACCTTTAATGTCAATGTATATACACGTTGTGCGCGTCACATAAATGACATACAGTACCAATGCATAAATGTGGTTTCTTACACGTCCACAAAGGGAGAACACTTTCGACTACACTGCGAAAAAGCTCGAATACAAAGTGATTTGCAAGTTTCATAAAACACAAGTGACTTTTGTGCTTCCCGCGCAAAGACAATTTGTAGCAAGTTTTCTCCTGTGGGCTTCGAGCAGAGAAGACCAACATAAAATGGGTCTGAAATTCTCTCGATTTTCTACTCCGAATATAAACAACATAAACCACGTGGGAGAGTAACCTTCATAGAGTAATGTTGTAATTTGTTTCATATTTTTGTAAGATATTGTCATTTTCGCGACCGTGTATTTCATTATTATATTGCCAGATTGTAATAGCTATGGGTTTTCCCGGTCTATTTCGGCAAACGAGCAGCCAATTTAACCACTGCGTCATACTATTTCGCGCGAAATCGAATGCTGCTGAAAATGGTAATTCGGTTTCGTGTTATGACTAGGAAAATGTACTGTTGTGTCATTCGATTTAACAAAATAACTGTTAATTTAACAATTCAACAAAACAGCATTTAAATTCGCAGGAGCATTCTCAAGGCTTGTGTTCGGTCATTCATATTCAATATTGGGCAGGCATTTCCGTCATTTGTGCAATATATATTAGCACAAATGATTACCTCTTTACCAAATGTTAAAAAAAATCAGCAAAAATCTCTATAGTCGAACTAAATTGCTAAATTAAATAATTGTGCGTCATAAAAAAGAACGACGATATGCTAAATTGAACAAATTGCTAAAGAAATTTGATGCCTAAAAAGTAAAATGAATGCCCTAATTCTGGAAACACGGCAAAAATGGAGAGTCAAAATTTTATTTCGAGGGCACGAAAATTTAATCGGCTGCTCATTTGCCGAAATTGACCGGAAAAACCTCTATAGCGTACGTACATGTAAAGTGCAGCTAGCCATGTGTTGACATTTAACCTTCATTTTGTATTGCTGTGGCATAATTGAACTACGCCTTAATAATACTGTGCATTTAATATAATAAGTGTAGTCTTGTAAATTTATATTTAGGAGATCGTCGTTATTATAGAATGTAGTCTATGTTTTATTGCATATTTTGTTAAATGCTCGTCTGCTATTATTAGAGGACCGTTCCTCCTTTCCCATTAATTGACATGGGTGTGGTCTGCTACACAAGGGCGTCGTCGACAGGATGGAACATTTACCATTTCTTTGATGACGTACTTTTACCCGGATATGTTTTGTGCTGGACTTTAGATTTTCTTCTACATGAGAACTACATGTACGCGTTCGCTTCCGCGCATTTATTGTCGCGAAAGATTGATATAATTCGTGCCTATACCCAGCATTGAGAGGACTTCTTCGACAAATTTCGGTTACATTGTGTGGTGCGCAATTTTCATTGTATAATTCTATTGTTAGAATTGTGTTTAATGATATTTGACCATTTGTATCTAAGCTAGATCTGTTTAGTTTTTAGGCGGTTGTGCCTCAAATTAATCTGTGGAAGATTATTATCAAATTATTTTAGAGCCAGTTGTTTAGGCCTGTGCTTAAGTTGGATTGAGTGTTTTTGAGCCAAATATTATTGTTACACACACGTTAATGTAACTCTAGGGCCAAGTTCGATCAAGGACTATAGTTAACTATAGTTTGACTAACTCTGATCGAACTCAGGCTAATCGACGATGGTTGGACTAGTCTAGTCGACTATTCACGACCAGCCTACCGCGGTTGGTCGCATCGATGGTAACCAAATAAACCAATAGCCGCTTTAATAGCACAGTATACTATAGAGAGAACCAGTTTGGCAGTTAATGGTCAACAGTTCGACTAGAGTCGTTCGCACTTTAACTTCAGTGCGCATGTCCTAATGACGTCACGAACTATAACCAGTTCCTTGATCGAACTTGGCCTAGGTTTTCAGCTAACTGTATTTTGCACTATAGTTCACACCAGAGTGTGAATGATGTTTTATCAATGACTTCATTGTCTTGGCATATTATTGTGTGGCATTTAAATCTTTGTAAGACTGTGTCAGTTGGAGATTTTTGAATTAATTGCAATTGTACTTTTGTCTACAGTGTGGTTGGACATAATTATTGTTGACTGTGCAAACTGTGTGCAGATTATATGGATTTTAAGTCAGTGATTCAGGTCTGATACTGTATTTTAACAAGTCATATTTTGTGTACATTGCCAGATATGTATCCCAGCCATGTCTGTGCCAGACTTTATTTCTAAGTCACATACATGTAGTGCCTTAGCTGAGACCATAGTTTGTGCATTCACATATATTTTACGTGAATATGATAAAGATGTATGCCCTGTTAGTAGAAGTGTGGTAAATAGCATTGAAGCTGCATTGAATGATGGATCCACTGCATTTTTGTAATTCTTTGAAAAGCCTATAGTGAAGACAGAATTACTTAATTACAGTCACCTGACCTTATACGTGTTGAGATGGTAGATACAATTTTGAACGAGGCTGAGCCACTTGTTATTGAGCCAGTTTTAATTGAAGCTGCTAACTTTGTAATGTCGACGTGACAGGATGAGTTCTTGTTTCCTCCTACTGTGAGTGTTTTTAATGATAGCCTCCATGTAGTTAGCTTGAGTACTTTAAAATGTTATTTACTTGGCTTGCCAGATGGCAAAGCTCAGGAAAAGGTAGGGAACTATTCCTTGTGTTCAGGGATTGTAATTGACTAAATGTTAGCAATAGTGGTGACTGTTAACAGGATCACAGTACAAATACCTCACATTCGGGGTGTTTGTCTATGTCAAGCACAATGCTTTGTATTTGTCTATGTACTGCTATTGTCAGCTCAAGTTGCCCCTGCATAAGTGTTTTTTGCTCTTGATGATTGAAAGAGATTTATCTGCACCGTATTGGCTCATTTCATTGTATAAAGTTGTATTTGTTTTTTCAACTTAAAACTTGTCATTCATATTTTTGTGTGAGAATTGTCTAATTCTGATACGAGATGTAAATTGCCGATAGTATACTGATGAAATAACAATACAAAATGGTGATTTAACCGGCGATTTTATTTTGCCATATACATGTACTACATTTCACCTATAACAAGAAAGCAGAGTTGTAATGAGTCACTGATTGTTGTGAATCAAGTCGAGTTGAGACATTTTAAAAGAGTGATTCGAGTGGAGTCGAGTCCTTACGTCAAGATGGTCGAGTCGAGTCACGGTGTGTAGTCGGGTTGAGTCATGTATATTTAGCTTGAGTCAATTCGAGTCACTAATAAATGAACACGTTACAGAAACACAATGTGGAAATCCATGATACTGTGACGGAATAAGAATTATAAAGTCACCAACTGTATGTTTTAAAGGCCTTGCAAGTCACCTACACATTGCATATTAGGGAATCCTGGTATCTGATTGGTCAATTGCGTTTATGCACTGTTGTATGTCAAAGAGAAGTTGTACTTGGCCTATGGGGCTCAAAGTTTATAAAAGGCGATGCAGGGCTAATATTTAGGCAGTTGATTGCTTGATCCTCTAATGACTAGAATAATTACTAAGGCTCTTGATTATGATGGAATGACATGACGGATGATGACTGATTAAAGGCAATGACCACTGTTCTTGAAGATAAACCTCTGATTACCAATTATTAGTCCTCCCACATTCCGACTCCTTCCACATTCCGACTCCACCTATTCCCATTCCGACTCCTCCCACCTTCCGACTCCACCCACCTTCCGACTCCACCCTATTCCCATTCCGACTCCTCCCATATTCCGAGTCCACCCTATTCCCACATTCCACCCCATTCCCACTTCCCACATTCTGACTCCACCCACATTCCGACGCCCCATTCCCACTGGCTCCGCTTCACCAGTCTACTGGTCCTGTCCTCCAAGCAAAGAAGATAGCCTGGTGCTGTGGTCCAACACGATATACTACACCGTCGATGCGACACGCTACAAAACGAACCAGTCAGACGCAGGAGGACTGGTACGCTAACGACATGAACCGACACTGGCGTAAGTCGTTTTGCTCTGATTTTAGGGACTTAACTCGAGTGCATGACCCCCTCTGCAATGGTAGAACCCACCACGTTGTTGCTCAGAGACCAAAATGCTCAGAGACCAAAATTTCTTGCTAACGCGTGAAATACGTTTACCGTAAGCACCGAATTTTCTGCTATAGTAAGCAGGGATTTTTCGCTAACGGTAAGCAGAGCCAAGAAATTGGGCCCTGGTTGTCCTCGACAAATCTGCCTGGCTACTTGCTTCGATCGATATGCTATGTAAGCTAATGTTTAGGATTCAAGACCAAATGTGAGTGCAGCAACACCATAGCAACGGCCAAATGTCAAAGAATGATAGTTCCTCCGCGTGACCGTGTTAACATAAATTATATTGCAATTACTTCTCGGTCAGGCCCTAATTTGATGTAAATTGACTGGACTACAATCATAGCGAGTATAAATAAGAGTTTCCAAAGGTGTTCTTGGATTGAGTTTTTTATTTTATTTTATTTTTAATTTTGTTATTACAATTTTCCACTGGCTGACGGACAAAAATAAGAACAAACATTGCACAAAATTACAATATATTTTTTTTTTTTTTTTACAAAATACATTCCTAAAAAAGAGTCTAACATATCTTCAAAGACAATTTGTTTCTAGTCTCTTTTAAACATGCACATTTGGCGTTTTGTTTGATATCTTCAAGTTCGTCAAATTTAATTTTTTGGGGTCGAATTCTTTTTTGGCGTCGCATTCCTTCTTTTTTTTCTTTCCTTTTTTGGGGGGTTAGCAAGCCAGGTTAAAGTCAAATAGCGCCCTCTAGCAGCAAAGTGCGTTAATGTTTAAATTAGGCGATACTGTTAGCATGGATGTAAACCACCAAAGACCAATTCTAGTCGCATTCAACATCAGAGAACCCCTTTCGGCCAGAGTTTGTACTCTGATGTCCTGAGGAAGCGGACTACAGCGACCCGTGATGTTCCGACGGGTTTTCCAATGACCAACCAGTATTTCCCGTACCCCCATCAGAAACGGCACCAAACCCACCTCAATCAACGATGGCAGCCAGTATCCCAGACCAGAGCACCCCAACACATTATCAAGGCCAGGAGTTGAACCAACATCTGAAAATTGTCAGGGAGCTGCTCAACCCACACGGCAAGGTTCTAAAATAGACATAATATAATTATGGCATTATCTGCAATCAAAGTTTCTCATTCTCATTCGCCCATCTTAATGTGAAAAGCCTCATAAACAAATTTGATTTCTATTGTCTAGAAATCAATTCGACATCATCTGTCTAAACGAAACTTTTTGCGACGCCTCACTCTCTGACGATGAGATAACTTTACCAAATTATTATATTGTCCGAAAAGACAGGAACCGACATGGTGGCGGGGTTGCAATTTACATTCGAGATACCCTAAGTGTTCTCTCGTCGTGAAGATTTCGAAATAGATGATTAAGTGTAAACAAAGACAGCCTGTGCTTATCAGTTCTATTTATAGGCCTCCTTCAAGCTCTGTCGAATTCATGGAAAAACTGATTGATAATCTTAAAAATGCCTCATGTGAATGTATAGAAATTATTACAACTGGGGACTTTGATTGTGTTGTTTCAGAGGGACACGATAGTATGCACTCAAATCCAATTATTTCTTGTTTTAGTTTGTTCCAAATGGCGCAACTTGTACATGACTCGTACATGGTAAATTGCTGGCGATCGCAAGGCATCAGGCACAGCGTATAGCAGCAGCTGAGATAGATGGTTCAGCTGCATCTCTCAAATGTCAAATCTCTAAAAACATGTCTGATTATCACCTGTCACTTGGTTCCCCTTTCTTACAATATTCGTTTTCTGCGCTAACCCGAGTTTCTAAGTCTACATATTGATAGGAAGTCTGCGTTTCAGTAATTCCTGGCTCAATACGATAATCTATTGCTGAAGAAATAAAGCTTACACGGAGGTTGCAAAAAGACTTATTTGTCAACGTGGCAGGCGGTGACGATAAACACATTTACTCAGAAACAATGAAAATAGCGGAAACGACGTCGGAAAAAAACCTTTTTTATAAATTAGAAATTCGTCTCTGTTCGCGTTTGATCACACCATAACTTTTGGAATTCAAAAAGTTATGGCGCGATCAAACGCGAAAAGAGACGTGGCTTTAAGCAAGGATGAGCGGCTATCCAGACGCAAGGGGGGACAACAATGAACGGCGGATTCAGCCTAGGTAGGGGCAGCCTCGTTGGGTGGAAATGTACCACCGTTTTGTGATTGAGTGGTAGCTAAAATGTAACATAACAGAGCACTAATTGATTCTAATAAACCTCACAATGTAAACAGGGAAAACTGCATACAAATATGATGCGTGTTAACCCTGCGATTTATCACTTAGTGCACGTTGCTATCAATATGTTCTGAAGGATCAGGTGACGCGCGCGTTGGACCGCCAACAATGCAGTGCACAATGAACGTTCAGAAGCGTCAATAAAATTCTAAGGTTTTTAACACTAAAATGCACAAGATCTTCAGTGACAAGTGCCAAAAAGTTACCCAGTGGTGGATATAAACTCTAACCTGCCACCAGCGAACTTATCTTTGCAATCTCGTCGCAATAAATAGCAAAAATCTTCGCTTCAATGGAGAGCCGATGTGAAGCAGTGCATGTAACCGCGCCTGAACGGGTCTGACGTCTGACCGCGTCGAATTATTATTATTATTAAAAAGCATTCAAATTCCTTTTTTAAGTACATATTCAATTGATTTTTGTCATGGTGTCAGTTCAGTTTAGAGCCATTTGAATTCGTTTGCAAATTTGAATGGTGTTGGAGTGCATGGATTGTTAATTTTGATGGTCACTCCACGATCGGAGATGGGCGGAGGTAATTAATAAAGCCCCAATTTTACATGTGCACTTTTCTATGGGACTAAGAAACTATCGTTCCGAACCGACACCCATAAGAAAACTCAAGTAAAAAGACAAGATACACACAAGACCTGTTCTCCCTACCTGTTCTGTCTTTTGATTTGTTTGCACGGGGAGAGCGCGAACGCAGTCCCCACTATCAGAAATTGTACTTCCGAATTCCCTACATTTGAGGGAATCGCACAGGTCAACCCGTCTCAGTGCAATGACTGGGCCTCGCCATGGGAGAACCGCCAACTTGACCAAAGACCCTAGAGCGCCGCGCAGCGGCGCAAGACAGTTTACTGTGTACTAAACGCCCATTGGCTGATGGTAGTACGGCATGGAGCAGATCGGCCGCCATTTTGGTAAGCGAACTTGTGTGTGACACATCGCCCCACGTGTAGTAAACAACTTGACAACACATAAAAGTAAACAAATCAGATAGCATTCTAAAAATGATCGACAGTCATAATGACGTGAAGCATATTTGGTAAGTATTTGCAGGTATGCATTTTGTTTAGGTGTATAAAAATGTGTTTCTTTAGGTCAAATATTTTGGGTGATTAGAAACGGAATTATAAACCAGACAAGCTGGCGACGTCCTTTCAGTTTCACAGACTGTCTTTAGTAACGTCTTTCCGACTTTTCTCAAATGTAAACGGTAGGCCTAGGCTACTTTACTACTTCTAGTTCCACCATTTCCTACTGACTTTTGGATAGACTTCCAATTAATTCAGTTAAAATTGTTGACCATGATAAAATTATACATGTAGGCCCTACAATTTGTTAATCAAATGGGCAGAAACGGGCAGCAGCTAGACCAATGTCATGTTGCACTGAAATTGGCAATTATAAATATTAACCAAGGCACTGTTTATAGACTTAGACATTTTTACCATAATGATTTATGGCTACCTTCAATTTCATTGTGACTTTGCATTCATGAGATGGGCATCAGCCTTTTTGTATAGCTCCATGATCAAACATGATCAAACCAAGTGCAATTAAAAAATAAATCCTCCAGATCTAGTTCGAGTTACTGGACTCTAGTTATTGCTTTTTTTTTTATCATTTGGACATCATCTGGCGATGTCCAAATGTTAAAGAAGCGATAACTAGAGTCCAGTCAGTAACTCGGACTACTCCAGATCAATGAAACTTAGGAAGAAAATACAATAATCTGCAAATAGCTTCACGCTGTGATTTGAACCGAGGGCCATTGCTCACAAGCTATAGGAATGTTTAATCTAGTATAGGCCATGTGCTGGTTCGAAGGAGTGGTCATTTTTATACAATTTATGTAGGGCCTAGTTGAGGAGGCATCAAGCACATGAATTGCAATTATAATTTCCTTTGGACAGTGAAGTTGTAATAAAGTCAAAACACAACATCCAGTCGATCATAATTTTGGTCATTAATTTAGTCAAATTATAAAGAATTATGACCAAGGAATGCCAATTGTAATGATTCATTTAAATAGGCAAATATGAACCTGATGATGAGTTACAAGACCAGATAAACTTCTTATTGACTTGATGTGATAAATTAATTATTACTAATAAATACTAAAACAATATTTGTATAACAAGAATTACATCTAGGGTGACGCGGGAGCGTCACGCCCAACGGGTTCGCCCGGCTGGAAGTGGCAGCGCCGCGGCACCCTTACTTTGCCAGTGCACCGATTTTGCGTTAATTTTATTCTTTCTTTCTTCTTCAGTCCGACTGGAATAACTCGCGATCGCTCCACGGAATCGAAAAGAACCCAATAACGAAAATGATCAGGAGATCAAGGGCATGAGTTCTATTGGGACAGAATTTTGATTTTCGACTTCTCAGAGGGGGTTGTCATACGAATCTGACCATCTGACATGTGAATTTCCTCAGTTCGACGAAAACGGCACTAAAAGCATATGTGAATGAATGCATTCCTAAGTGAAACTCGGTGCAAGAATGTGTGATATTTCTTGCGTTTTTGTGAGTTTCGGGCGTTTTAGCATTTGCTAGTGTACAGTGCGCATATACTGCGCAATTGTGCGGCGTTGTTTGCAAGTGTGCGCTGCGCAAATGCCGCCAAAACGCTTGCGCACACAACCACAAATTTCAGCTCTGGTAATAATTTTCGCTGTCTGAATCGCTTCAAATTATCGGCAATTTCGGTCAATTCTGTGTTTCTGTCTAACTTTCTTGCTTCTGCCGCAATTTTGTTTCATTTCCTGCTGAAAATTGTCAAACTATTTCGCTTTTTTTGCAGCAGTCACAGTGTGCCCTTTGTAGTGAAGCACAACGGCAACTTGACGCTGGGCAATATCATCACAATCGCAGACGTTCGCCGATGACAACGACGACGCCGACTCGCAGGAGGGGGGGTGGGAGGTTAAAATAAGTAACAAAACATCCGAAATAACGAAGCTAAAACGTATTTTGGCTTCAAAAGTGACCAATTTAGACAATTAAGACAGAAACAACGAAGTAGCAGCTGCTATTGACTAGTGCTATCTCCTCACAGGGTAGGAGCTAATGGGTATACGGAGAACAATGTAATGGTGTACAGTACTATATAGTATATACATACTAGTAGCCCGTAGGTCTGTGGCAAGACGCAACACCGTAGGTCTGACGGCAAAGTAGGCTGATTGGTTTATTTAGAGTCGGGTAGGTTAGTGGCTCGACTAACTGTAACGGGTGGTTCTGTTCTGTGTGGGAACAACGTGTACCGAGGTGTCAACTTGCATCTATACTCAACAACCGTTTGCTGTTTGTTCGCACATCGGCAAACTTACATCATTTGTGTTTTTTTGCAGGTTTCCTTCGCTCAAACAAAACACAAAACTAAAAATAATAATGGCGCGCAGTGCGGCCGACAAGCGACGGCCACCCAAGGCGTCGCCGCGTCGCCGACTGCGTCGCAAACCCTACGGGGCGCGGGAGAGTGAGCTGCCACTCGTCGACAGCAGCCAGTCGCAGTACACTAGCGACGCGCACGAGATACAAGCGCACATGCCCAAGTCGCCCTGCGGCGACAACACCGGGCCGCAGGCGGCGCATCGCGCGCGGGCGCACTCGTGCTCGCGCGATAGGGCGCATAAGATCAATCGGCGTCGGCGCAGTCACTCCGCGCAGCCACGCGACGACACGCGTCCGGCCCAGCACGTGCAGCTGCTCGATCTACACGCAGTTCATGCACATATGGCTGGACGCGCGTCGCGACCGCATGGCGCGCATTCCGCATCGAAAGCGACGCCCCAAGTTCCATGCGCCGGCGCCGCTCACCATTACCAAGCGAGAGAGTGAGCTGACACTCTGCAACAACAGCCCGCCGCAGTACAAGGGCACCTCACTGCCGCACAAACAGAAGTGTGCCGGCAGGTGCAGCCAGCTGCCCTCCGAGTAGACTTGATCCAAGTCGGGATTATGTGGTAACATTGCTCATGGTCATCCACACTGTGCGCCTCGCGTCACGTCCACGCTTATCAGTAGCGCGCCCTCATGCGCCACCCATGCTCATGTGTGGTTCAGAAATCCCGACTTGACGGATCTGCCACACGTTTGTACACAACCTATGGGCTCATCTACCGAAAACGGTAGCGGCCAATCAAATTGCAGAATTGTATAAATTAGCATATATCTGTAATAATATGAACTTTGACCCAGTTGTGTGACGGACATACGTGGACATTGTGATGTACAATGTACATACACATGTGCATAGTGTACATTATGTGTAAATGTACAAACGGTTTAATAGTCTTGCTATCGTGTACATTGTCCGGCCGTTAAGTTTGCACTATACCATACTCTAACTAAATAAACGAAGTATGGACGCAGTTATTTAATTTGAAAAAAGGCATCTAGTGACAGTACTGCCTACCATTCCTCCATAGTCCGTTAGCGGTCTAGCGAGTCCGTACCGATTGGCGGACTTATTTGGCATACATCGCGCATAACCATGTGATGCGTATGCAAATAATTTATGAATAACTACATATCACCGCGGGGGGTTTGATTGGCCGATCCGTCAAGTCGGATTTACTGCACTGACATGATGACATCGCGTTGATGCCGATAGCGGAACGACAACCAGATGACGGCGCCTTTTTTCTAAGGCCAACAAAGCACATAACTATTCGGCCGGATTGACGAAAGCAAATTGGTAGTCTTAACTCCATGGTAAGTCTGACTTGGGTCAAGTCTACCCTCCGAGTACATTTGCGCGCGCCTCTACGCGGCATACGAGAAAATGCGCCGACTGCGCACGCACAAGCGGCGTATCGCCCGCCTCTTCAAAGAGGATGCGCAGTGGTGGGCGCACACGGGCGTCAAAGCGCTGCTGCCGCCGTCGCCGGCCACCATCATCGAGCTCCTCTTCAAAGAGGATGCGCAGTGGTGGGCGCAAACGGGCGCAAAAGCGCTGCTGGCGCCGCCCGTGACGGTCGAGCAGACGTCGCTCCCAACGCCTGCCATGCAAATCGTACAGTCGCCCGGCGCCGACATGACGATGCTCGGTCACGTCGCTGGCGCTCGTACGGCGAAAGCCAAAAAGAAGCGCGCGAGCGTTGCAGTGAAAAATCTGCCCAAGCGCGCCGCCACCAGCACATCCGTGCAGCCAAGCAGCGCAGCGCCGCCACCGCAAAAGCGGGCGCAACCGAAGCGCAAAGAGCAGCGCGAGCGTCTGCGGCAGTTGCTGTCGGCCGCTGTCGACGCCGAGTTTGCCGCTTACGACAGTCGCGCCGACAACCGTGACGCGCTCGAAGCGCGCTTGCGTGAGCTTGTTGCCCTGGCGGCGGACGGTGACTGCATTCTGTCGGCGCGCGAAAAACTTCTTACTGTTCAAACACAAGCTACTAAATAAAAGGAAGTGGACAAGTCAAAGGTAAAATGCTCTGAGAGCATAATAAAAGGGCCAACGGGTTTCCAGTTAAAGTAAAATGCTGTGCGAGCATTCCAGCTAAAGTAAAATGCTGTCTCAGCACTGCACTCGCGTCAAAAAGGAAGTGGACAAGAGAATGCCAACGGGTTTTACCTCTTACCCCCCCAACAAGCGCAGACCGAGCGAAAGGTCAGCAGGTGTGGGCCACTAGTTCGGTGTGGGCGGGTCGAAACCGTTGCCCTCCCACCGAGCAGTAGATGTTAACTGGTTAGCACCGTACCGTAATCACTGCATTTATTTGCATACACTAATGCTGGTGGGTCATCGTAAGATAGCCATTACGGCTTGGTCGGAGTTCAATTTTGGTTTTGCGTAGCTATAAAGAGTACTATCACCAATGTTCGATATACGCTGCGCGCTCTCCTGCACTGACGACACTGTCTGAGAGGTCCTAGGTGCCGCTATGCACGCTCTTCTACTCTGGCGCATACTAGCTACGCCCATAATTCTAACCTACACCCTCCAGCTAGCCCAAGACACTTGACAGCCTTCTGTCACTACACCTAATGCATGAGCGCCTGTGCCTGCATAGGGTTGCACTTCATACACTGCAACAGGTCATCACGTCAGTTGACAATGACAATTCTACTTAGCACCGCCTTCTTTCTCCGCCTTTAGACCACCGTACGTAGCTGTGCATTGCGCGCATTTGTCTCACAAACGCTCGCAAATACACAGCGAACGCACGCTTTCTCTAATTCATCCGACACGTGTGCCGGATTCAAAAAAAAACGATGTCACCTTGCTTCAATACTTAACAACTTTTGCACGGAAACATGTGAGCGCCAACAGCAGCATACTTACTACTTGATACACAGCGCGCACAGAGCGGGTAAGAAGTGAACTTCACCGTGGGCCCACAGCGCGCGTCGAGATTATCCGTTAATAAGCCCATTATAAGCTTATTTATAAGCTCGTGCTCATCCGCCCTATCGCGCGAGCACGAGTTATTGTTTACGCGCCGTCCATTTCGTGCCAGTTATTCAGCTACGTGACCACCGACCGCGTTACATAGCCGGTGATCGCCTTCCCACTCTCTTGCGTTGCGGCCTTCTCTCTCTCGCAGAGAGTGCAGCGCTTTCCCCTCCAATGCGTGTGTCTCTCTCTCATTGGCTCATTGAGTCGGTGCTTTAGACTACCCGATTGTGAGTCCATGCTGCTATGGGAGGAGGGGGCGAGGTGGGAGGGCAACGGTTTCGACCCGCCCACACCGAACTAGTGGCCCACACCTGCTGACCTTTCGCTCGGTCTGCGCTTGTTGGGGGGGTAAGAGGTAAAACCCGTTGGCATTCTCTTGTCCACTTCCTTTTTGACGCGAGTGCAGTGCTGAGACAGCATTTTACTTTAGCTGGAATGCTCGCACAGCATTTTACTTTAACTGGAAACCCGTTGGCCCTTTTATTATGCTCTCAGAGCATTTTACCTTTGACTTGTCTTAAATTGAAACTAGAAATATGGCAGCCAGGAAGAACTGACAGCGAGGATTGGGCGTAGAATCAACGACCAGGATGTGACGAAGAGATGTGGGCTAGGTTAGTGTGAAGAACTTATGACCACAGTAGGATAAGAGATTGACAGCCATGGTAGAATTGATGACCGTCTTGGACTTCAAGGTACATTGTAATATGCAGTGTCAAATCAAACTGGACCATATTGATACAAATTATTCAATTTGTCATTTCAACTAAATGGGTCACAGGTCATTCCGCATAACTAACGCACGCTTTATTAATGGTCGCACCATCTTAAATTCAATCATCTTAAATTCAATCAGAATGGGCAGTTTGCTTAGCATCGCGTGACATTACATCAGCAATTTTATCCTGAATAACCTTTGACCTAGACTATTTCATTGAGATACTGAACTGGCTTATTGAGTCCCACATTCTAGGGGTTTCGAATATTCAAATATCAACCAAATATTTGAATACCATTTTGCTAGTTTGAATATTCGTTAAAACATTTGTTTCTTCTTTTTCTTACCATGCCCATTCCTTTGTTAGACATGTACAGTGACAAAGATGCCGTGTGCCGGTGTACTACACATCACATATTGCCTTGTGCTTATAGAGGTGAGCTATTTGGTCGCAGAGCTTGACAAATCCCGGGCCCAGACGGCGCCACGACAACCATGCCAGGGCTCTAGGCAACCAAAGTTTCCTGTGTTATACCAACAGTATTGCACATGCTTTTTTCAGAGAATCAAACACAATAATCATGTACCAGAAAGTTACACAAATCAGCAGGTACAAGCAAAAATATTCACCCACAAATAAAGTTTAATATCGTCGCCCAGTAACTTATACCTTTCAAAAACTGTTTTCTTTTTAAACCCAAGTTTGGAATATTTGACTATTCGGTCATAACTCATGACGCAGTTTCGAATATCGAATACTAAATGATTCGAAAATGAACAGCCTACCACTTCCTTCAGATCTTTTCACTGTGGCATTTATGTAGATTTCTATTTTTCAACTTCAAGAGATTTTGACCTAAACTCAAAACAAATGTACCAGTACATCTCCTTTAGTACAAATTCAAGCCATGCATGTTTTGATTGAGAAGCTGTAAAATGTGTTTGCTGTCATACGATTAATTACAAGTAGGCTCGTGTGTCCAGGAAGGTCAGTGGAATGGGGGCAGAAATACCTTTTTGAACATTGCTAAATTTGTACTTGCATTTTTTTTCTTTATGTACAGACGAGATCAACTTTTCAAAGACTGCCAGGATAGATCAGTTGGATTCAACTACATGTAATGGCACCTGGCGTGATGAGTGATGAAGGCATGCAACAATTTCCTTTGTTTAAGAACTGTCATGAAATACCCTTTCGCCAACTCGTAGTGTAAACATATTTTCTGGTCGTGGCTATCAGGTGATCTATCCAGTGGCGTAACTACATGGTCTATTTTTTAAAGGGCAACTTGGGGGTGCACCAATTTTTCAGGGGGGAACTAAATGGCAACTATTATATTGTGTGTGTGCAAATCAAAATAAGGGGGGGGGGCCTTGGACCTATATAGTCACCTTGAACCCGGGGGCCTTGGACCTATATAGTCACCTTGAACCCATATCGTTCGCACAGGTATCATGTGTTCATTTGCCATCGACAAATTGTGCAACGCAAGACTTGCGTGATTGTGCTATCGACCGATCATGCAAACATGTTGCTGCAAGATCAGGATTTTGCGCGGTCGAGCAAAGCGCAAGTCTTGTTGCACAATCTGTCGATGGTGTAAACATTTCTCTGCTTATAATCGAACTACGGATGGCTGCATAAACAATAGATTTCCCATTCACATAGTACGATTGGGATATCACACAAATCGACCAAATGTAGCCAACATCAACATTTTCATCTATTTACAGATTCATCCAACTACAAATGAAAATTGTATAAAGTGTCACAGGCTCATCTTTATAACAAGTTATTTGTATTTTTGTTTAATTACTTAAATACACCAGTAGTAAACAGCTTTAATTGTCTTACTCTTAGGCCATCTTAACTTATTTGATTTAAATTTATTTTAGTATCATTACTTAAAGGTAGGATACACCATTGGTAATTGTTTTAATTATCATGAATGGGTAGATTTGGGGGGTTGTATCTTATAGTAAATATCGTTTAACTGACCTGTCCGAAGTTTTACAATCACGGATGCCGAGAAAAGCACAAAAAACAGCGATTGTTTTATCTTCTTTTTTTTGCGAGATGCCTAGAATCATTATTTACTTTCAAATAAGTAAGATATTTATTAATAATTCGGTAGTAAATATTTTCGATATCTGCAAATGGTGTATCCTACCTTTAAATTGAAACCAAGAAAACTTAACGAAAGTAATTTTCTTTTTGACAGCTGTAAATGGTTTATTTAATGTTTTATTTGTACTTTTATTGACATCTATATCTTTCATAATTTGTTATTTTATTTTGTGAAAACAAGATGTTAATAATATTTTGCAACTAAAGATTATACAAAAAAAACTGTGCAAATGAGTTTTAATTATTTGTGTGGAATACAATTATACAATGATGTATACAACGTTGTAACATTGCTATCGCTCCTGACATGAGCCCTTCTAGACTAGACTAACTTTACAGTCATTAGTCATACTTATTTTATAAATAAATTAGGCAAATATTTTGCTAGTGATAAAATCACAAACACAAACAAAGAAATCGATAAATCAAACGCTAAACCTTACTGCAGAGGAAGGTCGAGCCAACTCGACCGTCGCGCCAAGTCGCGCCAAGTCGAGCCAAATCGACCGTTGAGCCAACTCGAGGCGTTGAGCCAACTCGACCGTTGAGCCAACTCGACCGTTGAGCCAACTCGATCGTGATGTGTAGCGCCCTGCCAAAACACAGCAGTTCGCGGCCGCAATGACGCGAACCGTGCGCAGTCGAGTTGTCTTATCCGTCGAGTTGTCTGTGCGCGCTCCGGTCGACGCATCAACGATTTTTGGTCGGGTCGACAAATGGAAAATTTACGTGTCAAATACCAACAATTTATTAAAAACCAACTTTATTCAGTGCACTGAGCTTTGCTTGTTCTTTCTGATCTGGAAGATTGACAATTCTGGCGGTTTAAGCATCCGAACTTGTGGTCCGAAGACGGCGATGATTTACATGTAAACAAACGGCACATCCGGGTTTCGCTTATTAAAATGGCGCCCAAAACGCTCCATGTCGTACCTTCATTTTGGAGGTGAAGTAATCTATCTTGCGCCTACGGCGCTCTACGATCTTTGAACTTGACCACGGTGTCTCCTGAGCCAGGTAAGTATGATAGATATACAGACAAATAAGAGGTCGCTAAAACGATTACTTCCCTTGTCACAGTTGGCAGGATACAGGTCCGGGAGACGTGAAAAGGGCGCTCTAAACGTAGGGATGCGCATGCGTCAGTTTACATAGATATGCAAATTTAGAGGTTTTTATTGTTTTAATAAGTTATTCAGATGCACACAACCGTGACGTGCATTCCCAATGCGTGGTGGATGTACATCTATTGTATTGTGTACTTTGTGTTGGGGACCATAACCCTTTCAGGAAATTGTTTATCGGCCTAAGCTTAAGATCTGTTATAATCATGTATTGGCTATATACATTTTCACCGGAAAATGATCATGTATGCAAATGAGGCAATGAAGTGGAAGTGTCTATCTTAATTGCTAAAAAAAACATCTTGCGATTAATGTACATGTATGTGCTGACATCGAACAATTGAGGTACCCCAGATGTACCCCTGCGCACTGAGAAATCTGCGCAGAACCATAGAAATCTGCAGTAAAATGTGCGAATTTACAAACAAAAATCTGTGCAGAAATCTGCAATAACATGTGCGACGTCTCAGAAATACGCTTAGATGATGTGCAAAACACGAATGCGCTATATCGCTCAATCTGCAATGTGTGATGTCCCTTCAGGGCCACCATAGTATCCGGGTGGAAAATCATCCGATATGCGAATATGTTCGGTATGTAAAATGCATCCGAGTAATACAAAAGGCATCCAAATTACGAAAGCATTCGAGTTTACAAAAGGGCATCTGAATTAAGAAAACATCCGAGTTGTAAAAACACGTAACGTTTTTAAAAAAAACACACGTCCAATCTTTTTGACACTAATTCTGCTAAAACCCGTCCCAAATCAGCTCAAAATTGGATGGATGATGATACCCAGCCTCGCACACGTTTAGCCACTGATGTTACAGATAGTTACTGTTACTATTCAGTTACTATTCAGAAAGAAGCCTTGTTAATTTCCATTGACATCGGGCGCACGGGGCAAAAACATTGTTTACGTTTTTCTTTTGTGCATTGTAAACATATTTATAGAAAATGACCCGATTGATTGAACCCCTTAACGTTTTCAATGGGCCCTCATTTACATAAATTATCATTTTCGGGTGAAGTCTACTAGTCACTATCATACATTATACACATACGGAATAATAACTTTACTTGACATGACGTCATTACGAGCAGAAATGTGGACAAAGCTGCTGATTGGCCAATGTGGCTGCCGCGTTTTCGTAACACAACGGGTAACAGAAGACGCGATATCGGGATGAAAGCTGAATGTGAAATTTCTTTTCGTTTTCGAACGACAGGTGCAAGTGTCTCCACACTTGCATACCTGTGGTTACGTAACCACCAGCATATAAGCTGAGCGCTTACAGAGATAGCGCACTCTCGTTCACGCATCGGTACAGCCTTTGCAGCGCTCTTCAGTACGCTACCCATACACCGCTACAAGTACAATGTTTGACGACGACGACACCCTTGCAACCAACCCACTGGCGGAAACCAGGAAGTCCTCCAGGCCATACGCGACCTCTCCAACTCCTTGGACACTCGCGTGCAGTCGGCCTGCAAAAGACAGCGCCTGTCGGACGTCCCCACCTTCAAGAAACAAGGCAATCAGCAGCAATACAACCATTGCGATAAGACCCTGGCCCTCATCGAAGCGTCGTTGCAATCCTTAGAACTTTTGGACATCGACGGTGCCAAGACCAGCCTTAAAGCGGCCATCAAGGAGACTAAGGACAGGCAAAAGCTAATTCGCTTGGCAGATCGATCGGATCTCGGTTGGGGTCTGGTCAAAGAATACATAGCTGACGACCTCGCCGAAAATTCCGACGACGAAAAGCGTATTAGAAAGGCCGAGAAAGCAGCTGCCGCCAAAAAGCCAACCAGGAAGCGCCCCAGCACGAAGGCCGTCACCACCGTACCATATCCTACCAGGGCAACGCCTGGCTTCGTAAATCGGCAGCAGCCGTTTTTTCGTCCCTACTACAGAAGCGCCACAGATAACCGCATCTGCTTCCAGTGCGGGCTTAGAGGCCACGTCAGATCACTCTGCCCCTCTCTCCGAGCTCTTCAGCGATCAGGACAGCAGGGAACCAAACCACCTAGGGATTAGGGACTGGGAACACAGCAATGGCGATTACAGTCCCCCTGAAGGAGTGCAAGGTAAATTGAGACCTAGATTGATATACTGGAAAACTGTTTTGAAAGCAAGTGGTTTTATTGTTGACGTAATTGAGTCGGGTTACAAGGTACCGTTCGTGTTCGATCCGCCCCCATTTTACGCCCCAAACAATCGATCCAGTTTAGAACACACGGAATTTGTCCAATCGGCTATCGTAGAATTGTTACGTAAGCGTTGCATAGCTGAAATCGACAAGCCCCCATATTGTTGCAACCCATTAACAGTGGCAAAAGGGAAAAAGTTAAGGCTGGTATTAGACCTGCGTCACCCAAACAAATTCGTATATAAAACCAAATTTAAGTACGAAGATTTGAAACATATCTCGCAAGTGCTAGACAACAATCAATATTACTTTAGTTTTGATTTAGAGTCCGGCTACCACCACGTCGACATATTCCCCCCACACCAAAAATACTTTGGATTCTCTTGGCGCTTTGCAGTCAATTCAACCCGTTATTTCATTTTTCGCGTCCTACCGTTTGGATTATCATCGGCTTGCCACCTTTTCACAAAACTGACTAGGCCACTTATTTACCACTGGCGGTTACAGGGCATTCTTTCGTTCGCATACATTGACAATGGTTTAATTGTTTCCCCCAACTTGGAATCCGCATTACGTAACGCGCAGGTGGTTAAAAACACACACTAACCCAGAGTGGCTTTGTTCTCTCTAAAACCAAATGTTCTTGGCAACCCGCAACCAAAATAGAATTCCTGGGCATTTTCATCGACTCGATTTCAATGAATTTTTCCGTGCCATTCAAGAAAGCAGACCAGCTCAAGTGTTCTATAGACCTCGTACTGTCCACTCAATCTCGGGATAACCCAATTCACATAAGGTCTCTAGCCAGCATCACCGGTCAGATAATTTCTATGTCAATCGCCATCGGCCCCGTGGCCAGACTCATGACTCGCAACATGTATAGAACGATCGAAGCCAGATCCACATGGTTTGACTCTGGGCCGATTCCATTTTGTGTAATTCAAGAATTGGAATTTTGGCATTCCAACGTTGATTCACTAAACGGGTTTTCTATCAAACATCAGCACACCCCCTCTCTTGCAATTTACTCGGACGCGAGCGACACTGGCTACGGGGGCTACGTAGTCGGACATCCCGACTTAAAGGAATATGATACTTGGTCATCGAGTGAGCAGTCTAAAAGCTCCACATGGCGCGAGTTAGCCGCCGTATACAGAATGGCCCTAAACCTGCGCGAAGAACTATCCCATCGGAAAATCCGATGGTTCACGGACAATTCCAACGTCCCACGCATTATGGCACATGGAAGCATGAAATCCGATTTGCATGATTTAGCGCTGTCCATTTTTAAACTGTCGATGAAATACGATTTCGTAATTTTTCCTGAATGGGTACCAAGGAGTATGAATTCCATAGCCGACAGTATCAGTAGATTTTCTGACTATGATGACTGGTCAATTGACCAGTCAAGTTTTGACCTTGTCAACAAATTATGGGGGCCCCACACGATCGATAGATTTGCTTCCCCAGCCACCCGCAAATTGCATAAGTTCAATTCTAGATTTTGGTGTAGTGGGACTGACGGTATGGACGCTTTCTGTCAACCGTGGTCGAATGACAATAACTACTTGTGTCCCCCCAGTAAACCTAATTGTTCCCACTATCAAGTATCTTGAGAAGTCCAAGGGCACTGGTACCTTGGTAATCCCCAAGTGGCCCTCCGCATTCTTTTGGCCTTTCATTTGTCCAGATGGTTGTCATTTCAACACTTCAATTGTAGATTGGCGCTTGCTACAAATCTCCTTCACTCCTCCCCCAATACAGATTAGCAGTATTTTTAATCAATCGCCTACGTTCTTGTCTTTAGCACTGCGGATCGACCATAAACGACCCCTAAGGAGATCTAACAAAGATTTTTGCTCGTCCAGTCTCGGCTATTGCCACAAGTGCCTAAAGTAGGTAAGATGCATAGATTTCCAGGCAAATTAAAGCCTCGATATCCGCGGGCGATTTGAAGCCCATCTGTAGTGTTGGGCGATTTAAAGCCCCTTTTGTAGTGTTGGGCGATTTGAAGCCCCTTTTGTAGTGTTGGGCGATTTGAAGCCCCTTTTGTAGTGTTGGGCGATTTGAAGCCCCTTTTGTAGTGTTGGGCGATTTGAAGCCCCTTTTGTAGTGTTGGGCGATTTGAAGCCCCTTTTGTAGTGTTGGGCGATTTGAAGCCCCTTTTGTAGTGTTGGGCGATTTGAAGCCCCTTTTGTAGTGTTGGGCGATTTGAAGCCCCTTTTGTAGTGTTGGGCGATTTGAAGCCCCTTTTGTAGTGTTGGGCGATTTGAAGCCCCTTTTGTAGTGTTGGGCGAATTGAAGCCCCTTTTGTAGTGTTGGGCGAATTGAAGCCCCTTTTGTAGTGTTGGGCGATTTGAAGCCCCTTTTGTAGTGTTGGGCGATTTGAAGCCCCTTTTGTAGTGTTGGGCGATTTGAAGCCCCTTTTGTAGTGTTGGGCGATTTGAAGCCCCTTTTGTAGTGTTGGGCGATTTGAAGCCCCTTTTGTAGTGTTGGGCGATTTGAAGCCCCTTTTGTAGTGTTGGGCGATTTGAAGCCCCTTTTGTAGTGTTGGTGATTTGAAGCCCCTTTTGTAGTGTTGGGCGATTTGAAGCCCCTTTTGTAGTCTTGGGCGATTTGAAGCCCCTTTTGTAGTCTTGGGCGATTTGAAGCCCCTTTTGTAGTCTTGGGCGATTTGAAGCCCCTTTTGTAGTCTTGGGCGATTTGAAGCCCCTTTTGTAGTGTTGGGCGATTTGAAGCCCCTTTTGTAGTGTTGGGCGATTTGAAGCCCCTTTTGTAGTGTTGGGCGATTTGAAGCCCCTTTTGTAGTCTTGGGCGATTTGAAGCCCCTTTTGTAGTGTTGGGCGATTTGAAGCCCCTTTTGTAGTCTTGGGCGATTTGAAGCCCCTTTTGTAGTCTTGGGCGATTTGAAGCCCCTTTTGTAGTCTTGGGCGATTTGAAGCCCCTTTTGTAGTCTTGGGCGATTTGAAGCCCCTTTTGTAGTCTTGGGCGATTTGAAGCCCCTTTTGTAGTCTTGGGCGATTTGAAGCCCCTTTTGTAGTCTTGGGCGATTTGAAGCCCCTTTTGTAGTCTTGGGCGATTTGAAGCCCCTTTTGTAGTCTTGGGCGATTTGAAGCCCCTTTTGTAGTCTTGGGCGATTTGAAGCCCCTTTTGTAGTCTTGGGCGATTTGAAGCCCCTTTTGTAGTCTTGGGCGATTTGAAGCCCCTTTTGTAGTCTTGGGCGATTTGAAGCCCCTTTTGTAGTCTTGGGCGATTTGAAGATCCTTTTGTAGTCTTGGGCGATTTGAAGCCCCTTTTGTAGTGATGGGCGGAAAAAAAAAAAAAATAAAACTCTTCCCCTTTCTTTTGCGCCTCTCAAGCAAGGTGTACCAGCGTGCACACTGCCAAATTTTTCACAAGTCAAACACTCTTGTATGAGTATTTCTTATATTATATTATATTATATTTTTTATATTATGTTTTCTAATAAGGTAGAATTAGAAAAGAAATTAGCTTTCTTACGGAAGTATGTAGAAAGAAAGGGCAGAATCTTGAGGACAAGATGCAGCCTTGTTTTGCATAATTCATGACCTATTCTGCTCGCATTTTATAAATGTTTGTCCTACGAGCGAATATTGTACATTTCATTTTAGGGCAGCCTATACAAACCAATAGTCAACTTGTAGCAAGAGTATAGTAGGGAAATGGGGTTACTGGACCAGAATCCATCTCTCTCAGTCTCTCATCACAATCTACCCCTCCAAAAATATCAAAAGTGCTCTACAATTAATTGTCTGAAATGTTTTCCCTCTAAACAAATGAAAAAGTATTATTTTAAGGTATTTATAAACGAGAATCTCATGCAAAAACAACACTTACGTCTAGGGGAGATTGTTCCTTGCAAGAGAGAGGTGATTGTCATTATGTCCCGTCTGCAACATGACACGGTGAAGTAATACGGTTCGCGTAATCTTTTCCTAGTATGGTTAGGGGTAAATACCATAAAGGGGCGGCTCTATTTTTCAGTAATTTTAACGATAACACTGATATATTGTTATTACTCAGTCAGCTCATTACAATAGGACTGGTCCAGTAGTACATTTAAGTAATGTTTAAAAACGGTTTCTGTCGACCTCTTGCAGCAGCTTAGTAGATAATGGGTTAGGTTACATATAGTAAGGTCCGGGGTTCAAATCATGCCAATGTTGTTTTTCTCATTTACTATTTTGGGTTTCTAAGTTATATTGTCAGGGTGAGATTCATATAAGGAAAAGCAAGGCTACGAGAACCTAAGTGTCTTCCACTCAGTGTGGTCGGATCCTGATTACGCCCAGTTATGACAGTGCCCGTAACCCTCCTAATACCGTAACCCTCTGTAACCCTCCTCTGCTGCCGGGCGTGGACGGTAATTCTGCCCCCCCGCCCCCCCCCCCCCCCCCCCCCCCCCCGGCTTGACACAATTACCTAGGTAAAAGTGTCTCCCCTGCCCAGTTAATTTTGTCCCCCTTTCTTCACCCGTTTTCATGTATTGCTTTGATGAGTTAAATATACAGACTATAAATCCAGGGCTGTTTGCTCTTTATATGACAGTGTCACTATCAACATTCAGAAATTAATCGAACTATGTTTCTTGCTGTCATTGGTCGACGCCGAACATTGGTCAAAAACACTTCCGGTTAGTGGCCCGCCGAACTAATTAAGCCCCACGTTTAGATTTAACATTTAGATTTTATCCCAGTGCAACCGCCAGTATAACTTGCCTAGTTTCATAGTTTTACAATTATGGATGCTAATAAAAGCAAGAAAAACGCCATTCGTTTTCAACCGGCGTTGGGCAGTAGTTCTTATGTTATTCTATTTTTTTCGCGATCGCCGTCCGTTTTTTATAACATATGATTTGTTGGAACAAATAATTGTTTAATAATTCAACAGTAATTTTTGTTCGATATCTACAAACGGTGTACATTTGTATTTCACTTTTAAAGATGTTATGAAATTTAAGTGACCGCGAAATGATAAAACGGCGATTATGACACGGGTCCTCCTTGGTTAAGTAGTTGGAGTAGTTAGAGTCAATTTTGTTATCATTCAAACCACTTCCCCAACCCAAAGCTGACATCTCTGAAATCGAACAATCGTTGGTTATTCGATATGCGATTTTGTACGCATTTTACATTCATGTAATAAGAGTCATGTCAGCACGATTTTCTCAGCATCTATGATCATTGTAAAACTTCAGACAGGTCAGTGAAACGGTATTTACTATAAAATACACCCCTCCCCCAATATCCACTCATTTACGATATTTCAAGAAATTACTAATGGTGTATCCTACTTTTAAGCTAGGTAAAGTCCCCTGACGTTTGCAGTTATGCACGAGTACTGTCAATTTACTGCAAAACACAACAACCATTAATATTCATCGCTGACCGAAGTGTAACCAGCTTTGTAAGCAACTTTTCACCAACGAGGATGTCAGCTGCATCTGGTCTTTGTAAAACTGGATCGGCGAGTTTCGAATATTTGCTCGGTGCTCGACTTTCAAATAACCGAATACTACATTATTCGAACAAGAACAGCCCTATATTTTAATACGTTGACAAAGTACACCGTGGCTTTCACACTAATATCTTTTGGGTACATAAAAATGGGTTTGCTGTGGTTTATATTTTTTGTTTCAGTATTAAAGACAATGAGACAACTTTAATCACAGGTGTTTTCAACGAACAACTGCGTTTACAACTTGAAGAGACCATCCCTGAACTGGGGCTAATTTTATGGATCTGTTAGGCACAAAGTGTTTGCTTAATGATCAATTCTTCCTTGGCAAAAACAGGGTTACAAACCAAATGTTAAGGTTGATGTATATTATCTGTGTATGGTATTCAGCTGTTTTTTACTCAACATGAAAAGCGCACGGGGTTTTGGCTGGTAACCAGTTTTTACTGAGCAAGATTATTTTGTGCTCGGCACATTTTTGTGCAGCTCTATGAAACTGGCCCCTGGTGATCGTGGTGCTAAATTGACCTTAGAGCAACAGCGCCCTCAGTTGTCAGGAATACTGAGCATGATACATTTCCAACGTTAAAACAAAGTGGAGATTGCAAAACAGCTAGTTTACCAAAATATATATCTCATAGTTTTGTTTGCATTTGCAGGAGTCGGTATTTGCTGCAATGCACCACCACCACTGTAAAATTCATCCGAGATAAAAATGATATCATGCACGTCAATATGTGTGGTATATTTTTTCACTGCAACGGCGACCGCGCGTTGTAGTACGACAGATAGGTTATAGGATTGTCTTTGATGGTACAAGCATGTAATTGTTCACACAGTCAAAGTATGTTTGGAGAAAAATATATATTGCTGTAGGTCCAACGCAGGCTTGGCCTAGTATAACAAGCAATAACAGCCATTTTGAAAATGTTTTCCATAGATAAGTAGTTTGCGGTAACACCACGGTAATACTCATCTCACTAAAGAGTATTACCTGAGTATTACCGCAAACTACTTATCTTATTGCTTTTTCGCCATTCAAACCTCCAAATCGTATTTAATATATATTTCTTCACAAAGATCAAATCTGCGATGGCCCTGTAGCTAAATATCTTTCTCATATGACATACTCTGACTGTGTGCCTAATTTCATGCTTGTATCATCAAGGGCACAATTCCCCGAAATATTTCCACATCTGCCCCAATAGGGCCAATACAAAATAGGAGCAATATCACGACAAGCTTTGCAAACATCGTCACTCAAGCTTTAACTGATGGGAATGTTTACGACCAAATTTAGAAAATGCTATTACGTACCAACTGAAAGGTTTTTATGTTCTGGCCTGTTAGATAATCAACACATGCTATACAGCCAGTTTCGAATATAATATGGCTCGATGCAGCTCGATGTATAAAGATCAGTAACACAGTTAATATAGAACTCAACCAGTGTAAATCGAAAAGTAGTATACAAGTTGTTAACACACAACCTAAACATAAACTGGTACCGTCAATTCCCCCCCCCCCCCCCCCCCCCCCCCCCCCCCCCCCCCCCCCCCATCTCCCCGGGATCTCCGCCCATCTTTTTAAATTGATTGCAAACGCCAACTACATTTGTTGCCTTGCAGATATTATGCCAAGTTTTAATTTTAAATTGGTTTTGCACCAGCGTATCGATCGAGACAGGTAGACCTATTAGTGAAGGTGGGTTGGGAAATAAACATGGCACAATGGGGGAATGGCGACACACAAATAGCCATTATAGTCAAACGAGCGCGTTATTTTTTTAACTGGGCGGCGTTGTTGTCGTCATGAACTGTGCGGCGCGTTTTAGAGGGATATTAAAACGTGCAATAACCGGAATGGGGCGGGCGAGGGAGCGATCCACCATTATTGTTGCTTGGTCGTTTGAGGTTGTTTTGCCACCCAAAAGAAAGAACTCCTTGAATCGATTCGGGGAGGAAAAAGACAACACAAAAAGAAACGTCACGTGGTCAGAAAAAAAGTTATTTTTAGTCGCCCGAAAACTATTCAAGGTCTAGAAAAGTAAATGACGCGATAGAAAAGCTTTACAGGGAGCTTATTGCCAACTCTGACACTAACTTGAGCGTGTAATTTGAAACCAAACGATGTATTGCTTATCCCTGATGACAGTGCTAAACCCATCAATTCCAATACGAATAAAATGTCCACACACCCAAGGGAGTTAGGGTTATAAACGCAACGGTAATTTCTTCAAAGTTCAAATCTGCGATGGCCCTGTAGCCAAATATCTTTCTCATGACATACTCTGACTGTGTGCCTAATTTCATGCTTGTATTATCAAAGGCACAATTCCCCGAAATATTTCCCCATCTGCCCCACTAGGGGCAATACAAAATGGGGGCAATATCACGACAAGCTTTGCAAACATCATCGCTCAAGCTTTAACTGATGGGACTGTTCACGACCAAATTTATAAATTGCTATTACGTACCAACTGAACAGTTTGTTGTTCTGGCCTGTTAGATAATCAACACATATTTCCGGCTATACAACCAGTTTCGAATATAATATGGCTCGATGCAGCTCGATGTATAAAGATCAGTAACACAATTAATTAAGAACTCAACCAGTGTAAATCGAGAAGTAGTATACAAGTTGTTAACACGCAACCAACAAATAAACTGGTACCGTCAATTCCCCCCCCCCCCCCCCATCTTTTAAAATTGATTGCAAACGCAATGGACTTGTTGCCTTGCAGATATTATGCCAAGTTTTAATTATAAATTGGTTTCGCACCAGCGTATCGATCGAGACAGGGAGACCTATTAGTGAAGGTGGGTTGGGAAATAAACATGGCACAATGGGGGAATGGCGACACACAAATAGCCATTATAGTCAAACGAGCGCGTTATTTTTGTATCCGGGCGGCGTAGTGTTGTCGCCATGAACTGTGCGGCGCGTTTTAGAGGGATATTAAAACGTGCAATAACCGGAATGGGGCGGGCGAGGGAGCGATCCACCATTATTGTTGCTAGGTCGTTCGAGGTTGTTTTGCCACCCAAAAAAAGGTGTGCTACGCAAAAATTACCTCTCAGTCTCATTATATTCAATATCGTTGACAGTTCGTGTTGTCATTTTTAAAGCTATAATAATAATGTAAAGACTCCTCCTTATAATAATAATAATAATATCTTGGATTTATATAGCGCTTTTCACACCCGAAGGGCATCTCAAAGCGCTTCCAACATTATTACCCCTGGTCACTAGGTCATTTTCAATCCTTAAACCATCTCAGCTCGCTGGGGAGTATACAGCCTGTGCTGCAATATCTGCGCTACTCGGCTAAATCAATCACAATAACCATCTCTGCCCTCGCCGGTACCCATTTTACCCCTGGGTGGAGAGAAGCAATTATAGTTAAGTGCCTTGCTCAGGGACACAAGTGTCACGACCGGGACTCGAACCCACACTCTGCTGAACAGAAACACCAGAGCTTGAGTTCGGTGTTCTTATCCACTCGGCCACGACTTTTTCTCTGACATTCTCATTTCTGTTTTGAGAATGGAATCAACGAGGGTGAAATTGATATGAATGCATTATGCAATCCCCGAATTGTCCGTGACTTTATTTGGCGTTGCATGACGACAATTAATTAAAACTAATGAAGAGTGCACCTCGGCGCTTAACGTTTATCCAGAATCTCACAGACCGATGAGGTTATCAGTTAACAATAAAACATCAGCCAATCAAAGGCTACGATTTGTAACCGCATGAATACTGATCAATTACTAGCCACTGACGTGAATGACGTACTCACTTAGATAACCAATCAGAGAGAATGAGAGATATACATCGTCTGCCTCAACCCATTCCTTTCTGTAAACTATACCAAGTCCAACCATCGCCAGACCTCGGTATCATAGGAGCATTCTAGCATTTTGTACAGAGAGGACAGCAGCCGAAAGCAGTACGGCTTGACTTTTAGTCGTTGAACAACCATTGCGGGTAGTTTAATCAGACACGACAAATCGCTAGATTTTCTTGCCCAATTTCAACTATATGTGGCGCACAATATACAAAAACAAATAAAACATACTGAGATCGACGTTAAGACATCTGATTTTAGCGAATCCTTTAAGTAATGGAAGCAATGGCGAAACCGACCTTTACTGGGTTGCAACTATTTCACATAATATTCATCATAAGTCAGGGAGCTACTTCGTCTGTCTCTGGATGTGAAACTTCTTATGCAGGGAAACATGCGTTTTATGCCGCAGAAAATCGCGCCCTGAAAGGGTTTGCGTTTGCAACCAAAATTGTACGATCTCGTGTCATCTGCGGACGTGAATGCAGCATGGATCAACATTGCAAATCTTTTAACTTTAATGGCTGCAGTAAAATGTGCGAGTTAAACCTTGCCATAAGACGGCAGCATCTCGACTACTTTAATGCAACTCGAGGGAGCGTGTACTTTGATGCAGATGAAGACACACCTCTCTACTCACTGGCTGATAGTTCCTTGAATCGCCACAAAAGTTGCAAGATGCTCTTAGATTCTGGTTATCGTTCAAGCGGTATCTACACAATCTACCCAGAGGGATTCGGCAATGACGGTCTTCGTGTCTACTGTGACATGGAAACTGACGGTGGAGGATGGATCGTGTTTCAGAGGCGACAAGATGGCAGCGTAGACTTCTACCGTAAGTGGGCCGACTACCAGTCTGGCTTTGGCAATCTGTCCGGTGAGTTCTGGTTGGGAAATGACAACTTGGTGACTCTGACGTCTGATGATTCACGTGGATCATGGGAGCTACAAGTTGACTTAGAGGACTGGGACGGTAACACGGCATGGGCAAAGTACTCAGATTTCCACATATCACCGGGTGAGTACAGTCTGATTTATGACCAATACGATGCAAGCAGCACTGCCGGTGACTCTCTTGGGGAACACAGAGGGCGTCCCTTTACGACAAAGGATCGTGACAATGATAATAGACTAGAAAGTAATTGTGCACAATTGTACCCAGGAGCCTGGTGGTTTAATTGGTGTTATATGTCTCACTTGAATGGTGGTTATTACCCAGATGAGAATGCCGGTTATGAGAAGGGCGTACAATGGCATACATGGAAACCGCGTGATTATTCTATGAAAGCATGTAGCATGAAAATGCGTGAAATTGGACCTTAAACGCCGTATCATATATTATGATATTGTACATTATAGGTTTTTCCGGCCAACTTTAAACACAAAAAAACATTTAAATTAACACCAGGCTCATTCATTTTCGTTTCAAAATGAATGCTCCGTTGCATCAGCATTCAACGACAAATGCAGTTAGCATTCACTGGCCAAATAAGATCATTCAAATTCACGAGGTCGTCAAGCATTCAATTTCATCAATGGCAAACATTTTTTTAACTGTTCACATTCAAATTCGTATTTACCTATATAAAAGCTAATTCTGATATAAAAAAATACAGAATTAGACTAATTCGGCGTTATACCTTTAAGTAAAGCATTTTTGAACGAAAAGAAACGCGATTAGAAAAGAAACTGTAAAATGTAGAATCTACATGATATAACGACCCCCTAAGAGATTATAAGCTTTTGTTTCTTAAAAGCATTTGATATTTTTGTATTTGACATGGTCCGAACATTAGCAGAAATAAAGAATAAAGCATAAAGACCAGTGCAAACGATCACAAGACAATAGCGAAAAAAATTGTTACAGGGTACAGGCTTTAGCCGGGAAAACCTACAATAGAAATTTAACTGAAGAATGGTGAAACTGTAGTCTTGAATGCCTATTAATGAAATAGAACGACTAAAACGAACCCTGAATGATAAACATGAAATCCTGTGTACACAAACACTAAAAAGAAACCCTAGTTTCATTGAATTAGAGGGAAATGTGTGAATTTGAATGCGTGTTAATGAAATTGAAATAATTTGTGATGAAATTGGCCGGGAAAACCTATATTAATTTCAACGCGTTTGAACGCGTTTAAAAGAAATAACAAACGGTATTTAGAAAGGTGTTTCAATGTTAAAGACAGGTTTAAAAATGGCCCACAAAAAAAAGAGTTTTGGGCTATTAAAACAAAAACAATTGTTCAAATTCACAAACTCTCACGTTCAATTCCGTATAGACAAAAATTACAATGTCAAAGTGTGGTCATTCAATGTCAAAGTGTGGTCACTCTGTTTAAACATTGGATTTAGAATATATTTGTCATTACAGAATATTCGTCATTACAGATTAAATATTGTTAAAAAAACATATTTTAAAATAGCCGGGAAAACCTACATAAAAATATAAATTTCAAAGATAAGGTTTTTTTCTGGCTGTAAACTATTGTCAAATTATTGTCAAAATGCGTACGATACTAAATGAACGTGACTCGTTTTGGACTTGCAAGCCGAGCAGAACGTTAGATCATTGGACACGTACAGCACTTAAAATTAATGCATGAATTCAGCTCTGAAGACAATGTAGTAAAGATGTTTTTACCCCACAAATTCTCTTGTTTAAAATATTATCATTATGAAAGAACTGCAACATTGTATACGTGGCCTTTCGACGTATGTTTACCATATACACAAATATTAAATTTACATTACACCGACGCCAATTCCATCGTATGAATACTTTCAGAAACATTTCAAATAATATGATGCCCTTGAATGAATTAATTTTGTGTTGTTTTTAGCATTTGTGACCTGCTCCAACAAAACCCAAAGTAAGTCGCGCTGATGTGATTGACTTTGTGTTACAACCAGTCAAAATAAAAAATAATAGTGAGAATTGATCGAATTTTCGATTATGGATTAGGTAATATTAAAATCATATCACCTTTACCTTGTTATTTGTTTGCCAAAAAAAAGTAAAGTGGTGAAATCATGACGTCAGCTTAGAAAATGCAATTGTGCATTTATATTGCAAAGGAAAAGATGCACTGATTTAACTCAATTTATTTCATTCACACCTTTTCAACGTTATTTTGGAAGTACAGTCAACAAAAAACACACAAACGAAATTATAAATGAACAAACAAAATCAAATGTAATTGTTGAGTCAGTTTGATTTCAGTATCATTTATTCCTAGTTAAATTCCACACAAATTGAATGTTTCACAAAAGTGTTGCTTCTGTTTCTCCTGTTAATAACAAGTTGAAAATTGTTACTGTTGCGTAAACTAATAATACACAAATTTTGAGAATCAAGACAATTCATATTTTACATATTAAATTAGTCATATAATTATGTATAATTTCCGAATTTACTGCAAAAACACGAAAAACAGCCTTCGACTATTAATTCGTCGTTTTAGCAGTGAGTTGAAACTGTCACCCGTTATTCATTTCCTGGCACAGGTGGTTTTCGTTCTAATTTGGCGGGAGACGAGTTATTTTTTCCAAAATAAAGTCTAAAACCAGTGGCCGAACTAAAGTTTCAGTGACGGTATTGAGCGAACGAGTAACTTAAAGGTAGAATACACCATTTGCAGATATCGAAACTTTTTACTACCGAATTATTAGGAAATATCTTACTTATTTGAAAGTAAATAATGATAGTAGGCATTCAGCAAAATGATTGAGCTAGATATTTTATAATTGTTACAAAAATGTAATTTCAAGATCTCCAGACGGCGATCATGAAAAAGACCCAAGAACAACATAAGAACCACTGCCCGCCGCCGGTTGAAAACGAACGCCGTGATTGTAAAACTTCAAACAGGTCCATTAAACGATATTTTCTATAAAATACAACCCCCACCAAATCCACCCAATGGGGTATTCTACTTTTAACTTTTTAACTTTTTCATTGGTGCCATTTTTGTTGGCAGCTAAAATTACCTGTTTGTACTTACATTAAAGGGCAGTCTGTGAATTTTTATTAGCACATGACCTGCTATTTCGAAGAAATAAAACGGAAATTTGGAGCCAGATCGACGTGATACGTGTGAGGCAATGGGAACATTTATCTTGGTGCATCGTACCCTGACTCGTTTATGTTTAAAATAACACGAGCCCTTCGAAGCACCAGTCTATATAGCTGGGCCTTATCCCAATCCGGACGGAAAACGCAAAAAATAACAAAAATACAACGAACGCCGTTTTCTTTTTTCCTTTTTTTCCTCGGCATCGATTTACATTTTTATTTACTTCATTTTTCGGCAAAACAAACAATGACATTAACACATAAATACACATGAACATTAACAAAACAGACTGTGCATTTATTTTGTCCAGGTCCGGCTGAGTCTGTACAAACGAGAGCCGACTGTACACGTACATGTAAATATTCAACTAATCTAAAAAGCATGAGAATTTAGGACTTGGTCAAAGTGGTGATCACGTAAAGAAAGAAGGAAGTATTTTGGGGTGGGTCCTAGACAGAGATTTCGGATGTCACACGGAAGTGAAATAAAGTATCTGGGGGAAAGGTAAATAAAGAAGATTTCACACAGTTAGTTCGGGAATAGTAAAGTTTAAAAAGCAAAGTGTCCGTCTTCTTTGTGTTTGGCTGTAAAAGAAAATGTAGTGATATGATAGTATGTTGATAGAGACATTTGATGACAACAAAAATACTTAAGTAGATGTGTCTATTATAAAGATGAGAAAGTTTAAGTTTAGATAAGCGTTCTTCATACTATGGGAGGAGGCGTGGCAACATTCAGTTGTAAGTAAGGCACGATTTCGTGAAGCGCCGTTGAATTGTCTCAATACATTAAACATTGTCTTTCTGATGATGTAACCAAACTGATGGTCCATATATTCCATGATTGTAAAACTTTGGACAGATCAGTTAAACGATATTTACTATAAAATACAACCCAACAAAACCACTCATTTCTGATAATTCAAGCACTTACCAATGGTGTAGGCCTATACTACCTTTAATGTCAATGTATATACACGTTGTGCGCGTCACATAAATGACATACAGTACCAATGCATAAATGTGGTTTCTTACACGTCCACAAAGGGAGAACACTTTCGACTACACTGCGAAAAAGCTCGAATACAAAGTGATTTGCAAGTTTCATAAAACACAAGTGACTTTTGTGCTTCCCGCGCAAAGACAATTTGTAGCAAGTTTTCTCCTGTGGGCTTCGAGCAGAGAAGACCAACATAAAATGGGTCTGAAATTCTCTCGATTTTCTACTCCGAATATAAACAACATAAACCACGTGGGAGAGTAACCTTCATAAAGTAATGTTGTAATTTGTTTCATATTTTTGTAAGATATTGTCATTTTCGCGACCGTGTATTTCATTATTATATTGCCAGATTGTAATAGCTATGGGTTTTCCCGGTCTATTTCGGCAAACGAGCAGCCAATTTAACCACTGCGTCATACTATTTCGCGCGAAATCGAATGCTGCTGAAAATGGTAATTCGGTTTCGTGTTATGACTAGGAAAATGTACTGTTGTGTCATTCGATTTAACAAAATAACTGTTAATTTAACAATTCAACAAAACAGCATTTAAATTCGCAGGAGCATTCTCAAGGCTTGTGTTCGGTCATTCATATTCAATATTGGGCAGGCATTTCCGTCATTTGTGCAATATATATTAGCACAAATGATTACCTCTTTACCAAATGTTAAAAAAAATCAGCAAAAATCTCTATAGTCGAACTAAATTGCTAAATTAAATAATTGTGCGTCATAAAAAAGAACGACGATATGCTAAATTGAACAAATTGCTAAAGAAATTTGATGCCTAAAAAGTAAAATGAATGCCCTAATTCTGGAAACACGGCAAAAATGGAGAGTCAAAATTTTATTTCGAGGGCACGAAAATTTAATCGGCTGCTCATTTGCCGAAATTGACCGGAAAAACCTCTATAGCGTACGTACATGTAAAGTGCAGCTAGCCATGTGTTGACATTTAACCTTCATTTTGTATTGCTGTGGCATAATTGAACTACGCCTTAATAATACTGTGCATTTAATATAATAAGTGTAGTCTTGTAAATTTATATTTAGGAGATCGTCGTTATTATAGAATGTAGTCTATGTTTTATTGCATATTTTGTTAAATGCTCGTCTGCTATTATTAGAGGACCGTTCCTCCTTTCCCATTAATTGACATGGGTGTGGTCTGCTACACAAGGGCGTCGTCGACAGGATGGAACATTTACCATTTCTTTGATGACGTACTTTTACCCGGATATGTTTTGTGCTGGACTTTAGATTTTCTTCTACATGAGAACTACATGTACGCGTTCGCTTCCGCGCATTTATTGTCGCGAAAGATTGATATAATTCGTGCCTATACCCAGCATTGAGAGGACTTCTTCGACAAATTTCGGTTACATTGTGTGGTGCGCAATTTTCATTGTATAATTCTATTGTTAGAATTGTGTTTAATGATATTTGACCATTTGTATCTAAGCTAGATCTGTTCAGTTTTTAGGCGGTTGTGCCTCAAATTAATCTGTGGAAGATTATTATCAAATTATTTTAGAGCCAGTTGTTTAGGCCTGTGCTTAAGTTGGATTGAGTGTTTTTGAGCCAAATATTATTGTTACACACACGTTAATAATAATAATAATAATAATATTTAAAATTTATATTGCGCCCCTTACATACAAAATGATCAAAGGCGCAGAACACATGTTAAAAGCACAGAATGGAAGAAAAAGACAAAGAAAAAAGACTGATCACCAGGCCAGTGCCCAAACAAAAGTATGGGGATACGTCTGTCCCGCCAACAGAGAACTAATAGTTACTAATTACATAGGCCTATCCCTGCTGGCATCGGTAATGTCTTGATCTTTTCAGGAGACAGACGCCTCAAACCCTATCTATACTAAAAATCTAAACAAACTGGCAAGGCGACCATATGAAGAAAGACAAACAAAAGACAAAAAATAACAACACCAAAAACACACTAAAAAGCGGCTTTAAAAAGATGGGTTTTTATGTTACATTTAAAAGAGGTGAGTTTCTGTTCGCTACGTATATGAAACGGTAGTGCATTCCAAAGCTTAGGGGCTGCCACAGAAAAAGCCCTGTCACCAAATGTAGTCAACATTTTACCAGAGGGATAATCTAAGAAAATACCATTATTCCCTGACCTAAGTTGATATGAAGATACTTTCCGGATGGAAACAAGATCCTGTAAGTACTTTGGAGAAAGACCATGAAGAGCTTTGAAGGTCAACAAAAGAATTTTAAAATTAATCCTGTACGAAACAGGCAGCCAATGTAATTGACGAAAGGGCCAAGTTCGATCAAGGACTATAGTTAACTATAGTTTGACTAACTCTGATCGAACTCAGGCTAATCGACGATGGTTGGACTAGTCTAGTCGACTATTCACGACCAGTCTACCGCGGTTGGTCGCATCGATGGTAACCAAATAAACCAATAGCCGCTTTAATAGCACAGTATACTATAGAGAGAACCAGTTTGGCAGTTAATGGTCAACAGTTCGACTAGAGTCGTTCGCACTTTAACTTCAGTGCGCATGTCCTAATGACGTCACGAACTATAACCAGTTCCTTGATCGAACTTGGCCTAGGTTTTCAGCTAACTGTATTTTGCACTATAGTTCACACCAGAGTGTGAATGATGTTTTATCAATGACTTCATTGTCTTGGCATATTATTGTGTGGCATTTAAATCTTTGTAAGACTGTGTCAGTTGGAGATTTTTGAATTAATTGCAATTGTACTTTTGTCTACAGTGTGGTTGGACATAATTATTGTTGACTGTGCAAACTGTGTGCAGACTAGATGGGTTTTAAGTCAGTGATTCAGGTCTGATACTGTATTTTAACCCTCAGTCAAACGACCAGCCTCCAAAGGGTGGACAAAAACTATGTGTTTGTTTATATTTTTTTTTTTTTTCAGTCAATGGAGCTGTCCTTTTTTTTCATCTATCCCTAGACTACGGAAGCTTAAATGACCATCCTGTTACCGCAATACTTAGATAATTTTTCTTTGAAACATGGAAAAATGCACAATGTATTACGGATTTCAAAGATATTTTTCTCAGTAACCCGGAATTCAATGATAAGGTATCTCGGTAACCCGGAATGCAACGATAAGGTATCTCGGTAACCCGAAATGCAGTGATACGGTATCTCAGTAACCCGGAATGCAACGATGAGGTATCTTAGTAACCCGGAATTCAATGCTAAGGTATCTCAGTAACCCGAAATGCAGTGATACGGTATCTCAGTAACCCGGAATGCAGTGATACGGTATCTCAGTAACCCGGAATGCAGTGATAAGGTATCTTAGTAACCCGGAATTCAATGATAAGGTATCTCAGTAACCCGGAATGCAACGATAAGGTATCTCGGTAACCCGAAATGCAACGATGAGGTATCTTAGTAACCCGGAATTCAATGATAAGGTATCTCAGTAACCCGGAATGCAACGATAAGGTATCGCGGTAACCCGAAATGCAGTGATACGGTATCTCAGTAACCCGGAATGCAGTGATACGGTATCTCAGTAACCCGGAATGCAGTGATAAGGTACCTCGGTAACCCGAAATGCAACGATGAGGTATCTTAGTAACCCGGAATTCAATGATAAGGTATCTCAGTAACCCGGAATGCAACGATAAGGTATCTCGGTAACCCAAAATGCAACGATGAGGTATCTTAGTAACCCGGAATTCAATGATAAGGTATCTCAGTAACCCGGAATGCAGTGATAAGGTACCTCGGTAACCCGAAATGCAACGATGAGGTATCTTAGTAACCCGGAATTCAATGATAAGGTATCTCAGTAACCCGAAATGCAACGATAAGGTATCTCGGTAACCCAAAATGCAACGATGAGGTATCTTAGTAACCCGGAATTCAATGATAAGGTATCTCAGTAACCCGAAATGCAACGATGAGGTATCTCGGTAACCCGAAATGCAGTGATACGGTATCTCAGTAACCCGGAATGCAGTGATACGGTATCTTAGTAACACAAAATGCAATGATAAGGTATCTCAGTAACCCGAAATGCAGTGATACGGTATCTCGGTAACCCGGAATGCAGTGATAAGGTATCTTAGTAACACAAAATGCAATGATAAGGTATCTCAGTAACCCGAAATGCAGTGATACGGTATCTCGGTAACCCGGAATGCAGTGATAAGGTATCTTAGTAACACAAAATGCAATGATAAGGTATCTCAGTAACCCGAAATGCAATGATAAGGTATCTCAGTAACCCGGAATGCAGTGATACGGTATCTCGGTAACCCGGAATGCAACGATGAGGTATCTTAGTAACCCGGAATGCAGTGATAAGGTATTTGGGTAACCCGAAATGCAGTGATACGGTATCTCGGTAACCCGGAATGCAGTGATAAGGTATCTTAGTAACACAAAATTAAACGATAAAGTATCTCGGTAACCCTAAATTCAATGATAAGGTATCTCAGTAACACAAAATACAATGATAAGGTATCTAAGTAGACTCGAAAGGCAATGGTAATGAAAATGAAATTCAATGACCGCAAAATATTCATGTTGAAAACACAACAAATTTTCCCAGTTGACTTCATCTAAAAACAAGTACATCTTTGAATCCCGATTTCAGGAATCATAATTGATTCCCCACGGTAGGATACCAGCATACTTGTGTGAATGTAAGGCTCAACGCAAGAAAGATGTTTTTCATGTTTGTAAGTATTGTATACTTGATTGATCCAATTCATAACAGAAAGCCTTAGTTTGGTCAGTAGACCATAGCATATAGGGCGTCCAATTGTAGCCGATAGTGATATTCTCGTTTTACTCTACTCCGGTACAAAAACAAAGGGAGTCACTGAAAAATTGTTGCGGGGGGGGGTACATTGCTATTGGTATTTTATTTTCAAGAATACATAAAAAATAATATTTCATAGACAAATATAGTCTTCGTTCGAGTTGTTTTCTCGTTTTCGACATGTGCGAGATTTGCACAGTTTAATTTGGCACAAACAAACAAGACCAGACTAAATCATGCGTCTTAGCAGATTTCGTGGCTAAAGAAAGTAGCAGGGCACCGGCTGCAGTAATGTAAATGTATTTTATCTGGAAACCTGTTTCTCTGCTAAGCAAAATATGTCTGTTTTTACCAGCATATGGTCCAGCTTGTAAAATGTAAGCTTAGACTGCTAAGCAAAATATGTCTGTTTTAACCAGCATAGGGTCCAGCTTGTAAAATGTAAGCTTATAATTATGAGTGAATGACATTACATTACATTACATTTCCCCCAAATTCAGAGATTACAAGTAAGATGAAGAAAGGTTAATGCTTCTAAAATAAAATAGGGACTGGGTCAGTTATGTAGTGTCCTCCCTTAACAATGGTCCGCTGGCCAAATTCTACTTGTGGGATATTCCGTACCCAAATTGTAGGTGGCCTATAAGCATACTGTATTTTTGTAGGGGCTCTGTAGCATTTAATGTTTGTTTTGGGGATTTTAATTTCTACTTTTGTGTACATTGTGTACATTTTTTTTTTTTTTTTTTTTTTGGGGGGGGGGTTGTTTGTTTGCTTTTGTTCTCGTATTTTCTGTTTTTGTGGGTTTTTTTGCCCAATGGCCGCCCATACAGAATGGACACGACCGAATGTATTTGTATGCGTTCATACATTATCCATACATCAAGCATATTTATTTTCTATTTACTCAGTGATAGACATCTGCTTGACCGAATTGTATATTGATTTAAAAAATTTAATTCTGTTTCAGGTCCTTTTGGCAGCTCTTCTGAAGGTGGTTGTTGCTCCGCATCATCATCTACCACCAGAAATAGGCAACCAATTGCAAGGTGTCAATGAAGATGAACTGATTAGACGCTACTACAATTTTGGATACACAGCAGTTCAGATTAACATTTTTCTTGCTCTCATTCATGGGATACATTTAAGTATTCGCCGTCTAAGAAGGTTAATGCTGGCATGGGGTTTGCGCGTACATCGCCAACAAGGAGATTTAAATGAGATCGTCACAGCTATGAGGGCAGAAATCAGCAGCAGTGGAAGACTGCTAGGATACCGGCTCATGAGGCGCAGACTCATTTCTCAGTATGGATTACGGGTGACTCAGCAAACTACGAGATTATTGTTGGGCATCCTTGATCCGGAAGGAGTTGCAGTGAGATCACGCGGTCGGCTAATTAGGAGACGATACATATGCTCGGGACCCAATCACGCTTGGCATATAGATGGGTATGACAAACTGAAGCAGTTCGGTTTAGCAGTGCACGGTGCTATTGACGGGTATTCTAGGAAGGTTCTATGGCTAAGGGTCGGCCCAAGTAATAACAACCCGGCTTACAATTCTACTTGGAACTGGTCAAACGTGTCCGTGGAGTGCCAACAGTACTCAGATGTGACCGTGGGACTGAAAACAGTGGCATACAACAGTTGCAGACTGCTTTAAGGATGGACCATGATGATGAGTTATCTGGTCATAACAGTTTCAGATACGGTCGGTCCACTGCAAACCAAAGGATCGAGAGTTTTTGGGGCCAGCTTCGCAGAATGGTAGTCCAGTTTTGGATAAACTTTTTTAAAGACATGAGAGACATAGGACACTTTGATAACAGCAACCCAGTTGAAGTGGAATGCTTAAGATTCTGCTTCACTCAACTTCTACAGAAAGAACTTGACCGCGCAGTTAATCTTTGGAACAACCACACCATTCGACGTCAGAGAAATCCAGAATGTCCCAGTGGTATACCCAACATGTTGTATTACACCCCTCAAGCTTTTGGAACCACTGACAGACTAAAACCCCTGCTTTACGAAGACGGCGAAATTGATGCTGCAATGGCCCAGTACTGTGAGTCGTTCCCTCAGTATGGGTGTCTGCCTGAATTTGCAGAGATAATAAGATAGATCCTGGGAGAAGACATTGACAACTTTGAAATGCCCACAAGTGCAGAGGAGGGACAAGCACTATACGTGCGTATTTTGGAGATAATTCAAATGCAAGCTGGCGACTAGTTAAGCCGAAGACCTATACACTTTCTAGTGACAACTTCAAACTTTACAAATCACAATCCCCCACAACAAGTTTTGCTTTGAAAGTTAAATGAAGATTTCTTCTACTCATATTTTCAGCACATACAAGACCATACTGTAAAATACCACGAGTCTCGGAATCTGATATTGAATTAAAGTTGTTTTAATATATTTTGGTCTATACTCATGAAAATATGTTGGTGTACGTCTTTTACTTGCAACATCAAAACAAATTTCGTGCATAAAGAATGTTTTATAAGGTATTTGAAATAAGATGGAGTTGTTTATTTGTGTGTGATAGCAACACCCTTTTTGAGGGATGGCTGATCCTTAATTTGGCGGTCTTATATACTTGTCAGTGTAGGTACTCTGAGTGTCCTCTTGTACATACAACAAATGGGGAAAGTTAAGGTTCCACAATACAATGGAACAAATGCAAAAACTTCGACGTAAATGGAGATCCAGAATTGTCTGTCAAAAGTAATTGAAATTGGTGTTTGTATTAAAGTTAAAGTTATTTTTTGCACCGTAAAATAAAGCTTTGCTGTTATATATTATACAGAATAAGAAACATAAAAGACTGAAGAGCTACGTAAATGCCAATAAAATTAAGAATAGTAGTAGAAATTGTCATTTTACCAGGGGTGAACGTTCATATCATGTATTGGCCAACTTGTTTAATGATTGCTGCGAATGTCCGCGGGGTTTGAGGGCGACAATTCAAGAGCCCGTTAAACTCTGCGTGGCTCAGGATGGCTTCAGTTAGGCTTACACAAAGTTTCCGGCGAGTTCAAATCCGAAGAGTTCAATGGTATGGTGAACGAAACGGAAGGATTACTCGCCTGAAAACTTGAAAGGGTCATTATATATAGCGCAAGGCGAAAAAACCAAATGATCAAAGGAATCGAAGGCAAGCTTATATTTACAGACTATTTATTTTGTTAAGTCTGGCTCTGTCTTTCCAACTCGGCAGCGCTAGTGCGATTATTACTATTTTTATTAGTACGTGGTCTAAGTCATTTTCCACCACAGAAAGGCATCCAAGCAGAAGCGACCGATCAGCTAATCAAAAGCAGATATGGGAACTGAATTAATTTTGATGAAGAAAGTATAATTTACTCAAAAACTGTTATCTGCTTTATATAGTGTGGTATGGAGGAATGAAATTATACAACGATATACAACAAGTTGTTTTTGCGCAGGTCCACTGTGTGGGCACATAGTCCACTCGTGCAATATGTGTCTGTTGATAATACATGTACGTTGTTGTGCTATCATAAGGACCTGTGCAGACCTAGTCTTGCTCCTAGACCGAGCTGTTCATCTGGGGGTGCGTTCCAGTAGAGTTCTTGCGTTTTAGACCCTCAATTACCGTTGTACGCAAGCCTAGCCAATCAGCACTTGGGAGTGGTCATGAGGTTGTTGGTGCTTACGGTATGAAGCAGAATCAGTGTCAAAAAGATCGGACGTGTTTTTACAACTCGGATGCTTTCCTAATTCGGATGTATTCCTAATTCGGATGCTTTTTGCAAACTCGGATGCTTTTTTAATTCGGATGAATTCGTAATTCGGATGCGTTTTGTAAACTCGGATGCGTTTTGTAAACTCGGTTGCTTTTTTAATTCGGATGCTTTTCTAATTCGGATGCTTTTCTAGTTCGGATGCTTTTTGTAATCTCGAATGCTGTTTTAATTCGAATGCTGTTCTAGCTCGGATGCTTTTTATAAACTCGGATGCTTTTTTAATTTGGATGCTTTTCTAGTTTGAATGCTTTTTGTAAACTCGGATGCTGAAAGGACATCACACATCGCAGATTCTGCGATTTCGCGCATTCTGCGCGAATTTGAACGATGACAAACATGTTATCGTATATATCTAAGCATATATCTGAGATGTGGAAGATTTTATTGTAGTTTTCTGCACATATTTATGTGACAATTAATATTTTCTGGGCAGATTTTTGAAAAGTCGCATATTTTTATTTTAGATTTCAAGTTCTGCGCAGATTTCTTAGTACGCAAATTTGTGCGATGTCAATCGCACGGATGGGCACTACATGTACATTTTCATTGCACATTTAATTATGCGCAGCTATATGTCGCACTCACGTACAGCAGATTTATATGCAGATTTATGTGCACATTTCTGCCGCGATGTCAGCACATACGACGTTTTGAAAGTTGAACCACGACGTTTTGAATGTTATGATGTTCTAAAACGGACAGGCAACGTCGTGGTTCAACTGTATTTATTCGCCAGCTCAAACGTAAATAAATTATTTCCTATTGCGCCCGAGTCGTCTCTATAATCTGAAACAAAGAACATTATAAATGCACAATAATGTGTACGGTACTGGGAGCACGGTTCTTCGACGAGCAGCCTACGGAGTTCGTGCTCCCTAGGTAAGACCAAAGAACGGGCAAGGGTGTCCGGATTTGCTGTGTCAATTGTTTATTTCTTAGACGATTAAACAATACATGTATACAGTCGTACCATAATGAAAACATTGTTAATACAACATTCTGCTTATAACGAGCAAAAAAATATATACATGAATATCTGTCGTGAATCTGTTTTCCTTTGCTCTCTACTGCTGAAGATGCAAGGTATCTGAATAATAAGCATTACGAAGGAATGCAGAGACTCAATATTTGACTGTAACGACATAAGTCATCCTACGTACCTTTCAACAATTACAATCCCAGGTTACTTGACACTTTTAGTTGGTTCTGTAAACTTTCCTTTACGTACCTGTCCTTAGACACGTCTGTTTTCCACCTACCATGCTTCTTTACCAGGCGGTCCGGAACGCCAACAGCAGCAGCTGCTGAGGCGCCGCCTGGCCGAAGACTATGTAAGCCAAATTTGGTGGGATCTTCTCCATCAGCCTTCAAAGCGCCTTTTAAAATATCCCTACAAGTTGAATAGGACAATTGCCCCTTTCTAGGCACATGAGACATTGTACTCCTCTTAAATGTAAGTGGCTTGAATAAAAAATCATCAGACGAAAAGTCACTGAAACCTGCTAACTTGACATATTTAAGTAGCATTGCAACTGGGCAAGTGTTCAGCCCAGTAGCACTCACAAGCACCTTGGCTCCTTCACGATACTGATCTGTTTTACTTTTGTACACATCAAACTCAATATGGGAAGGAAACATTTTTGTATCACACAGTCTTAAGTTTATCTCGTCGTTGTTCCTGAAAAAAACCAGCAAAAGAAATTAACAACATAGCACACGTTCTAGTGTCCATTAAGTTATCACTTTGTCCAAATTTTAGGACTATTCTGTTTAACATTTGGGCCGTTATTGGCTCTTTAGGTTCCGTTTTCCGAGAGGAAAGCCTTTTCATTCCATCTAAAGCCAACTTAAGAAACTTTGTGTTGCAAGGGTTGCTGGAAGCTGTAGGTGAACAGTCAATGTGCCACTTTATTGCATAAAAGGCAGTTTCAATTATTGAATACGGAGTGCCTTTGTTGTGTAAGTAGACGAAGTACCTTGCCAACTCCAGATGCGATTTAGGGAAAACGGAGACTCCATTAGTCAAACACCAGGCCTTCCAGGCTGAAAAGGCTCTCTTGTATTTGGCAACTGTGCTCGGGGCTCTGGATGCGAACAGCACATGTTGTAAATCTATGTGATGTGGGGTATCCCTGTGGACAAAGAAGCAAATGTATAAATCATAGTTTCTCATGCGAGAACAAGTCGACTCTGTATACGCAATCCGCACCTACTGTATTTTCGCCTGGCGTACGTGATGGCAATAACGTCCATGTGGACGACCAAACAATTATACACAATGTATAGCCAAAACTTTCGAACAGAAAGATTCTATTCTAAACGTCATTATCACAACTTGTGAATGCATTCAATCTGCTTCCTTAATAGGAAGAGAGAAACATTACCAACAATCTCATTCTTGAGTATACCCAGTGGATTTATAACTCCATTTCTGTACTGTACAGAAATGTGCCCAGTGGCTTTCCAAGGTGGCAGACAACCCAAGCTTATAAAGTACCGTCCAGCCTCACGCAGAGCACGCCGCTCTTCAACTTGTTCGAACCAAACACTATTTCTCTACTCAAGGCATCGGCCAGGGCATTCTCTTCCCTAGGCACCCACTGTATAGTCAAATCAATATTGTGCACTTTACACTCTCTAAAAATGTCTAAACTCAGTTGTTGTAACTCGTGGACCATGCTGCCCTTGTTTACTATGGAAACTTCGCCTTTGTTGTCCGTGAACACTTTCACTGTTTTATCGGTGATTCTCGGAAGAAAGGATTTTATGGCCAGTGCCACGCCTTTCAATTCCCTCCATGTGGAGCTTTTACCTACTTCTTCGGCTGTCCATGCTTGTCTGAAATGAATGCCTCCGCACTGTGCTGCCCATGCGCCACACCCAGAGTGGCTTGCGTCTGAGAACATGATGACCTGTGGTAAGGAATAGTCCGAAACATACCTTTTATTTAAATTAACCAACTCGCGTTTCCAAAAGAATACCTCTTCTACCACTCCACTGTCCTGGGCCAACTTAAAAACCCTATCCCAGTTAGGATGTTCCTTGACTACCTCATAGTAAAGATACCTTGATTGTAGCTGTGCAATAGGACCCACCACGGAACGAAGGGAAATTACTTTTCCTGCCAAAGAGGCTAACATTCTGGCTGTCACGTAGGGTAAAGACGCCTGAATCTTAGCAATGGTGTTCAGAATATCTGAAACTCTGCGGTCTGTCACTTGGACTAAACCTTCTTTAGCATCCCAAGAAAAACCCAACCAATCGAGTTTTGAGGTGGGTACTCACACCGATTTCTCACCGATGGGTCAAAACCTGCAGCTACACTCTAAAAAACATCTGGTGAAATTTCACCAGAGTCTGGTTAAAATTTCACCAGATTCCTGGTCCGTATACCACCCACTCTTTCCTGGTTAATTTCACCAGGATTTTCTGGTGAATGTACGTCAACCAAAATCCTGGTAAAAAATACCAGGACACATTGGTGAAATTTCCTGGTTATTTTCAACCACATTCCTACCACAGACAAATTAGATTCAGTAGAATGTACAAGTACTTCACGATAAGCCTGAATGCTATACGATAAGCCTAACTACTACACAACTATAACCTTTTTTAATTACTACAACTTACAACTACTAATAACTTGTCGCGGTTTAAATTTATATAACGCTTATCTCCGCCATGATGAAGTCACGGTTTCACCAAAAATATTTCGTGCTAAAATACAAAAAAGAAATTTCATAAACAATTGGTTTTTTTCTTATGTTTGCAAGAGTCAAAATGTTATCATTGATTCGTGAGAAAAATTACATATTTCGGTAAAGAAAGTGCATTTTTAGACTAAACGCCATACTTTAACATGATTTTTGTGAGCACAAGTTTCGTGAGTCCTGATTGGTCAGTTGGAAGACGGCCACGTCACAGAATTTCACCAGATTTATGTTGAATTAATTTACCTAAAACCAGGATGATAATAAACATGGTTTGATCATAACCAGTATCATGTTGATATGTTTGGTGATAACCAGTATAATGTTAATATATGGTTCACCAGGACATTTTCACCAGACATTTTTTAGAGTGTAAGAGGTCACTTTTGATAGCTTTGGAGACAGCCCACCACTCTGGCTTAGTTTGGGTAAATCCACCAGTCGTCTAGATACAATACAGTGCATACCCCCTTGTTTCGCCAATATTTTACTAAAGGTCTGAGGCATTTCGTGAATATGTAAGGTGCTGTCGAAAGGCCAAAAGGAAGGACCTGGAAGGAAAAATACCGGATCTTGCCTTCAAACTGCCAAGAAAAACTAAGAAAATCTGAATGACCAAGGAAGATTTCGATGTGGTGATAGCCTGCCTTCAAGTCAAAGGAGATCATAAAACACCCTTATTAAAGTATTCCAACGCAACTTTATGGTCCTCAAATCTGATTTTCTCTTTCCAGAGAAACGTATTCACATACCTCAGATCAAGGATAAGCCTCTTTTTACCTGCACTGTTTGTAGATACAGAAAGTGGATAAACAATACAAGGAATGTAAGATCTTTCAACAATAAGCTGATTTGATAGCAATTCTCGAATAGCGTCAACAACAAAGTCTGAATGCTGAATAGCCGACTTGTTGTTCTTGGTCACAAGCGGAGGAGGTGTGGAAATAAGCGGCAGTTTATAACCGAAAGAAATCACCTGTAAAACTTCGGGATTTGCGCCTATAAAAACCCAAAAATCCATAGCCGCTTTTAGTCTACCTCTGATAAATGGTTCTGAACAACCTTGTTCGTACTCGAAGTAGTTTTGTACGTAGACGTCTGACTCATACCCGGCTATAACTTGACCACTACGACTTTCCAACGCACCAGAACTGTCTATGCGATCTGGGGTGTTTCCAAGGTCAAGTGCACCTACAAAAACAATTGGAACATAATGAATGTCGTTTCATATTTCTGGTTATTCAATCATTTTAGTGTTGAAAATGACGGTAAATTGTACAAATCCTTGAACAACTTGCGCTTCGTGCACTGCGTAAAGCAACTTCCAATCCGGAATCATGGCTTTTGGTCTCTTTAGCCGATCATAACTATGGTGTTCTATATAGGACACTTATCTGTTATCGTCGTGTTTGTGAGTAGAGCGTCGTGCGTGTGGAGAGCTCCGTCGTGCGTGTGAGCAAAACCGTCGTGCCTGTGGAGAGCTCCGTCGTACGTGTGAGCAAAACCGTCGTGCCTGTGGAGAGCTCCGTCGTACGTGTGAGCAAAACCATCGTGCCTTTGGAGAGCTCCGTCGTACGTGTGAGCAAAACCGTCGTGCCTGTGAGTAAAGCCGTCGTATGGTGTACTATTAAGGTCACTAAAACGGCGCGCTGAGTGTTGTTTAACGGCGTAATGATTGTTGTTTAGCGGCGCGTTGTTTAGCGGCGCGAGTGGATGATGGCCTGGGGAAACATTTGATATCGAGGGGGTTGCCTTTAAAATTGTGACGTCATGTTGACCTCGAGAATAAATATGTAGTGTTTTGGCCCTGGGAATATTCAAAGTAAAGGAATTTTTCTTCAATTCAACTATACACGCACCCCCCAAAAGCTGTTTTTGTGTCTTCCCTCTGCTGTGCAGTGTTACCCAGTACCCCTCTGATCAAGTGGTAGGCTCAAATGTTCGCGCTTTTGGGGGAGTGAACACAAGAGGTCGCTCTTCGTCTTTTTTTGTGGACGCGTACATTGCAGTAAACTTTGCATAAATCCATGGTGGAAGTAAACCAATAAAACATAAATTTATAATTTTCTTCCGAAATTTTCTTATGAAAGTACCTGCTCGTCAAATCAGAGATGGATGCAAAGTATACCAGAAACATTTTAAATATAAAAGAAATATAAATAAAATATAAAAGAAATGTTAGACTTGATTAAGCCTGGTGAGGGCTTAAACATAATGAAGTTTTCAAGAACAACCAATAGAAGCATGAACAGGAATCCTGAAGTCGTCATTGAACTGGAAGGCATGATGTGTGGATTGTTTTCATTCATTATTTCATTCTTTTATTTTACCACATTATCTCATGGAGAATAGGACATTAGAACATGCATGTACAATGTACATGCATGTTCTAATACTATTTACATGAGAAAATGTTGTAACACCACAGACAAACAAATGTATAAATGTATACATGATATGTAATGTATTAAGGCAATAATGTGGTACGTCTTAATACATTACATTATTATAGTGATGGGACTAGGCCCTAGCCTAGACATTTATACATTGTTTTTCTGGGTTTATCTCTTTGTGTAAACGATTGATTTATCAACAACCGCACTAATTTGGACTACTCTTCCGTATTTTTATCACTAGTGTTTGCACTTACAGCTATACTTATCTAGTAGAAAAGCGGCAATTTGTCGGTAGGCAGGTTTCAAATAAACTGAAATGTACGCCCCCCCCCCTTTCAAAAAAAACTTGAAAGAAGAAGAGCGACCTCTTGTGATCATTCCTAAAAAGCGCGAACATTTTGGAGCCTACAACTTGATCAGAGGGGTACTGGGTAACACTGCAGAGCAGAGGGAAGACACAAAAAGGGCAGTGTATTAAAAAACAGCTTTTGGGGGGTACGTGTATAGTTGAATTGAAGAAAAATCCCTTTACTTTGAATATTCCCAGGGCCAAAACACTACATATTTATTCTCGAGGTCAACATGACGTCACAATCAAATGTTTCCCCTGGCCATCATCCACTCGCGCCGCTAAACAACGCGCCGCTAAACAACAATCATTACGCTGCTAAACAACACTCGCCGCGCCGTTTTAGTGACCTTAATAGTACACCATACGACGGCTTTACTCACAGGCGCGGCACGACGGTTTTGCTCACACGTACGACGGAGCTCTCCACACGCACGACGCGCGCTCTACTCACACGCACGACGATAACAGATAAGTGTCCTATATAGAACACAATAAAAACCCAATTACAGACGCCCAGATAAAAACACTAAACACAACGGGGCGTACCGCATGTACAAAATAAATGGATGCAGTCCTTGGTTTTCGTATGCACGACTTTTATACCTTTTTCTATAAGACCCTATCTAGATATGATTATTTAGGTATATAATTCACCAAAATTAACTTTGAAAAAAAACCGAAAAGAAAGCAACACTACGATTCGAACCCACAACCTATGGATATCGAGACAGGTATATTATCCACCAGACTATCGCATATGTCATATGTTCTGTATAGGAGAATACACGAGAAAGTGTGGATTCGTAATTACGAATTCACGAGGCGCAAAGCGCCGAGTGGATTCTTAAATACGAATCCACACTTGCGAGTGTATTCTCTGACTTAAACCATTGCGTGAAAAGAAGTATTGTTATTAACTACCCAGTTGAGTGGAGATGAAAAGGCATGCATGTATCGTGGCCATAGACGTAATTTACATAAGGCCAACTAAAAAAAAAAATATGTTTAGCGTCACCGCGCGCTTCTTTTTTTAGAGGCCGCCTCCTTTTCTTTTTTTTCACAAAAATAATAAATTGTATTATCTTTAAAAATAATAATAATAATAATAACTAGAACTACGTCTGTTCGAGGAACAGAACATAGGGCCTTTTCACATTCCCCCCCCCCCCCCCCCCCCCGTAAATTTTAAACACATTAAAAGTAATGAAAACGAATTTAGGTTATTTAAACAGATTAAAGGTAATTCAAAGTGATTAAAACGATAACGTCACACATTTGTAAACTTTTGGTGAACTACCTAACCAACCCAATACACAATTATTTTTATTTTAGCATGATCCGTTGCTGAGATATGGCTTCAAGGTCTTAAAACGTAATACAATTGAATGATGGCTTCAAGTCTTTTCATTCTAACTTCCGGTCTGGTGACGTCATATTTTTTGTCTCCCAGTCAAATTGTTTCTAACATGAAGCTATTATATACATCAATTATAAAGTGATTTCAGCAAACTTCGCCACACACATCAACTGAATATTAATTTTGAACCTGCCGCCAGAGGGTGCTATAACATGTTATGACGTCGCCGGTAATTATTTTGAAAAGTACATCTAGCCGAACACTAACATCGTTTAAAGTAAGTTCATATCATTTTTCACTTTCAAATTATAAGGCACTTTCGGTTTGGACCGAAAGGAAGGGTCACGTGATTTCTCACACACGAGATAAAATGAAGATCCTGGATTATCCTATCAATTGCCACAAACCTAAAGTCCCGGTCTTTTGCGCGTGATTTGTTATCGATTTTTTTAAGATTAAATACATGTAATATGACGTCACGTTACCCCCTGATGACGTCACCGTGATGTCTGTCTGCTAGACACGAGCTCACTATAGGGTCTTCACTTGGGTAAAGTTTTGTTTGGATACGACTTGTTATGAAAAGTGCTTGTACGAAAGAACGTGTACAAAGTCTATTGCATTTTGGTCCCAAAAAGAAAAAGAAAAAAGAAGTAAAACAAAAATCAGAACAAAAACAAAGGCTTTTTCGCAAAATTGCGAAAAAGCCAATTAAAAAAGATAATACAATTTTAAGATCGTAATTTGGACTTTAGCATCACTGTGTACATGCTGTGAAAATATATTTGTTTCTAATGGGAAGGCTAGGGTGTGACGTGTATGGTGCATACATGATCGACCCACATGAATTTTAATTTGTAGTCGTGGGTGAGACATGTTTTAATTTCAAATAGAATGATAGGGCGTGACATGTTCACTACATGACCCATATTAAAATGTGTCGAGCGGCTATTAAAAAGAAAAGAAAAAAAGGCCTCCTCCTTCCTTCTAAAAAAAAGACAAACATGCTTATTTTATTATTTGGCCTAAAGGGAGGTTCTCGAGGCTCTTACGTAATCAGGGTTGGATTAGGGTTGAGGAATTGAATAACCGTGGATTCGTAATTGTTACAAATGTAGGCAAGATAAAAACCGTTCCGAATCCACACTTTACTAAAGATTCGTAGATACGAATCCACTGTTATTGTCCAAAGCGTTGATTCGTAGATACGAATCCACACTTTTAACAATAGCGTGACGTCGTAGCAATGGTTTAATTTTGTTTAAAATGTTGATATTGTCTAATTTACAAGTCACCTATAATTCGTGTGGGCATGAATGTGAGTGAATGACGTGAATGACGTCATGCACGGATTAGACTCTGCTCCAGCCGTTCCAGTAGTGTAGACAATAATCAACATTTTAAACAGAAAGAACATAATCATATTTGCGACAGTCTGGTGGATAATGTACCTGTACCGATATCCATAGGTTGTGGGTTCGAATCCTAGTGTTGCTTTCTTTTCGTTGTTTTGTTTTAAGTTACTTTTTGTGAATTATACATCTAAATGATCTCAAAAAATTCTCATCCAGATAGAGTCTTATAGAAAAAGGTATAAAAGTCGTTTATACGAAAAACTAGGGACTGTATCCATTTATTGTGTACATGCGGTACCCCCACGTGCCGTGTTTAGTGTTCTTATCTGGGCGTCTGTAATTGGGTTTTTGATGCAGCCAGTTCTAGGTTGTGATGTCATGCACGGAGTGCCTAGATTATAGCCTCAGTCCTAGCACGGTCTTGACGCAAGGACATTCCAAGCATATAGCTAATCGCCTTCGCATGCGCGCTGAGTAGTTTTCGTTCAATGTAGTGTACGGTTATTATAGTCTGTTTCCCAGACTATTTTTCTGACTATTTCTGATAAAATATTAGGTCCGGTAGCTGCCAATGTCACGCGACCAAAACTTGAGGAATTTCTCGTTTCCGAAAATGCCCGAAATTTTCCGAACACGTTCTATTGACGGCCAGATATTATCGTTAAAGTGACTCTCACACTCTGCCGTGTAGGCCTACCGTGTGCCACCGTGCGCGAAAATGTCTGCGGACGGTGGAGAACGGCGAGGGCACACGGTGGTTCGTTATCAAAGCGGGTAACACGTTAATAGGGCGTTGGCGCTTATTTACACCCGGTGGGACCCGGCGAAAGTTTTGGGCATGTTCAAAACTTTGGCCGGCTGGCACCGGCCGCAAGTAAGCGGCAAGAGGACGGTGTTGAACGGTATGAGGACGGTATGAATACGTTATGGAAACGGTCACACTGTATGAACACGTTCACAACACGCTCATAACCCGTTACAGAACGGTGATGAACGGGCAAACAAAAATCCACCGTCTGCAACGGGTTGTAAGCGGGTTGTGAACGTGTCATATGAACGTGTTGATACCGTGCCACCGTCTTCAGCAGTCCGGGGACTCGCTCACAGGACGCTCCGAGCGGTGAGGGGACGCTAAGTGACTGGTAGGTGGCTGCTACAAACCCGGTGCACACGTTCGAGACCCGGTATGGGCCCGGTATGGAAACGGCCAAAATTGTCAACAAAAGTCAATCTGGGCGGTGAAGACGGTAGAAGCACGTTTAACACCCGGTATGCGCCCGGTGAGAACGGTCAGAAGATGGCAACGAAACGGTGAAAAGATTAATTTTATGAATTTTTTTTGCGGCCGGGGACAAGTTCGCTCAAAACCCAACGTTCTGGACTCTGTTGTTTTTTAATAGCCCGGCAGGTGGACGGTAGGCCTACACGGCAGAGTGTGAGAGCTCCATTACGTTTTCGAGTGTTTCCGGGAGTTAAGTAAAATAATGTTTAATCTCTTTTCTGGTTTTTATAAAATAAAAAGTCAACACCAGACGAAATGCCTAATAATATCACAGTCATTGTAGTCATTGTGCTATTTTTGGGAAGAGCCGTTAAAATTTGAATTGTTGCGTCGTCATAGCTACGCTGCTTGTATTGCGTCATTATCTAGTTTAGTTTTTTGACTGATATCATCTACTCACCCGTGTTCATGTAGCCTGTTATCATGGGTGTGTAACGATGTACCCCAGTCCCTATATTCCCCACATATTTACCCTAACCCTTACCTGTAGGAACTGGGGATCAAGGGCTCAGTGGGAAACATAAGATGGACCCTCTCTTCATAAGCGCATTTCAAAAACTTTGTCAATACATTTTATTTAATGCATGATTTGTCATGACTAATCTAAGTCAAGACTGTTATTAAATTAACTTTTATACCACCGACTTTTTGGTCCTTGATTACTGTACGTTTTGTGATGTTTACAAGCCAATTAGGCCAACAACAAAACAAAGTTTAGCGTCAGGCCTTTTTTTTTTTAATGGAAGGGAAGGCCCTTTTTTATTTTTCAAAAAAGCCGCCCGACACATTTTGATGCGAGTCATGTCGTGAACATGTCACACCCTATCTTCCAATTTGAAAAATAAAACATGGCTCACCCACGAATACAAATCAAAATTCATGTGGGTCGATCGTGTATAATTGTATGTATTTTATTCAAAAAGATATTAACATTTTCTTTTATCAATTTTGTTCAAAACGAAAAAGAAAAGAAAAAAGGAGGCGGCCTCAAAAAAGGAAGTGGGCGGTGACGCTAAACATGTTTTTTAATATTTATTTGGCCTTACATACAAATAGTATAAATAAATCACACTGGTGACTTCTTCAAAACTTGAATAGTCCAATGTCATCCCGTTTCATTTATTTCAGTTTAAAACAAATTAAACATGACAACCTAACTCAAAGCACTATCAACTATTGAATTACATGTAAAACGTTTCTTTTAAATCATAGATGTTGACCTTCTCCATGTGTTTTTGAAGTGACAACAATAGTCAGAAAAACGAAAGCAAATTAATATAACTTCCCTTGAAGTTTCGTGTATTGTTTTAATTTGGTGGAAAAGGTAAAATAAGTTTCAGTTTCTGAACAAATGACATAGATAGAATGGGTCATTATCTTGCATTTTAACAAGGTTCAACCCGATATAAGATTTATCCGTGAAACAGCCTCAAGCAATACACCTAAACTCCATATTATTCCAAAGTGTGTACATCACGATCTGTGTTTTTAATGTTTCTTTTTATCTTAAAATCTCACGTCCATCTTCCTAATTGCACATTAATTACAAAACTTGTCAGAATAATCAAAAACCTTTAAACAATTTGTCTCTTAATTCGTTTAAAATACAAAAATATAATACTTTACCAACACCAAAATAGTATTTTTTAACAAACTTTCAAAATATAGCATTTTAAACAACTTCAAAAACATTTTCGTTTTTTGAAAATATTTTGAAAATATTCAATGAAACTGTTAACAGTTCAAAAAGTGTCTTTTTTACACAGTAAATCATAAATGTTGACCTACACGTGTTTTTAAAGTGACAAAGTATACCGATAGTCAGAAACACCAAAGCTAATGGATATAGCTTCCCCTAAAAGTTTAATGTATCGTTTTAATTTGGGGGAAATGGTGAACGAAGTTTAAGTTTCTTTAAAAAAAAATAGTTAGAAAGGGTCTTTATCTTGCATTTTAACAAGGTTCAACCCGATATAAGATTTGTAATTCAGTTTAACAGCTTCGATTTAACTCAAGCAAAACACCTAAACTACATAATATTATCCCAAATTGTGTACATCACGATCTGTGTTTTCAATGTTTCTTTTTATCTTAGAATCTCAACGTCCATCTTCCTAATTGCACATCAATTACAAAACTTGTCAAAATAATCAAAAACCTTTAAACAGTTTGTCTCTTAATTCGTTTAAAATACAAAAATATAACACTTTACCAACACCAAAATAGTATTGTTTAACAAACTTTCCAAAATATAACATTTTAAACAACTTCAAAAACATAGTTTTGTACAAACTTTCAAATAAAACCTTTTGATAAGATTTTGTAACTTGTATCAGTTAAAAAGGAGTCCTTTTTACACATTAACTGCTAACTGGCTTTCAGCACAAAAGTATGTCATCATCTAACAATACTATCAACATCTCTATTTAATTTCCTATATCTGAGGGAAGTGCCTAATGATCGTTTTGTACAGCATTCAATGTTTGACATTGATATCCAAACCAAAAATGGAAGACATTGTTTCCACAGCTAACAAAAGTACCATTGCTTTTGCATCTTTTGGTTCTTAATGTATTTTTGGACATCAGTTCTCCCCCACACAACATCTGATATAAAATAACTCCTGTTAAGTTGGCATACCAAAGTAATAATCAGCGTAACCATCCCCTACAAAATAGATAATAACCAGAAAAGAAGAACAGCAACATAATTGAACGGTCATTTAAGTGTTTCAATATCAAAAATGGCAAAATAAAACAACACACATTAAAAGGAAATCTATTCAGCCATGATGGTTTGACTGTGAGGTGAGTATACCACAACTTCAATATATATTTTTCACTGACTGAATGACTGTCTTGCAGAACGGACAAATATTGTCATTGTCATGAATCTGGAAGCCACATGGCAGACAGCATGAATGCCCACACGGCATTAGGAATGCATCTTTACACCTGTCTGCGCAGATGTGACAAATCCGAGAGTCCGCAGGTTGCTCCTTGAAAGTAATCTGAATTTTGGAGGGAAAGGGAAATGTTTTTCTAAGAATTAAAAAATTGGTTTTATGTCGACTTACATATATTTCGATTAAGTCAAGGGAGTTGTTGCTTTTTTATGACCATTGGCATCTGTGGGATTTTAAACCGTGGTCAAACTAGGTTTAACAAAAATGTGAAAAATTTAAAAGAAAAGCATCTCTTTCAATATTTCTGTAAATACTTAATACTTAACTTAATCCAGTTCATATTTTTTTTACTATTTTAAAACCGAAATAGCAAATGTTGACTTCAAAAGAAGAGTGCATCTAATGTCGATGACCAGTTTTCATAATACAATGGTATTATGATATTTAAAAAATCAAATCTTAATTGGGTTTAAGTACTGCATGTGTTTAATCTATTTTCATCTTCCAGAAAAAAGGTACATTTCTCCAAATTTTCTTTGGACAATTTGCATCTTTACACAATACATAATTTTCCAATACATTACATACAGTTGGAGTTCCAGTTGGCACCACTATTTGGGCATCTACTGTGGCATTACTTGTTGATGCACCCTCAGTGTTGTCATCCAAGTCCTCCTGCAAAATTTAATATACGAAAATAAACTTTATTGTGATACAATAACGATTAAAGTGAATACAAAAATATATTCTATGTTTGAGTGTTTGCCAATGTCACACACATATTCAACGATTCAATGTGGAGCTCATGTTGAGAGCGGCTTACTTTATGGCACTCAGTATGGATGAAAAGGGGCATGCATCAATGGAATCTCTGGGCATTGTGTGCCTGAGAGATGTTATTGAAACTAAAAACCTCTATTGTTTAGCCCATACATGTGCTGCGCTACTATTGCTGGGACGCTGGACGGCGAAAAGGCATGGGAAATTGTTGAATCATCGGTTTAACCTTTTATGAAAATTAAATATCTTCCTCAACGATGTACACAATTTCCTTGATAGGACAACATAATATAACGATGTTGAACACATTTTTGCAACTAAACAAAAAGTAAAATACTTAAGAAATAGTTATCAAAAACTGTCTTATGTAACGCATTAAACCCGCCACTGTGTAGTTTGTGTGTCAATCGCACTTGAACTCGCGTAATCGTATCTGCGCCGTTTTTAGAATTTAGTGTCTGTTTAGTTGTAAACATTTCTTCTTCCCCTAGATGTGTAGCCTCACATGTATGAGATAAGATGCACTGCGAAAATGGTCGCATGTTCTGCATCGTTATGTCATGCTGTCCTGTCAGGGAAATTGTGTTACCCGTATGAGCAAGGCACCTAATTCACCTGAAAACGGTTTTCTCATGTCTTTGTGTACAAAACCTATAGTGCTGCCAGTGTCACACCAATGGCGGTGCGGTGTGGTGCGCAGCACAGGAATGTACGGGCTAAGAGATTGATCTGTAGCTAATTCATTGGATTGGTTATTTAATAAGAATACCAAGGGAGAATAATATACGGTACTAGAAGAGAACCTGCGCCTGGGATTGGCAACTTACCAACTGTTCGAATAATGTTTGTGGACTGAGGCTGAAATCTGGTAGAGAGCTTGATTCTGAAGTTGACTACATGTATGTACAAAAATAAGAATCACATTGTTTACATAATGTAGGCCTACCTACAGTCACGTTTCATGGACGGGCTATCAATGCTAATTACACTGTATACCGTGTGGAGAGATGTATTTCCCTACAATATAATGCCCAGACTCACATTTCAAACAGTTTTGGGTGGACTCTGAGTTTAAAAATAAACGAGTCACTTGTGAAAACTTTACAAATGCGGGCAGTGCCCCACAAGTCAAAACAGAAAGTCATTTGAAAATGGCATAGTACAAATACAAAACCACGATACTTCAATTTAAAACCAAAGGTGGACTCAAATGTTTCCTGAATGTGTACATATGATTCCATAATAATTGCATTTGTCCCTGCAGTGAAATTATATAATTTCCCACGATGCAAATCTATTAGCGTTCGCAAATAATGTCAAAATTGTCTTACAAGTGGTATAACACTTCTAAAAATGTAGAAAGTGTTTTGTGCAACTTTAAACAGCGTTTTAAATTAAAATGTATGTCTATTTCATTGGCTATTTAATATTTTGCTAGTATAGATAAGTATTATTTATAGGAAGCAAAACATGTGTAGCAAAATTACCTGTAGCTGATCAGTATCTGATTCATAGTGGTTGTCTGTAGTGACAGGGGTCGCCATTGTGGATGTTGATGTTTTCTCCTGGTGGATAATTAATTGATTATTTAAGAACCGTGCGTTTCATTAGCATGTAACACCACAACTGGCCCACTTCTCAGAGAATAGAACGATTCGAGACAAAAATGACCTTGATAAAAGCCGCCCAGTTGTCAAAGTTTGTCAAAGCTTCTATTCTGATGTACTGCTGCAATTTAGGGACTTAAAGTTCCAATCTATTGACATGTACATTTCTTTCAATCGCACTCACCCCTGCCCTTGGCCATCAGGTAAAAACATATGAACACCCATCTAAAATGGTATAGATCGAATCTTAGGGTCCTTTCGTGTCAAATCAACCGATGTGGTTACGGGTCACCTCTCAAATTTTGCTGAAATTCATTTCTAATACTCATCTATAAATATAATGAACGCATGCACAACAACAATATATATATATATAAAATCAAAATTAAGGCCCCTCAAAGTGGGCGTGGCATCCCCTTTCGTTTTGTAATCAGTTTTGGAACGCCTTTAAAATACAACGCTGTAAATTGGTACCTGTGGTGACTTTTTATGAGTGTGAAGGATATCATCAAACTCTTTGTATACAATTTTGTATTACTCACACATACCTGTTGTGTAGTAAAAACATACACCCTTGTACGTGACGGATTTCCGTGCTGGTCGATGACATTCTGCAAATCGAAGTTGTCCCTCTGGATGATCTGTTGGAATATTCCAATTCCATCAACGTGAAATTCTCCAATGGGCCCCATACAGCTCCTCCCATCAGGGAAAAATAGCCTCTTTCCCATGTCCTGCAGACTTTCATAACTCGAGTCAAGCTCCACTGTAACACATCTTGTTCCACCTCCCCTTGCGAACCTCACCCCCTTGTGCTCCGTCATGTTGTTCTGCCGATTCATCCAACCGAAATTTATTCTCGCTGTTCTGGATTTGGTAGGACAAACCCGTTTCTGAAAGACACAAAATTAATAAACAAAAACCAAATATTAAATAAATAAATAATATAATAATAAAATAGCTACGAAGAATTTATGTTATTCAGTTGTTCCTGAAGTGTTCTTTTTTGCCCCTTGGCGGTCACTGAAAGGAAGAAAAAAATGGACAGCTTAATATTACATTTGTGTAAATAAAGTATCCATAGCAGGAATACTCAGAACAACATGACAGAGCACAAGGGGGTGAGGTTTGCTCATTTTAATCTTTCCTTCTGTAATCTATTGATCTTGTATAACAAAAACTTTTGCAACACTCAAGGCATGTGGGTGAGTATTCCTGCTATGGATACTTTATTTACACAAATGTAATATTAAGCTCTCAAATTTTGCTGAAATTCATTTCTAATACTCATCTATAAATATAATGAACGCATGCACAACAACAATATATATATATATAGAATTTGTCGTGTACACATTCAATGAGGGACAGCTTGTCAAAGCTCTTGACAGATTCAGAATTGGTGAGAATTAATGTTTGTAAACGCTAATTATAACTATAAAAAGAACATTTAAATTTCCAAACCTGATTATGCTTTATACCTTTCCACGGTTTTCTCTTTGTAGATTTGGCAACTTTAGAGTTGTGTTTTGTTTTTAATTGACATGTAAATTCCCTAGACAAATTTAAGTGACTATCCAACATCCGTCGTGGTGAATGTGTCACTGAACCCTTATTTTAATATCATTAAAATGCTGATTTCCCTTTTAACCTCATCCCTGTAGTTAATCTTGAAGACGTTGACAGTACATCTCCAGGAGTAGCAAAAACAGGTACCTTTCATACACATATTAAACTTTGCTTGTCGAGCTTTGTAAACAGATGATAGACAATGAGAACTTTGCAAACTAAAGAAGAAAGTTGTTACTAAGGCACAGTAGCTCATTTTAATCTTTCCTTCTGTAATCTATTGATCTTGTATAACAAAAACTTTTGCAACACTCAAGGCATGTGGGTGAGTATTCCTGCTATGGATACTTTATTTACACAAATGTAATATTAAGCTGTCCATTTTTTTCTTCCTTTCAGTGACCGCCAAGGGGCAAAAAAGAACACTTCAGGAACAACTGAATAATCTGTGTTCTAAGTCTAAGGTATGACGTAATAAAATGAATACGTAGTTTTGATGTTACTAAGTCCATTATCGCTCTCATTGTCAGAATGCGAACTTGGCGAAGGGTTGGGTGCTCACAAACTGGATATTGAAAACAATTAAGATCAATGAATGATCAATAAAATAATGATAATGCACAGTGGAAGTAAAATTGAAACAATGATGTGTAACCACCAGTTATTTTCGGAACTATCAGCTCTTTCAAGATTTTAGTGTTCAGTGTTAGCTCAAAGGTATAAGGCCTGGTTGATGATTCAATAGTGTTTATTGACCTAAACAGTTTGAAATTAGCTCATTAAAAATATTTCATTAATAGACAAATAATTGTTTGAACCCCCATATAACATTGCGTGAATGACCAATTAAGAGCAGACCCTATGACAAACTTGGAAATGAGCAGTTTTCACCAAGATTGTTCTTATCTGATCAAAAGTTAATGAGGCATGAACTGCTAGTTCAGGGTACCACTGCCCATGAGTTTACTGACACAAATATCTACACAATTTCACAGGTTCTTGTTTATAATGTGAAGTGTTAAAAAGTGTTAAATGTTATTATGAAAGTAACTTTGAATCTTAAAAATCGACCAAATATATCTCTAGAAATTGAATAAGCAAGAGGTCATGCTCTTCAGCATGTCTGTTATTTGACACCGGCAGTTATTTAGAATATGGTTTTGCTTTTAAAATCTGCAAATAATTCCACATATACTTTTTAACCAGGTTAAATTCTCCAAATTTGTACCCTTGCGGTTTTCTTCGTAGCTATTTTATTATTATATTATTTATTTATTTAATATTTGGTTTTTGTTTATTAATTTTGTGTCTTTCAGAAACGGGTTTGTCCTACCAAATCCAGAACAGCGAGAATAAATTTCGGTTGGATGAATCGGCAGAACAACATGACGGAGCACAAGGGGGTGAGGTTCGCAAGGGGAGGTGGAACAAGATGTGTTACAGTGGAGCTTGACTCGAGTTATGAAAGTCTGCAGGACATGGGAAAGAGGCTATTTTTCCCTGATGGGAGGAGCTGTATGGGGCCCATTGGAGAATTTCACGTTGATGGAATTGGAATATTCCAACAGATCATCCAGAGGGACAACTTCGATTTGCAGAATGTCATCGACCAGCACGGAAATCCGTCACGTACAAGGGTGTATGTTTTTACTACACAACAGGTATGTGTGAGTAATACAAAATTGTATACAAAGAGTTTGATGATATCCTTCACACTCATAAAAAGTCACCACAGGTACCAATTTACAGCGTTGTATTTTAAAGGCGTTCCAAAACTGATTACAAAACGAAAGGGGATGCCACGCCCACTTTGAGGGGCCTTAATTTTGATTTTATATATATATATATATTGTTGTTGTGCATGCGTTCATTATATTTATAGATGAGTATTAGAAATGAATTTCAGCAAAATTTGAGAGGTGACCCGTAACCACATCGGTTGATTTGACACGAAAGGACCCTAAGATTCGATCTATACCATTTTAGATGGGTGTTCATATGTTTTTACCTGATGGCCAAGGGCAGGGGTGAGTGCGATTGAAAGAAATGTACATGTCAATAGATTGGAACTTTAAGTCCCTAAATTGCAGCAGTACATCAGAATAGAAGCTTTGACAAACTTTGACAACTGGGCGGCTTTTATCAAGGTCATTTTTGTCTCGAATCGTTCTATTCTCTGAGAAGTGGGCCAGTTGTGGTGTTACATGCTAATGAAACGCACGGTTCTTAAATAATCAATTAATTATCCACCAGGAGAAAACATCAACATTCACAATGGCGACCCCTGTCACTACAGACAACCACTATGAATCAGATACTGATCAGCTACAGGTAATTTTGCTACACATGTTTTGCTTCCTATAAATAATACTTATCTATACTAGCAAAATATTAAATAGCCAATGAAATAGACATACATTTTAATTTATGTCGATGACATTCTGCAAATCGAAGTTGTCCCTCTGGATGATCTGTTGGAATATTCCAATTCCATCAACGTGAAATTCTCCAATGGGCCCCATACAGCTCCTCCCATCAGGGAAAAATAGCCTCTTTCCCATGTCCTGCAGACTTTCATAACTCGAGTCAAGCTCCACTGTAACACATCTTGTTCCACCTCCCCTTGCGAACCTGTACAAAAAATGTACAAATGCGGGCAGTGCCCCACAAGTCAAAACAGAAAGTCGTTTGAAAATGGCATAGTACAAATACAAAACCACGATACTTCAATTTAAAACCAAAGGTGGACTCAAATGTTTCCTGAATGTGTACATATGATTCCATAATAATTGCATTTGTCCCTGCAGTGAAATTATATAATTTCCCACGATGCAAATCTATTAGCGTTCGCAAATAATGTCAAAATTGTCTTACAAGTGGTATAACACTTCTAAAAATGTAGAAAGTGTTTTGTGCAACTTTAAACAGCGTTTTAAATTAAAATGTATGTCTATTTCATTGGCTATTTAATATTTTGCTAGTATAGATAAGTATTATTTATAGGAAGCAAAACATGTGTAGCAAAATTACCTGTAGCTGATCAGTATCTGATTCATAGTGGTTGTCTGTAGTGACAGGGGTCGCCATTGTGGATGTTGATGTTTTCTCCTGGTGGATAATTAATTGATTATTTAAGAACCGTGCGTTTCATTAGCATGTAACACCACAACTGGCCCACTTCTCAGAGAATAGAACGATTCGAGACAAAAATGACCTTGATAAAAGCCGCCCAGTTGTCAAAGTTTGTCAAAGCTTCTATTCTGATGTACTGCTGCAATTTAGGGACTTAAAGTTCCAATCTATTGACATGTACATTTCTTTCAATCGCACTCACCCCTGCCCTTGGCCATCAGGTAAAAACATATGAACACCCATCTAAAATGGTATAGATCGAATCTTAGGGTCCTTTCGTGTCAAATCAACCGATGTGGTTACGGGTCACCTCTCAAATTTTGCTGAAATTCATTTCTAATACTCATCTATAAATATAATGAACGCATGCACAACAACAATATATATATATATAAAATCAAAATTAAGGCCCCTCAAAGTGGGCGTGGCATCCCCTTTCGTTTTGTAATCAGTTTTGGAACGCCTTTAAAATACAACGCTGTAAATTGGTACCTGTGGTGACTTTTTATGAGTGTGAAGGATATCATCAAACTCTTTGTATACAATTTTGTATTACTCACACATACCTGTTGTGTAGTAAAAACATACACCCTTGTACGTGACGGATTTCCGTGCTGGTCGATGACATTCTGCAAATCGAAGTTGTCCCTCTGGATGATCTGTTGGAATATTCCAATTCCATCAACGTGAAATTCTCCAATGGGCCCCATACAGCTCCTCCCATCAGGGAAAAATAGCCTCTTTCCCATGTCCTGCAGACTTTCATAACTCGAGTCAAGCTCCACTGTAACACATCTTGTTCCACCTCCCCTTGCGAACCTCACCCCCTTGTGCTCTGTCATGTTGTTCTGCCGATTCATCCAACCGAAATTTATTCTCGCTGTTCTGGATTTGGTAGGACAAACCCGTTTCTGAAAGACACAAAATTAATAAACAAAAACCAAATATTAAATAAATAAATAATATAATAATAAAATAGCTACGAAGAAAACCGCAAGGGTACAAATTTGGAGAATTTAACCTGGTTAAAAAGTATATGTGGAATTATTTGCAGATTTTAAAAGCAAAACCATATTCTAAATAACTGCCGGTGTCAAATAACAGACATGCTGAAGAGCATGACCTCTTGCTTATTCAATTTCTAGAGATATATTTGGTCGATTTTTAAGATTCAAAGTTACTTTCATAATAACATTTAACACTTTTTAACACTTCACATTATAAACAAGAACCTGTGAAATTGTGTAGATATTTGTGTCAGTAAACTCATGGGCAGTGGTACCCTGAACTAGCAGTTCATGCCTCATTAACTTTTGATCAGATAAGAACAATCTTGGTGAAAACTGCTCATTTCCAAGTTTGTCATAGGGTCTGCTCTTAATTGGTCATTCACGCAATGTTATATGGGGGTTCAAACAATTATTTGTCTATTAATGAAATATTTTTAATGAGCTAATTTCAAACTGTTTAGGTCAATAAACACTATTGAATCATCAACCAGGCCTTATACCTTTGAGCTAACACTGAACACTAAAATCTTGAAAGAGCTGATAGTTCCGAAAATAACTGGTGGTTACACATCATTGTTTCAATTTTACTTCCACTGTGCATTATCATTATTTTATTGATCATTCATTGATCTTAATTGTTTTCAATATCCAGTTTGTGAGCACCCAACCCTTCGCCAAGTTCGCATTCTGACAATGAGAGCGATAATGGACTTAGTAACATCAAAACTACGTATTCATTTTATTACGTCATACCTTAGACTTAGAACACAGATTATTCAGTTGTTCCTGAAGTGTTCTTTTTTGCCCCTTGGCGGTCACTGAAAGGAAGAAAAAAATGGACAGCTTAATATTACATTTGTGTAAATAAAGTATCCATAGCAGGAATACTCACCCACATGCCTTGAGTGTTGCAAAAGTTTTTGTTATACAAGATCAATAGATTACAGAAGGAAAGATTAAAATGAGCTACTGTGCCTTAGTAACAACTTTCTTCTTTAGTTTGCAAAGTTCTCATTGTCTATCATCTGTTTACAAAGCTCGACAAGCAAAGTTTAATATGTGTATGAAAGGTACCTGTTTTTGCTACTCCTGGAGATGTACTGTCAACGTCTTCAAGATTAACTACAGGGATGAGGTTAAAAGGGAAATCAGCATTTTAATGATATTAAAATAAGGGTTCAGTGACACATTCACCACGACGGATGTTGGATAGTCACTTAAATTTGTCTAGGGAATTTACATGTCAATTAAAAACAAAACACAACTCTAAAGTTGCCAAATCTACAAAGAGAAAACCGTGGAAAGGTATAAAGCATAATCAGGTTTGGAAATTTAAATGTTCTTTTTATAGTTATAATTAGCGTTTACAAACATTAATTCTCACCAATTCTGAATCTGTCAAGAGCTTTGACAAGCTGTCCCTCATTGAATGTGTACACGACAAATTCCCTGAAGTCGGTGTCGAAACTCTGAAGTTGTTGATTTTCTGTCAATTTCAGTTCCTGTTAGTCAAAATTGATACATTGTTATAAATGCACATCATAATGTACATTCCAAATTTACAGTCTACGAATTATGATCATTATTTTAGGCTTAGCCCTTAACCCTAAACTTTGAAAAGTTTACATTAAATCCTGATTAAATGTCTGTTTTCTTTCCCCCCTTCTTTCACATTGTCTACATGGGACCTCTACATGTACCACTCTACTTGCTCTATACCAATTGCATGAAAGCTTTTTGCACGTTTAACGTTTGTACAAACAGTACACGTTTGTCACCATGCGGTCAGTGAAAGCACTGTTCTATATTGCTCAGTCCGGTAAACAATGTTTAATTTACTCCGCCAGAGAATATCAAATTCCACACGGCGTTCCCTATAGTATTAACCATAGCCATACATACGCCTTGTAAATGAACTTTCAGTCTGATGGGTTGAAGTACCCATTGACCCAGAAAAGTTGTTTTGGCAACACTTTACTTGTCTTGTTGTCCCCGTTGGGCTATACAATTTCTTTTTGGCTGGAATAACATGTTTTTTTAAGGGTCTACAGGGCCTAATACCAGTACCAGTCTATTGAGACCATAACACCGTTTGAGAAGGAATTGTGTTCAACCGGCCATTGCACGACAGCCACCATGGTCCCACGTCTACCAAATTACCATGTACAGTACGATGGCGTAATCGTGCCATTATTGGCATCGTGCGTGTGGCGCAGACTTTACGGGCCAACGTGAAGTTGATACGAAAACAATCAAATAAAACAAACAATATCTTACCCTTCTCATGTCTACAGTTTGCTCTACAAACCGCACTCTCCGTTCTCCCTCAAGGCCCATAACAACCAAGACTTTCACCTTTTGTGACTCATCGGGGTCACTTTCCATCATGGCCTGTGTTGTTGTTTTTCTAGCAGGGAAAGAACAACCGTACTGCAGCTAGCTGCGCCCCATGTGCTGATCAGACTATGTTATCTTTGATTTCCGTATTTCCAAGATATGTTATCATTGCATTTTGTGTTACTAAGATACCTTATCATTGAATTCCAGGTTACCGAGATACTTTATTGTTGAATTCCGTATTAATGAGATACATTATCATTGAATTCCGGTTTACCGAGATACCTTATTACTGCATTCCGGGTTACCGAGATACCTTATCATTGCATTTCGGGTTACTAAGATACCTCATCATTGAATTCCGGGTTACTAAGATACCTCATCATTGAATTCCGGGTTACCGAGATACCGTATCACTGCATTTCGGGTTACCGAGATACCTTATCACTGCATTCCGGGTTACCGAGATACCGTATCACTGCATTTCGGGTTACTGAGAAACCTTATCATTACTGAGATACTTATTACTGCATTCCAGGTTACCGAGATACCTTATCATTGCATTCCGGGTTACTGAGATACCGTATCACTGCATTTCGGGTTACTGAGATACCTTATCGTTGCATTTCGGGTTACCGAGATACCTTATCATTGAATTCCGGGTTACCGAGATACCGTATCACTGCATTTCGAGTTACCGAGATACCGTATCACTGCATTCCGGGTTACCGAGATACCTTATCGTTGCATTTCGTGTTACTAAGATACCTTATCACTGCATTTCGGGTTACCGAGATACCGTATCACTGCATTTCGGGTTACTGAGATACCTTATCATTGCATTTCGTGTTACTAAGATACCTTATCACTGCATTCAGGGTTACCGAGATACCTCATCGTTGCATTTCGGGTTACCGATATACCTCATCGTTGCATTTCGGGTTACCGAGATACCGTATCACTGCATTTCGGGTTACTGAGATACCTCATCGTTGCATTTCGGGTTACCCAGATACCTTATCACTGCATTTCGGGTTACTGAGATACCTTATCATTGAATTCCGGGTTACTAAGATACCTTATCATTGCATTCCGGGTTACTGAGATACCGTATCACTGCATTTCGGGTTACTGAGATACCTTATCGTTGCATTCCGGGTTACCGAGATACCTTATCATTGAATTCCGGGTTACCGAGATACCGTATCACTGCATTTCGAGTTACCGAGATACCGTATCACTGCATTCCGGGTTACTGAGATACCTTATCGTTGCATTCCGGGTTACTGAGATACCTTATCGTTGCATTCCGGGTTACCGAGATACCTTATCATTGCATTCCGGGTTACTAAGAAAAATATCTTTGAAATCCGTAATACATTGTGCATTTTTCCATGTTTCAAAGAAAAATTATCTAAGTATTGCGGTAACAGGATGGTCATTTAAGCTTCCGTACTAGACCCTGCTGAATGGACTGGGAAAAAAATTCTAACCCAGGAGGTCATTCAGGGGGTGAAACATCCCTTCAAAATAATGGTTTTGGCCAAAAGCCATAGAGTTGTGCAGACAAATCGAAATCTGATCCCATTGTGTATAGCCGCTGTCAAAAAAAGTCTCTGACATCTCTTTGAGCGGCCTTGCGGTAGATAACAAACACAGCTGTTATCAATCGTGACCCAGAAAATCCCTGGGGGGTAGTTAGAGCTGTTGGTCTTGTTATTTGTATCCTGTTGCTGTTTCATGTATGTATTGCGCAATACTGATTTCAATGTTTACATGCTTGCAATGGATGTCCTTAAAAAAATACATAAAATAGCCAGAATGTTTAAATCTTTGATATGTGTGTCCAGGGTCCTTCTAGGCATCTGTTCAAACCATTAGAACAAGATTTGGGCCCCCCCAACACAGTTATTTACCCCCCAACATAAAATGCCTACCGATGGATCCCCGTAGTGCCTCCTGGAAAAAAATGTTAGCTGGTGCCTCTGAGGGTTAACAAGTCATATTTTGTGTACATTGCCAGATATGTATCCCAGCCATGTCTGTGCCAGACTTTATTTCTAAGTCACATACATTAGTCCGGGAGCTTATGACACGAAATTAAGTCCCGTAGGCACCGAATGATTAGAACATGCCACCTATCTAGATACCTAAATCAGACCCTCAGGAATAAGAAAAACCATGTTGGCAAAATGTTAAGTGTGGCAGAGGGCGGCCATCTTAGATTTCAAAATGGCCGCCATTTTTAGCCTCTTTTTGGCCTAAATCAACGTTTAAATGTCATATGAAATCAATCTTTGAGGCTGTAAACCCCCTATTGTTCATGTCAAAGGTTGAAACTTTACAATTTTTATTTGCAGGAAAAAAAACATGAATGGCTGCCATCTTGCTTTTCAAAATGGCTGCCCTTTTTAATTTTTGATGAATATGTTTTCCTTTCAATGTCTCAAGAATTTTATGTGGCCAAAAGTATCTATAATTAACAAATAATTGTAGCTGTAAGTTGTACACATGCAACATGTGTAATTGGACAGAAGTTATGTTCGCTGTCCCTCGTATCGACGAGACATATGCGCTGGTGGGTGGGTGCAGAGTGGTTTTCCACTCTCGATTTAGCGTCTGGGTATTGGCAGGTTGACCTCGATGAGGATGCCAGCCAGAAGTCAACCTTTGTAGTGCGGAACGGTTTATACAGGTGGCGATGCATGCCCTTTGGTCTTTGCAACGCCCCTGCTACCTTTGAAAAGGTGATGGAGAAGGTGATGGCAGGTCGTCAGTGGGACATCCTGCTGATATACCTGGACGATGTCATTATGTTTGGCAAGACTGTGAAAGAAGGAATTGAACGACTACGAGTCGTCTTCTCCAGGTTGAGGTGACTTCACCGTTGCATGCGCTTACTGAAAAGTCGCGTGAGTTCCAGTGGACAGATGCCTGCCAACATGCATTTGTTGGGTTAAAGCAGAGGCTGCAGACAGCACCGGTGTTGGCATACCCGTTCCTGATAGCGACTACATCTTAGATACAGATGCTAGTGGAGATGGGATTGGGGCAGTTTTGTCTCAGATCCATGACGGGGAAGAGAAGGTCCTCGACTTTGCGAGCCGTAAACTCAACAAGGCAGAGAACTTGGAGAGAACTTCTGGCGGAAGTTGTCTACCTCAGGAAGTTCAGACAGTATATGTATAGTCAGAAGGTGATACTCTAAACCGATCATGCTGCTTTTAGGTGGTTGCTTAATTTTAAGGATCCCGAGGGTCAGCTTGCCAGGTAGTTGGAAGTGATCAGCGAGTACGATTTGACGATTCAACACAGACCTGGACGGAAGCATGGAAATGCTGATGGGTTGTCCCAGAAGGCCTGCAAACAGTGTGGTCGTGCTGACGCTGATGAAGCGCCCGAGACAGTTGGGGCTGCCAATAAGGCCAAGGTGACAACGACCAGTGATGTTGACGATGGTCGCCATGAGGTTGACTCTGACGTGCCGATCTCAGAGGCAAGGGTGAGGGGCATTTTTGCTCAACCACACTTGCCTAAGGATGCAGTCAAAGAGGGTCAACTTGGTGACGGAAGTATTGGTTGGATGATTAGTCGGGCACAGTCGGCCCAGTTTAGAGACTGTGTCAGCCTCTGGTCCTCTTGTGATCAGTTGGAGGTGCTTGGAAGTCCGACGATGGGAAGTCGGTGAGGTTGCGACTACTACTTCCTGGGAGATTTAGAGAGGTCGTACTTCAGGAGCTGCATGGTAGCCGGACGAGTGACCATACAAAGCATAGAAATTTAGCTTCCACTGGCATTCCTAAAAAATACCAAAATTCATAACAAGTAACAGATCATAATACAATATACACTGCATCCAATGCCAGAGCTGCAACCGAGCCACTCACATGTCACTAACAAATCAATCACAAATCACTTCGTCAAAGTTCATCAACAGCTCGCGAGTCGACCAAAAATGAATGATGCGTGACCGACTTGCAGCGACCCGCGACCAGAACACTGATATACAACACTACAAAGAGACGATAAACACGACATGTATAACAAATTAATGATGAACCAGCTATTAAACAATCCTAAGATATGCATCAGCAATTACCTCTTGACACACGTATTGAAAAGGTGGATGGCATTTTGAACAAATTAATTTCTAGTGCGACAGAGTGAAATGGGTGGAACACAAAGGAGGATGCCAGATATGTTGAATTTAAAATGATTATTCACTGGGTGTGAGGAGTCATGCATAATTGTGTTAACTTTCAACAAAACCCGATGCTCAAACAAGGAAACAATTGAGGGAAGATTCGAATTAATTATACGTTGGGCAATCTTCCTGGGTCTTTCTAACTTCTTGGTGTTTTCTTTTGACAAGTTACCAAAGTTACAAACAAGACAACAAGTAAGAATACTCTGAATCAAGGACTGATAAAAGAGAATTATAAACCTAATGTCAACACGAAATTCCTTCAATTTCTTCAGGAAATATAATCTTTGATTTACTTTTCCTGCAACACTTTTACAGTTGTTCGTCCATGCTAGTTTACTATCAATCACAGTACCCAAATACTTGTACTCAGACAATTGCTGAATAGGTTGATCATGAATAACTAAAGGCTCATAAACTACTGCTGACCGACGGAAATCAAAATCAAAAATTCATCAGATGTTGCGAGCTGTGTGAGAAGAGGATATCTCCTGCGAAGAGGAGAGTTTCCCCGATCCAACAGTATTTGGTGGGCAAGCCCATGGATAGAGTGGCTGTGGACTTGCCGGGGCCACTCCCCGGCCCCCGGAGTGACAGTGGCAACGTCTGGATCATGGTAGTTGGTTACTACTGCTCCAAATGGATGGAGGCATAGGCCTACGCTCTGCCTGATGTTAAGGCAGAGACGGTAGCGAACAAGTTTGTCAGTGAGTTTGTCTGTCGGTTTGGCATTCCCTTGGAATTGCATTCCGATCAGGAGACAAACTTTAAGTCGGCGGTTTTTGGCTGGATGTGTAAAGGTCCTGGGAACCATTAACATGGTTGCTGTGATGATTGATCCGAGGAGGAGACAGCGTGACTGGGACGAGTGTTTACCGTACGCATGTTTTGCTTATCGGTGCACCCCCCAAGAGTCCACTGGCGAGGCTCCAAACATGATGATGTTTGTAAGGGAGGCGAGGCTTCAAATTGATTTGCTGGTTGAGGGTCCTACAGTAGAGGACGCAACGGCGACAGATTTTGCCCAGAGGTTACGGCAGAATCTTCAAGAGGCACATGGCAGGGCCAGAGAGTGCCTGAAGCAGAGTGCCAAAAACCAGAAGCGAAATTACGATCACAGGGTACATGGCGAAGGCCTAAAGGAAGGCCAGTTTGCCTGGCTGTACAAGCACGAGGGCGAGGAAGAAGGGAAGAAGGCTAGAACTTCGATGGGTAGGACCATACTTGGTGGTCAACAGACTCTCTGATGTGACCTACCGGATTCAGCTGAAGCCTGGGAGTAGGGTGGTTGTAGTTCCCGGCGACCGACTGAAGCCATACACCGGCGAGAATTTTGAGACGTGGGGGTACCAGCCCAATATAGTGGAGGAACCCTTGACCAAAGAACAAGATGAAGTTCCTAAGACCATGCCTAGTAACCTAATTGTAGAGTTAGGTGTAGAGTAGAGGTTGAGCAAGGATAACGTCATGGCCACGAACAAGTTGGTTCTTACCCCCTCCCTTCACACCCTTAATACAAATCGGTGTGTAGGTCTAAATGCATACATTATCATATACTGTACCAAGATACGCTTAGGATACACTACTATTATGACATACTGGTGACCATTTTTGAATAAATAATGCTAAAAACCAAATAGGCCTATGACTTACTTTGATCACATCAGATGTATGTTGAACTGCTTCCTTATCATGGCAAATGTAGGGTTTGGCTCCAAAATCAGCTTTGCACGGCATTCAGAGCCAGAGTTATGGCATAATGAAGATGTATATAGCGGCCATTTTGAAATCCAAGATGGCCGCCCTCTGCCAAAACTTCAAAATTGCCAACATGGTTTTTTGTGCTCTCTAGTACCTAAATAACATGACTAGGTGGGTGGGATCTTCTAATCATTCATTTCCTACGGATCACCATAAGCTCCCTGACTACATGTAGTGCCTTAGCTGAGACCATAGTTTGTGCATTCACATATATTTTACGTGAATATGATAAAGATGTATGCCCTGTTAGTAGAAGTGTGGTAAATAGCATTGAAGCTGCATTGAATGATGGATCCACTGCATTTTTGTAATTCTTTGAAAAGCCTATAGTGAAGACAGAATTACTTAATTACAGTCACCTGACCTTATACGTGTTGAGATGGTAGATACAATTTTGAACGAGGCTGAGCCACTTGTTATTGAGCCAGTTTTAATTGAAGCTGCTAACTTTGTAATGTCGACGTGACAGGATGAGTTCTTGTTTCCTCCCACTGTGAGTGTTTTTAATGATAGCCTCCATGTAGTTAGCTTGAGTACTTTAAAATGTTATTTACTTGGCTTGCCAGATGGCAAAGCTCAGGAAAAGGTAGGGAACTATTCCTTGTGTTCAGGGATTGTAATTGACTAAATGTTAGCAATAGTGGTGACTGTTAACAGGATCACAGTACAAATACCTCACATTCGGGGTGTTTGTCTATGTCAAGCACAATGCTTTGTATTTGTCTATGTACTGCTATTGTCAGCTCAAGTTGCCCCTGCATAAGTGTTTTTTGCTCTTGATGATTGAAAGAGATTTATCTGCACCGTATTGGCTCATTTCATTGTATAAAGTTGTATTTGTTTTTTCAACTTAAAACTTGTCATTCATATTTTTGTGTGAGAATTGTCTAATTCTGATACGAGATGTAAATTGCCGATAGTATACTGATGAAATAACAATACAAAATGGTGATTTAACCGGCGATTTTATTTTGCCATATACATGTACTACATTTCACCTATAACAAGAAAGCAGAGTTGTAATGAGTCACTGATTGTTGTGAATCAAGTCGAGTTGAGACATTTTAAAAGAGTGATTCGAGTGGAGTCGAGTCCTTACGTCAAGATGGTCGAGTCGAGTCACGGTGTGTAGTCGGGTTGAGTCATGTATATTTAGCTTGAGTCAATTCGAGTCACTAATAAATGAACACGTTACAGAAACACAATGTGGAAATCCATGATACTGTGACGGAATAAGAATTATAAAGTCACCAACTGTATGTTTTAAAGGCCTTGCAAGTCACCTACACATTGCATATTAGGGAATCCTGGTATCTGATTGGTCAATTGCGTTTATGCACTGTTGTATTTCAAAGAGAAGTTGTACTTGGCCTATGGGGCTCAACGTTTATAAAAGGCGATGCAGGGCTAATATTTAGGCAGTTGATTGCTTGATCCTCTAATGACTAGAATAATTACTAAGGCTCTTGATTATGATGGAATGACATGACGGATGATGACTGATTAAAGGCAAAGACCACTGTTCTTGAAGAGAAACCTCTGATTACCAATTATTAGTCCTCCCACATTCCGACTCCTTCCACATTCCGACTCCACCTATTCCCATTCCGACTCCTCCCACCTTCCGACTCCACCCACCTTCCGACTCCACCCTATTCCCATTCCGACTCCTCCCATATTCCGAGTCCACCCTATTCCCACATTCCACCCCATTCCCACTTCCCACATTCTGACTCCACCCACATTCCGACGCCCCATTCCCACTGGCTCCGCTTCACCAGTCTACTGGTCCTGTCCTCCAAGCAAAGAAGATAGCCTGGTGCTGTGGTCCAACACGATATACTACACCGTCGATGCGACACGCTACAAAACGAACCAGTCAGACGCAGGAGGACTGGTACGCTAACGACATGAACCGACACTGGCGTAAGTCGTTTTGCTCTGATTTTAGGGACTTAACTCGAGTGCATGACCCCCTCTGCAATGGTAGAACCCACCACGTTGTTGCTCAGAGACCAAAATGCCCAGAGACCAAAATTTCTTGCTAACGCGTGAAATACGTTTACCGTAAGCACCGAATTTTCTGCTATAGTAAGCAGGGATTTTTCGCTAACGGTAAGCAGAGCCAAGAAATTGGGCCCTGGTTGTCCTCGACAAATCTGCCTGGCTACTTGCTTCGATCGATATGCTATGTAAGCTAATGTTTAGGATTCAAGACCAAATGTGAGTGCAGCAACACCATAGCAACGGCCAAATGTCAAAGAATGATAGTTCCTCCGCGTGACCGTGTTAACATAAATTATATTGCAATTACTTCTCGGTCAGGCCCTAATTTGATGTAAATTGACTGGACTACAATCATAGCGAGTATAAATAAGAGTTTCCAAAGGTGTTCTTGGATTGAGTTTTTTATTTTATTTTATTTTTAATTTTGTTATTACAATTTTCCACTGGCTGACGGACAAAAATAAGAACAAACATTGCACAAAATTACAATATATTTTTTTTTTTTTTTTACAAAATACATTCCTAAAAAAGAGTCTAACATATCTTCAAAGACAATTTGTTTCTAGTCTCTTTTAAACATGCACATTTGGCGTTTTGTTTGATATCTTCAAGTTCGTCAAATTTAATTTTTTGGGGTCGAATTCTTTTTGGCGTCGCATTCCTTCTTTTTTTTCTTTCCTTTTTTGGGGGGTTAGCAAGCCAGGTTAAAGTCAAATAGCGCCCTCTAGCAGCAAAGTGCGTTAATGTTTAAATTAGGCGATACTGTTAGCATGGATGTAAACCACCAAAGACCAATTCTAGTCGCATTCAACATCAGAGAACCCCTTTCGGCCAGAGTTTGTACTCTGATGTCCTGAGGAAGCGGACTACAGCGACCCGTGATGTTCCGACGGGTTTTCCAATGACCAACCAGTATTTCCCGTACCCCCATCAGAAACGGCACCAAACCCACCTCAATCAACGATGGCAGCCAGTATCCCAGACCAGAGCACCCCAACACATTATCAAGGCCAGGAGTTGAACCAACATCTGAAAATTGTCAGGGAGCTGCTCAACCCACACGGCAAGGTTCTAAAATAGACATAATATAATTATGGCATTATCTGCAATCAAAGTTTCTCATTCTCATTCGCCCATCTTAATGTGAAAAGCCTCATAAACAAATTTGATTTCTATTGTCTAGAAATCAATTCGACATCATCTGTCTAAACGAAACTTTTTGCGACGCCTCACTCTCTGACGATGAGATAACTTTACCAAATTATTATATTGTCCGAAAAGACAGGAACCGACATGGTGGCGGGGTTGCAATTTACATTCGAGATACCCTAAGTGTTTTCTCGTCGTGAAGATTTCGAAATAGATGATTAAGTGTAAACAAAGACAGCCTGTGCTTATCAGTTCTATTTATAGGCCTCCTTCAAGCTCTGTCGAATTCATGGAAAAACTGATTGATAATCTTAAAAATGCCTCATGTGAATGTATAGAAATTATTACAACTGGGGACTTTGATTGTGTTGTTTCAGAGGGACACGATAGTATGCACTCAAATCAAATTATTTCTTGTTTTAGTTTGTTCCAAATGGCGCAACTTGTACATGACTCGTACATGGTAAATTGCTGACGATCACAAGGCATCAGACACAGCGTATAGCAGCAGCTGAGATCGATGGTTCAGCTGCATCTCTCAGATGTCAAATCTCTAAAAACATGTCCGATTATCACCTGTCACTTGGTTTCCCTTTCTTACAATATTCGTTTTCTGCGATAACCCGAGTTTCTATGTCTACATATTGATAGAAAGTCTGCGTTTCAGTAATTCCTGGCTCAATACGATAATCTATTGCTGAAGAAATAAAGCTTACACGGAGGTTGCAAAAAGACTTATTTGTCAACGTGGCAGGCGGTGACGATAAACACATTTACTCAGAAACAATGAAAATAGCGGAAACGCCTTCAGGAAAAACCCTAAGGGAAACTGGTCTTATTTAACCCAGGACTCCAACCAACACCTATAGCCGATGCCCAGACGATCTGCAGACGATTTTTATAAATTAGAAATTCGTCTCCGTTCGCGTTTGATCGCGCCATAACTTTTGGAATTCAAAAAGTTATAGCGCGATCAAACGCGAATAGAGACGTGGCTTTACGCAAGGATGAGCGGCTATCCAGACGCACTGGGGGGGGGGGGGGGGGACAATTAATGAACGGCGGACTCAGCCTAGGTAGGGGCAGCCTCGTTGGGTGGAAATGTACCACCGTTTTGTGATTGAGTGGTAGCTAAAATGTAACATAACAGAGCACTAATTGATTCTAATAAACCTCACAATGTAAACATCTGTGAGAAAAGTTGGTAAATCAAACAGGGAAAACTGCATACAAATATGATGCGCGGTAACCCTGCGATCTATCACTTAGTGCACGTTGCTATCAAGATGTTCTAAAGGATCAGGTGACGCGCGCGTTGGACCGCCAACAATGCAGTGCACAATTAACGTTCAGGAACGTCAATAAATATTCAAAGGTTTTTAACACTAACATTCACAAGATATTCAGTGACAAGTGCCAAAAACATACCCAGTGGTGGCTTTAAACTATAACCTACCACCAGAAAATTTATCTTTGCAATTTCGTCGCAATAAATAGCAAATATCTTCGCTTCAATGGAGAGCCGATGTGAAGTAGTGCCCCTGACCGCGTCTGACCGCGTCTGACGTCTGACCGCGTCTAATTATTGGTAGTATTAAAAAGCATTTACATTTCTTTTGTATGTACATATTCAAGTGATTGTGGTGACGGTGTAACTTCAGTTTTGTTTAGATCCATTCGAATTCGTTTGCAAAATTGAATGGTGTTGGAGTGATGGATTGTTAATTTTGATGGTCACTCCGAAATCGGAGATGGGCGGAGGTGAACAATAAATCTCCAATTTGCTTTTTTGTGCACCTTTCTATGGAACTAATCCACATAGGACATTATCGCTGCCATGCTAACGCGCGCAACCCTGAACTATGCTCAGACACCCTGTTGCGCCGTGCTAGCGCCCTCTGTCGCGTTACAATATCTTCAGAAACTTTCACTATCATACACTAATTATAATGCGGGTGCAGACGTAATAATATCAATTCAAACTTTATCACTGCATGGCTATGAGAGCTCGCTTGGTGGCGGTTACAGTATGTTTTGTTTATGTTGTGTGGCGGCCAGTACGTACCCGGATGTGACAACTGACAATTAATAATGAAATATAGGTTTTCCCGATCAATTTCATTACCAACACACTCTCGTAAAAGTTGGTACCTTAATCCTGTCTTAACTTATTCTTCATATTGGGGCTTGAGGTTTACACACTGGCAGTTTTATGTGCGGTCAGGGAATTTCAGTCCAAGTTCAACAGCGGCCGGGTCAGTGGGAGGTCAACTTCATGGTCAACCCACTGGAGAAAAGTTCCTGACAGCACACTTGTCACTCCTTTTATTTGTCTTTTTGAACATTTCTCCAATACAGAAACCCGTAGGTCATTCTGATTGATACGGTAAGACCAACCATTTTTCATTATTAATAATTATACAACATAACACGCATGTAATCGGTCCAATACCGGACACATCCGCTACCAATCCCGTAGTGTGGTTAATATGTTCCTTAAAGGTAGGATACACTATTGGCAGATATCGAAAATATTTACTACCAAATTATTAAGAAATATCTTACTCATTTGAAAGTAAATAATGATTCTACGCATCCAGCAAATTTTGTGCACTAGATATCCTGTAATTATTGAGAAAAATTAAATTTTATAAAATCAAATCGCGAAAAAACAAAAAAACATAAGAATAATTGCCCGACGCCGGTTAAAAACAAACGCTGTTTTTCATGCTTTTCTCGCCATCTAAGTATGATTGTAAAACTTCGGACAGGTCAGGTAAACGATATTTACTATAAAATTCAACCCCCCCCCCCCCCCCCCCCCCCCAATCCACCCATTCATGATAATTTAAGCAATTACCAATTGTGTATCCTACCTTTAACATCCCCACTGCACGGACAGGAAACCATGTCTCGCTTAATCGCACATGCATGTATTTATTTCGGCGAGGGTAATTACACTAATTACACTACAAAGTTAGCTAAACGTGAAGCGTACTCTTCATAATACATGTGTATTATTAAAGACACCCTTGTACGGCTGCGGTCTGCGATCGCTACGTCAAGGCCAGGTAGTGTAGTTAATATGTTTCCGTAGTTTAAGGACCGGCAACAGGCGTCGCCCTCAGGCACAGCACCGCGCACCGGACCCGTGTCAACCCGGAGTAGCTCCCATTGGAGTGACCGGCCAACGCGCGGTGCTCTTGGGCCGCGTTCGACTTCGCCACCAATCGCCACCAATAAAATGCTGGCATATTTAAAGACCGACAACCCTCCAAAAACCCATTTCTCCCTGTTTCCCAAACGTTGCTGTTATCAATGAATGTAGACTTATGCAATACTAACCAGTGTAGCGTTCTTGTTTTTGAATTATCAAAATACTAAATTCGGTGCAAATTCGGGAAATCGTACGCCAAATTTAATTTATTTTTAACGACTGTATGCACTTATCAATTGCCAAACGAAAATAAACCAATGTATTTTTAATTTACAAATTAATATGCACATTTCGTGATATCGTCCGGGGAAATCTACATTAAATTGTGATGAGTTTAATATTGAATATTGATGCGCACAGCAGAAACAGTTCGTTTAGCTTACACTTGTATGCAAATGTCACACGCGACCGTTTGATTAGCCACCGTGTTATCCTCGCGCCTGCCCTGGGGCCATTTTCATAAAACCGGTAAGCAACAAAACACGCTTAGCACAAACACAGCTTTGCTTAATAAAAACTGGTTACCAGCCAAAACTGCTTGTCCTTTTTATGCTAAGCAAATGCCAGCGGAATACCAGTCACAAACAATAAACACCACCCTAAAATTATTTGATTTGTAACCCTGTCCCCCCCCCCCCCCCCCCCCCCCCCCAGGATAAATTCTGATGCTAAGCAAATGTTTGTGCTTACATGTTTTATGAAATTGGTTGCCTAGCCACTATTGACCCAGCTCACGAGCGGTGTCTAGGGGTGCACTACCCTAATTGAAGGAAAAATTTC